>JBBPDA010000009.1:14305909-14333026 GCA_037974385.1 Arnoldichthys spilopterus | reverse complement strand
TGTGATGGGTTAAATGCAGAGGTTGCATTTCGTTGTGGTGCTTGAGTGTGTTCACAATGACAAATAGTCACTTTCTCTCACATATAATTTCTGCAGCTTTTTCTATGTGTATTTTATTACTTATATTTGAAATATTTTATACATTTCAGCAGCCTTTATTTGAATAACTGCACCTTACAGAACTCGTTATCTAATCAAATTATATAATTATAAGAATAAAATAAGATCAAATAAAAACTTTCATCCATATATAGCGGCAGGTGATGGTGCAGGGACATTGCCATTTTTAAATATAGTGCATTAAACAATGTGGCCACTAGAGTGCAGTACCTGGTGCAAGATGGGAAATAACCATGCTCTTTAACTCCTGCTCCTGGTCATTGTAAACCCCTCTTTGTGTTTGAACGAACAACAGAAAGAACAGAAGCTCACACACTTTAAACTATTCTAATCATAATACAGGGAAATTCCATCCGTCACCCAAAATGGAAAATAAAGTAATTCAGAGTGAAATGCACCATTCTAGAGTGATCTACAGGGTCAGAATATTTCACAGTGATGCTGATAGAAACAAGATGTCTATAGATTTTAAGGCCCCTGAAAGCTCCCTCACAGACATTTATTTTAGGGTATAAAACTCTACAGACGTGTGGTTCCTATGAACACCATTTTAAAAACAAATTGACTCATAGGTTTGTATGTATGTGTGGTAGGCTACTGTCTGTAAAGTAACCTTCCCTTATGCAGATGTTAAAGTAATTTACTCTACTGTACTCTGTTGCTACTCTACATGTGTTGGGAAAATCAGAATTTCATAAATCCCTTTTTTGTTTTGTTTTTTTAATTAAACATGGCACCCCATCTCACTGACTGAAAACACCTGACTCATAATTTCACCTTCCTATTAATTGGTCATCCTAGAGGTTCACCTACTTTTGAAACTCACAGAATGTTGTAAGACATAATGTAGTATTTAATCAGTTTCCTCAGTGAATATATGACCAAGTCCAAGACCCAGATCATTTGCAAACCTCCACAGCTACCTGCCTCACAAAGATACAGATCCACCGCCCCTTTGTCCACCACTACATTTGGCAGAACCACAAACCGAAAATGTGGACTTTGGGATAAAGTGAACATCAGCTCTTCTGAATCTTCTTCTAAACAAAGCCATTCTGAACAAAAAAACATTACCAAATTGTCATACATTGTTTCTGTGTGTCTTTCTCTCTCTCTCTCTCCCTCTCTCTCTCTCTCTCTCTCTCTCTCTCTCTGTGTGATTGTTGGAGGTTTATTGACTGGGTGCCGCCTCGTTGCATCACCTTGGAAACAATGACTTGATCAATTGGCATGCAGATTTAATATTGATTGTTTGGTTGAGTTTGGAGGGGGAAGGGCAGTGGCAGCTTTTCTCTTTTACCTGTAGTCCACAGTGTTCAACTGGAAATCAAACAAGTTGTTTGCCTCAGATACACTGAAATCTCTTCTGACAAACTGAATTAAAAAAGAGTGAATGTGATCACTGACATTTTGTGCCTTCAGTAATTTTATCCAGTGTTCAGTTTTAGAAACAAGGTTTTTTTTAAAGTATAATCACTGTTAAGCATTTCAGTGTGTAATCTGAAATCATATTATAACCCTTGGTTTGACCCAAAACTTAAGAAAAAAACAAAAAAACATTTGGACTCACAAATATACCTTTTCCTTTTTATAGATCTAACAATTTTGTTTCCTGACTGTATACAGCTGGTTTTATAAATGTTGTCTTCAGTTTTACCACCACTTAAGATACTGTGGGTGGGGTCCTCGGTAATAATCCTTTATTATTTAAACCTGGAAATAAACAATATAAACTTATATCGCAAGTAAATAAATTGAACAAAAAATATTAAAGAATATGTACCATTTAGGGGTTACTGTTCAAACTGAAGCAAATATGCGGCACTGATATGATGAAGTTCGATTTTTTTAGTCTTATCCCTTAAAGTGTGTGTTCTGATTGAGTTCACACATCATTTACTGAAATGATGATACATTGTTCAAAGAAATAGCAATTGTATTAAATAATAAAAAGAACAGAACAGAACAGAATATCCAAACATTTCCACAGTGGTCTAAGACATACATTGTATATGTAATATCCTATATATTGCATTTAATTAAATATTTTACCACCCAGTGATACAATATTTTAATACATAACCATTTTTCTGGAAAAGTTGTGTAGAAATTGACATAAATTTACCTTTAATTTAATGCTTTAGAGATTTTTGTAAGAACACATGGAGAGAGATTTTAGCCCTTTCTTCTTGTAGAATATCTAATCTCACCTAGGAACCTTTCTCAGGTTTTCAGTCGAGAGTCACTGATTAAGACAAACCTTGATTCAGTGAAACATTTGTATGTATAATGGAGGAACTTCTCTGCCAGACAATCCAGCAGTTATTTATGTTTATGCATTTAGGTATCCTCTGAAATATCCTAGAACTTGTTCATGAAAAAGTTCACACGTTCTGTAAAAGTTCAGCAATGTAGTCCTCAACCCTTTCTGTGCTAATTTAACTTTAATATTGTTCATGTAGTGTCACCATAATCAGAATTTTTTTTATTTGTCACTACTCTACCACACCAAAAAATACTTTGACATGATAGGCTACTTATTTGTCTAATATGTGATTAATTAGATTCCAAAACGTAAAACAGAATGAAAGATTGTTAAATGGTTACATTTTGTTGTGTGCACCAAAATAATATAATATTAACTGTTCAATGCAATCCTAGAAACTAGTAATTAAAAACATTTAAATTAATCTAAAAGCAACACATTTCCTTGCTTTTCCATATATATGATATATGGAATACATATACTTATAATTTATAAACCTATTTTGGACAAGTATATTTTATATTTTTGATAAGACAAAACGTTTAATTAATTTATTTATTTATTTAGCTGACCCAGGTCATTTACTATACTATGTTAGATCAGCTTAAAAACCTTTGAGCATGTTGACTTTTATGTTAATGTTACATAATTAATTGTAGCTAAAAAGCTAATTTACCATAGTTAAATATTGTGTTTGATCAATGCATTTCTGCCACCAGTTAACATAACTCAAAAAGCCGAAGGCAAAACGTTGCATTTATTTGGACCCAATTCTTTATTTTTAGGGTATATTTGAGTGTTTGCAGAAACATGAAAAGTACTACAGTAAAAATATTTAATATTAAAATATTGTGGTCTTTATCAAGTACAGATAAATACATAACACTACGTAAATGTTTATGTAACAGAACTAAAGGTTTATTAAACAGTTTTGTCAATGATTTTACACAAATATTCTAAAACAATTCTCAACATCTTTTAAAATGAATAAATTAAGGAATTAATTAATAAATTATATATAATGTATATATAATTAATAAATAATAACAACAACAACACCAATAATATTAAATAAAGGTCTTGAAAATCGCAGTTGTTGCACTAGCCTAATCTTCCCTGAACTTATTAAAGTGTGACTCATGGACTGATGTCAAATTGTTCAGAGAATTAAAAAACCGCCGCACATTTGCATGCAGAACCTCACACACATTAACACTCACTCATAAACTAACTCAGAGCGTGTCCTAAAGCTGAGCCTCTCCCTGTCCCTCAACAGCTCGCAGTCACACTCCAGATGTGCAAAGACGGGCACCAGACGCGCATGGCGGGGGGAGGAGGGGGTCACGTAGTCTTGATAAGACGATCTTTTATTTCCTTTAAAGATTAACTTCAATTAAGCAGAGCTGATGAAGGGGATGGGGTGAAATAATGATGGGGTAGTGGGAGGTCCGGCAGTGGCGCTGACTCAGCAGGACATGTCAGAGCTGAAGGACAGCACTATTGTGCTCTTTGGTCTGAGCAGATGGCTCTTCACGGTGTGCTGATATGAACATGGAGTGTAATTTTACCCACCACGACCGTGAGTTTCCTCACTGAGCAAAGTGAAGGTGTTCAGCTGCTGAAGTGAAGCCTCAAAAAATAAAACACGAAACAACTCTTCTCCTTTCTCCCTAAGCTTTTATTGACTGTCAGTGAAGCAGATCCAACCCAAAAGGAGCTCACAAAAAAGTTTATTATTATTATTATTATTATTATTATTATTATTATTATTATTAGTATTATTATCCACAACCACTGATCATTGGCGCTAAAATCCGCACAGCACAGGGATTCACTTATATGGCATTAGCTACCTGTATAGGCTTTGCGCACCCTGTTAGAGTGAACTTGCTGTGTTTGTTGAATGTTCAGCTACTGAAATAACTATTGTATTTACTAAGTGACGTCAGCTAATTGCAGAGAATAATCTGAGCCAATGGCAGAGTGTCATGCACGCGCGGTAAACCCCTAGGTATCGCGCGTTCAACTCCCACACCTGCACAGATGATCAAGACCTTGGCGTTGGACCCGGACACTGTGAGGTATCGAACCCTCCCAGCAGGGGGCAGATGACAGCGTCACTGAAGGCAACCTGCCTCAAAACACCCTCCATCTTCAGACACGAGCATAGAGAAAACTTACCCTGCAATTTCCTTTCACTGTGGAGGAATGGGAGAATTTCTGATTAACAGGTACAGTAAAACCTACTGCCAGCAATATCGTCCCACCTGCTCACACCCTTTCACACAAACTCCTCTTCTTCTAGCTCACCTCCACACTCCTCTTTTCCTAGCTCGTCCTCCACACTCCTCTTCTTCTAGCTCGTCCTCCACACTCCTCTTCTAGCTCACCTCCACACTCCTCTTTTTCTAGCTCGTCCTCCACACTCCTCTTCTAGCTCACCTCCACACTACTCTTTTTCTAGCTCGTCCCCCACACTCCTCCTCTTCTACTTCATCACCCACATTCCTCTTTTTCTACCTTTCCCCCACATACTGGCCCGGGCACCATCAAGGTACCCTTGAGCAAGGTACCGTCCCCTACACTGCTTCCCAGGCGCTGTTCATAGCTGCCCGCTGCTCCACGTGTGCATGAGTGATGGGTTAAATGCAGAAGTCACATTTCATTGTGGTACTTGAGTGTGTTGACAATGCCAAATAGTCACTTTCCCTTTACACTCCTCTTCTTCTACTTCACCCCTGACACTCCTCTTCTTCTACTCCAACCCCCACACTCCTCTTCTTCCAACTTACCCCCAAACTCCTCTTTTTCTACCTCAACCCCAACACCCCTCTTCTTCTACTTCACCCCTGACACTCTTCTTCTACCTCAACTCTTACACTCCTCTTCTTCTAACTCACCCCCCAAACTCCTCTTCTTCAACCTCGTCCTCCACACTCCTCTTCTTCTACCTCAACTTTTACACTCTTCTTCTAACTCGCCCCGCACTCCTCTTCTTCTACCTCAACTCTTCCACTCCTCTCCTTTAAACTCACCCCCACACTCCTTTTCCTCTAGTTCACCCCAACAGTTCTCTGTCTCTAGCTCACCCCTCACTCCTTTTCTACTAGTTTAATGCATGTTTAACACACCAACAAACTCTAACAAAATCTACAAAATGTTAGATACTAGAATTTGTTTTTTTTTCCAGAAGGTTTCACGCAACACACAAATACACACACACTCCTGTTTCTGTGACTTGGGAGCACTCAGTGGCACTGCGCACTGCGACAGCAGCAGAATTACATGACTGATCACCTCCAAGCCATTGATTGGTTTCTGTTACATTCAGTCAATAACTGAAACCCCCCCCCCAACCTGACTCTCACCCTCTGACTCAGCCAGAGGTCCGTGCACAACAACATAGTAAAAATAAAAAATAAAGATATGATAAATTAATTTAACACGTTTTTGGTGGGAAATGGAATGAGGCAGTAATGTTTGGTGTATATATATATAAAGCAATAGCTATTTTTTTTATCTAGCTTATGTATGTATGCATGTTTGTGTTGTATTTTATTTTTAATTATTCATTATTGTATTGTTTATTTGCTTGTTCATTCATTGCTCCTATTTATTTATTCGTTTACTTACTGGTTTTTAAACGCATTCATAGAATTGCCACAGATCTGAATATACAGATATGTTACTGTATATAAATACTAATTTAGACACTTCTTACAAAAGCAGTTGAGACAAAAAGGGGTAAGGGGAGACTTGCATAGTATTATTGCATAGTAATGCACATATGGCATGGTTTTATTGCAGCATGAGATCACTGCATGGTTTTGCAGCATTATCAGCTAAAATAAAACCAATTTCAGTGTCGTGTGTGTGTGTGTGTGTGTGTGTGTGGGGGGGGGGGGTCCACGTGTGATGGTTGGTGGTGCCTGATAGAAAGAGAGGAATGGGGGGGGGGGGGCATTCCCCTGCGGAATGTGCTGTTTACCAGAAGCGCGGGAGGAGGAAGGGGCCAATCACGTGGACTTGACCCGAAACACACACATGGGGGGTCGGAGATGCAGAGTAGCAGCTCAGAGTGACTACAGACCCTCAGAGGAATCACCTGGAGAGCAGAGCCACACTGGCTTTATGAAGCAGCCCCAAACCCCGCTGCAGTGTGAGGATCCCGGGGAGAACAGGAGGCAGACCTCCAGTGCACAGCAGAGAAAAGCCATGGCAGAGGGTGAGTGCGCTGAACTGTTCTGTGTGGGGTGTTGGGGGTGTTAGGAGGATTCCACGGAGGTAGCCTTTCTCAAGGTGTTAGTCCGCGGGAGAGGATGGATGGGGGTTGGGTTTCCTCGCATTGTGGCAGGTTTTAGGGTTTCTTCTCCAAATCTTTCCCTCTGACCCTCCCACTTTTTTTTACTACTGGGGTCGAACAGCGTCGAGCCTCCCTTTGTTTTCTGCACGGCTGGATTTAAGTGTGAGCGGGTAAAAAGGGCCACGTTTGGTCAAGAGGGGATACGCGCAAACTCGCAGGCTGATCTTTCACTGAAGATGGGCTCAATTTCACACCAGGACTTCCAAGGTGATGTGGCAGAAAAAAGACGGAAATGTGTGACACGCGTTCACCTGTGATTAGCTGTATCGATCAGCATACAGGGAAAGAGAGTAAATTAAGGTGAAGAGCTGCAGGGCCACGGGGCCAGAGAGGCAAAGAGTCTGGGTTCAGGTTTGGAGAGCAGATAGATATCATCACAAGAGCGCAGTTTAACGACCAGGAGTATTTGCGAAATGAGACGTTTTAGTAACCAATTATACGCAATAGAAATTTGCAAACTGGAATTGTGTGGAATTTTCTCTCTTTTCCCTTCTTCCGTTTATTATTATTATTATTCATTTGCTGTTGCGTTTTTGTTATGAAGGTTTTCTAAAAAATTTTTCACGATTAGTCGTTAGTTATTTAAAGATAACAGATTTTTTTAAAACTGGGGGAAATGGAAAACACGTGTCAGGATGCATCGAAAGTTCACTTATGTGAATTTAAACGTCAGTGCGATTGTTTTTTTCTCTATAAGAGTCACGGGTTATGTTGTACTAACCATCTAAATGTGAACTCTAATTGCTCCGATTTGTGTATTTGTTTCTTTTTTTCAATACTTCTTCAACGTCGGGTGAAATGATTTCTCGCAGGTTCCTGAAGGAGCTCAGGCCCGTTGTGGCTACTCGCTTCTCCTTATGAACTGGTGCGTCTTGTTCACGTCTCCCGCCTGTTTTGCAGGAGGCTGCGCGAAAACGGAGGAGGAGGAAGAACAGAGCACAGAGGAAGACTCGCAGTCCTACCATGGCGTCGGTGTATGCAAGTGGTTTAATGTGCGGATGGGGTTTGGGTTCCTTTCCATGAACATCCGGGAGGGCGAGCCCCTAGAAGCTCCTGTCGATGTGTTTGTTCATCAGGTGTGTTTCCCTCCAAGCGTCTGTTTTCAGCTTTTATTCTAATTATACAGTTATTCATATTTTTCCTCCAAGATCTGTCTCTTTAGCCTAGCTCATTAGACTCTTACCGTGCCACTTGACGGCTTAACGAGAAAACACTGAGCATTTTCTATTTTTACAGTAATATTCCTTTTATGTGCTAGTTGTTCACACACTGGGGATGACTTCCTTAAGTAAACAAGCTTAATAATGTTAACATCACTGAAATAAAATGAAGTATATTGAGCTAGAGAGTGTGAAACTAAAGCCAGTGAAACCAGCTTGTCCTGGAGTGACCCACCCATGGTGATGTCCTGGGGTGGACACCTTTTTTCCATTTCCCATGTGAGTGTGAGACTCCACTATCTTCACCTCTCAGGAAATACAATAGTTTGGTTTCACATTTAGTGCACCTTTTCATCCTGCCCTACTCAGTCCAGGTTCCTGTTATAAAGTAATTGGGGACTATTTGTGGTCTTTCCAAGGCCCATCCCCCTGCCCCCGAAGCTACACTATGCTAATAGCTAATAGACAGAAGAAGGTGTTTTTTGCCCAAAAACTCCAAACATCTCCTGTTGTGAAGCTTTTTTTTTCAGGACGCTAGCATGACTGCAATGCAATGTAATTATACCAGTCATCTTTTTTTTATTCACCAAAAAACTTTTGACCATACCTTTTCCCCCATAGTCTTTAGGTTCAGTATATGTTTTTTTAAAGGTTATAATAAAATCCAACAGGACTCTTATGCTAGCAACTTTATTAGCTTAAATAAACTATACATATTTATCATTATTATAGAGGTGAAAAATATATAGCACAAATATACATAATTTTTCAGGTTGTAAAATAATGGACAGTTTTAAGACTGTGTAGGGCTGGAAGCATTGGTACAATAAGTACTTTGAACATGTACCTGTGTAGAATATTGGTTAAAAAAAACTGAATAGCTATTATGACAAAAAAAATTCTCTCCAAAACGCCCTTGTTGTTCTAAACCTATTATCATATGAACAAAACACAATCATGCATCAAACACAGTTAGAATGAAAGTATACAATATGCACTGACAATATGTAAACCCTTTAATTTTACTCCTGTTAAAATACTACTGATGCTCCAAACACTACAAAACAGAAAAAAACACATTCCATACACTGACTTTATAATCAGTTACTTTCTACCATTGATTGGCAGTCACTTGTTTTGATAGCAAGTCCAAGGCTTTGGTCATCATCAGCAAAAGGGTGGTCCACATGTGGCACCCACAGGAGGTGTAGAAGTGGGCCTTAGCCTCAAATTAGGAGCCGCATGTCAGAGAACATTAACTGCTGGGGTCTGCTGGCCTTTGTGCAGGCGGACAAAGGAAGACGCATCCCAATAAAGCGCTCCCCTCAGCCGTGACCAACCCCCGCTTTATCTGAGGAGCCATCCCTCCTATTGTCCTTTAAGCTTCTCATCTTCTGATGTCTTCCTCTATTTCCCCTCCTGTTTCTCAAAGTGTCTGTTTGTGTAGAGTAAACGGTGCATGTAGACTTAGACACACTATATACTTTTTAAAACGTTTTTCCAAAGTCCATTGAATGGCTATTTTTTTTTGTATTCTCTGTTTCCTCACCACTTTCAGGGTTCCTTGTAACTTGTTTTTGACATTTTGATGTATATAAGCCATAGAATTAGTCTTTAAAAACTGTACTTACGTACCTACTATTTTGGGTGCCCAATACTCTTAAAGGTTCCTAAAAATCATTTACATTATGTGGAGGTTCTTTAAAGTTTAAAAAGGTTCTGTTCATTTATTAAAAGGCTCTTTAGAGAACCAAATGCTTTCCTTTTGTGGCATTGCTCCTTTTTGCATCTTTATTTTATGGGTGTACCAAATACACTACTAGCTGAGACATTTTGGAGCAATTGTGAGTAAAAGACTTTGAGAATTCATTAGAGGGTTTTATAGCTTCTCATGATGATTTCATAAATGTGTTTTTAATGATGGTTCACCCACATTCTGATGAAGGTGCCAGAAAGAGTTTTAGCATGAAACAACAGAAAAAAGAAAATTGATTCTCTAAAGAACCTTTTAAATAATTGTTTTTGCAAATAGAATGTGACTGTTTAAAGTTTAAAGAATCTCTGTATAATATAAAGGTTCTAGGAGAATTTATTTAGTTTGCAAAGGACCTTTATATTATATGATGTCTCTAAAAACTTTCAATGGTTCTTCACACTCCTCTCCTTTTAAGCGTGGAGTGGTTCTTCTGTAGCACAACTTACAAAACTGTTTGTTGACCTTTTTCTTTTTAAAAGTGTACTAAAACAACAGTTGCAATGAAACCTTTTTTAAAGAACTTATTAAAGAGCTGTTTCTTATGAGGAGGGAAATAGATTTGATGGTTGGGGTGTGGAATCCCATGATTCACTGTTACTGACACACAATGGTTGCTCTCTAAAAGGGGACACCAAAGGGGAAACCAACTGAGATACCTCATCTTACTTCAGACAGACATTATTAATGATATTATTTACCAAACCCAATACCTAAAATAGAAAAACAATCTCTGACCATGCTTTTTTTGATGGTTTTCTGACAAAGATACAAATTAGGTGGACTTGCCAATATTCTTGTTAGAATCACAGATATGCATGAGGCACCTTATGGTGGGTTGGTGTGAGTAATGTAGGTTCTATTTAAAACTAGCTTGAACCAGTTTTCTTCTATAGGGTTTCCTGCTTTAGTAAGAGCCTGTAATTTGGAATACACAACCCCATCTAAACCTGTAGATCCAGTTTCAGCACATATCTGCCTTTTTCTTGACTGCTGGTCAGTGTTGCAGGACAGTCGTGTTGCAATTTAATGTGGATGCTGGATAATTAAAAAATGGACTTGGCTGACCATGTGTTTACTTAACCATTTCAGACCTCTTCTTCTGGAAGCCCACTTGTACTTACCATTGAGTACCTGTTTTGGCTCAATCAGGTTTTCATTAGATTATATTAGTTGTGCTACTGAATTTCACAAATCCACCAGCTCACAAAGTATCAACTACTTTTTAAAAAATGACTCAAAAAATTCTCAAAACTTTCTGCTGTCATGTTGGTTTGCATTTATTCTAATGTTAACTGTTGTTTTTGCTAGTTGAAAACACTTTCTTCTTAAATACATAGCTTAAAACATTACATATGTGCTAAAATCTTTTGCAAAGAACTGTATATTCATCAAGTGCCAAGGAGGTAATGACATTCATTATCAATAAGCAGTGATAATGCTGCATGGACAATATTTTTCAGACTCTTCTAAATTTAGGATTTTAGGAATTTAGTTTTTTTCTAGCAGTAAAATCATGGGATATGGTGCCTGTTGTCTAGTTCACCTCAACATCTTAGTATGCTTTCATGCTGAACAACCATTTAAGGAATGTTCCTGGACCCCCACCCGAAGCAAGACATCCAACCTAGCGGTCAGTGTGTCAGTGTGTTAAGAATCGGTGTGGTTTTGGGGGAGGGTATGTGGATGTGAATGTTTGTGTGTGTGAGAGAGAATAGGGTATATTACACTACATGTTGTACTTGTATAACTATGTATGTGACAAATAAACCAATCTTGAATCTTGAAAGACAGAGAGAGAGTAAAATAGAGAGACAGAGTGTAAGAGAGAGAGTGACTGAATAGTTTGCAACAACTTTGTGGAATGCCTACCTTAGGCTGATTTTGAACATACTCTACTCCATCTTCTATGTTTTTAATCATCATCTCCCCATTATACTCTTGTATCTCCTTTTTCTGTCTTTTTAGTTTCTTATTTTTTATCTCTCCTGCACAAAGAATACAGTAAATATTACTACATTTAATCTTACATTCCTAAAAATAAGTATTCAAAAAAAAAATAAATATCTGGAGCAATATCACACAAGAAAAAAAGTCTTATCTTATTGGTTCCCCAGAAAATCTTTTTTTGGTTTCTTTATTTAAACATTTAAAGGTTTCTCTTAG
Organism: Arnoldichthys spilopterus; assembly: GCA_037974385.1. NCBI lineage: Eukaryota > Metazoa > Chordata > Actinopteri > Characiformes > Lepidarchidae > Arnoldichthys > Arnoldichthys spilopterus. The sequence continues at coordinate 14,321,198 of JBBPDA010000009.1, read as the reverse complement.
AACTGTACAAGACAAGAGCAAAATAATTAAATAACCAATTTTTTTATCCTCTACATTGTTAGGTTTCACAACTCATAGTACAGATAAAATTAGTACGCCATTGCTTCTTACTTCAGAAAAATGAAAACAATAAAACAAACAATTTATGTTGCAAATCAGTATCTGGGAGTAGGAAATCAGTCACTGATAGGCAAGATTTGATGCACACAAAATATACATAAATGCAGGTAAATAAAAGGTAATAATTGAGTAAACGAGCAAGCTGTATCAAAAAATTAGGCAGGTTAGCACAACAGTATGACAGCTTTATTAAGATGATAGCAAGCACGTTAAAGGTAATAAACACAAATGTGAATTAGATTTGAGTGAAACATTGTGTGTCAAACACAAGCCTGTTTCTAAAAATGTTGTCATACAATGTAAAATGTAAATAAAAACAGAATTTGTTTGGCAACTGAGGAGACCAATTGTTGGAGAATTGATAGTGAAATGTCATTTTACTGTTGCTTGTCATCAGCTGTTTGACAGTTCAGGTCTCCTTTGTTGTATTTTTTGTTTCATGATGTGCCAGATGTTTTCAGTGGTGACAGGTCTTGTCTACAGGCAGACCAGTTTAGCACCTGGACTACTCTACTATGAAATCATACTTTTTCAGTATATGCAGAATATGGTTTTGCTTTTTACATTGTTTTGCTGCAATAAAGAAGTCTTCCTTAAGAAAACATTTTACTGAGCTGTTAACCTAATTAGTTCTGAGATGTTCCCCCTATTTTTTTCCAGTCTTTTCTTGACCCTGTCCCAATTTCTTTAACCGTGTTGCTAAAATTAATCACAAATATGTCTTTGTTCTATTTGCAATGAAAAATGGGGTTTACATGATTTGCCAATCACATATGTTATTTACAGTTTTAACAGTGTTATATCAATTACATATGAAACACCAAATGCATTTAAGTAAGCAGCAAAGTCAAATAAAAAAAATCTAAATCAAATCTAATCTCCTTTCATATCATAGCTGTGGGTGGTGTTGTTCAAAGACAACTGCTTTCTGAATGAAAATTAACCTGTTCTTAAACTAAATATCACTGCTTCTGTGGATTTTCATGATTAATATTGTTAATTTTCTACTAGAGTAAACTGCACATGGAGGGATTTCGGAGTTTAAAGGAAGGTGAGGCTGTGGAGTTCTCCTTCAAAAAATCATCGAAGGGACTGGAGTCTGTGCTTGTTACAGGGCCTGGAGGAACCCATTGCGTAGGCAGTGAAAAGAGACCCAAAGGCAAAAGCACCCAGAAACGGCGCTCCAAAGGAGACAGGTGAGCAGACTTAAAATGAAGCATGAACTGCATTTGTCTGCCAACTACCAAGCCACAATGTTGATTCTTGTTGATTGTCAATGTTGATTTTGAGCTAAAAGTAAATGAAATGTTTTCTTACACTGCTTTCCTTATTATGTGCCATTCCTTTATGAACGTTTTCATGAGAAATTAACTCGTATTCCTCTGTGCATATGTAGATGTTTTATTACACCATAAGTAGAGATCCTAGGCCCTTTTTTAATCTTATGTGTGATGTGGTTTGGTCACCTCTGTACCCCATCCCCACCTTTGGTCATGGTTAGGGTCACATGGACTGGCTTGACATGTGACCTGGATCAATAACTGTTTAAAATTGCTGGCCACTAGTGCATTTATACTCAATACATATGCCCTAATGTCTGTCCCCCACCATCTCTGTGGTTGTCCTTCAGAGATTAGGACATAGGAACTGTTTTGTATATAAAAACATTCTGTTTAGAATTTCACTATTGTGGAGTTGTGATTATCGTGGTTATTGCATTAATTCTATCTTTAAAGAATTTACTCTTTAGTTTTGGCTATAAGAAAGTTCCTGACCAAGGAGAGGAAGAAAGAAAGAAAGGGAGGAAGGAAGGATGGATCCAGTCAACAGTATTCTAATAAATATATCAGTTTTTAGTTTTGCTTAAATATGTGAACCATTAATTTTTCTATATTATTATAATGCATTTTCATATATGTGATGGCTACTGATGTGGACAACTCTCAGTTATCAATACTGATACTGGCATTAGAAGTGTATCAGGAGACTTGCTGGTCAGTCAGTTCTGGTTAGGGTGAAGAACAAAGAGTTGACAGAGCTAAAATAGGAATCGTTACTGCCTCAAAGAGTCCCAAGAGACCAGAGTTCGATACAACTGCCCTGATCACTCTGTCCCTTTAAGAGGTTCCGCAGCTGCTTAACATGATTATTCAGCCTTCTCAATGGCAAATGCTGCGATTTATTTATCTATTTTATTGGGGAAAAACTGCTACATCATAGGAAACTTCTCAATGAGCAAAATGTGCAAAAATGATCAATGAGAACTAGACCCAGTAAGTGTATATAATAAGAAAAAAATACCAGGTAGAAACAGAAACATAGTAAATATAACAAATGAACCCTTTGCAAATAATATAATATAATTTTAAACCATGGAGAATTATTTTGGACTTCCATCTCTCCCTTTTTCACATTGTTTCTCTCTCCGTCTTTTTTTCCCACTCTGTATCTGTCTGGGCCTCGAGCTGCTGTTCAAGCTCTAGGATGGAGCAAGAGAAAGAGAGTGAGAGAGAGAGAGAGAGAGAGAGAGAGAGAGAAAGAGAAAGAGAAAGAGAAAATACAGAGACCCATTTAATTGATAACAGATGTAGGTGCCCAAGAGAGGTCGGGGGTCACTGTTGCCATAGAAACTGCATACATTTAGGATTTGGGGAGGGGTTTGGAGGTTGAAGGAGCAAGAGGTTATAGTTCGTAGGTCAACACTGCTGTTTTTTTCGGACAAAGGGCTCAACAGCCTTTCTCAACGCGCTCTCTGTGATTGATCCACACCCCAAGCTGCTGTGACTGTGGACGCATGTGGACACTGCCATGGTTCAGCCCCTATAAACCACCAGCAGCATCATCACAGTCCCCAAGTGTCTCAATGCAACCTCATCTACATGGAGAGCAATGCAGCAATAGAGTCAGCCCACCACCCATCTGTCTTGCAAATTTAAGATGTTTCAAAAGCACAATTTCCGAAGATTATGACTTGAGGTTCACATTATTTGTTGGATTAGTCTCCACAGACTCTAACATTTTTCTTAAAACCAATTCTTCCAGTTGGTGCTTACTTTTTTTGCTTGTTTTTACTAACATAATGTTGCTAATATAAGGCTGTATTCCTCTGTATAACAAATGGTAAAGATAGATTTATTTATTTGGCCACAATGGCATTGTATGGCCCATGTGTCTTGGTTGCAGGTGTGTAGGTTACATATTGCCCTCTTGTGGAGTTAAGCTGATAATGCATTCCTACTTTTAACTGCATGTACTGAACTAAAAGATCATAACTGCAAGAATTTTAGCAAGGTCATGTTGTTGTGTGGGATTGTAGAAGGACGTTAGTCTTTAACAACAGAGTTGTCAAGTCTTATCCACAAATGGCTGGTGTGCCTTCAGGTTTTCATTCCCAACAAGTAGGCACTCACATTTTCCACTTGTTCAATCAGCTGATTTCATTCTTCAAAAAATTGATTATGTGAGCTTCTGCTTTGTTAGAATAAAACATCTGCAGTCACACTGACCTTTTGTGTAAAAGATTTGACACCCTAGCTCTAAACATTCCAGTGCCTTGCTGTATTTATGCTTCATTAAGTGTTCACCAGAAATCTCTGTTTCTCAGGTGCTACAATTGTGGAGGGTTGGACCACCATGCAAAGGAGTGCAAGCTGCCTCCTCAGCCAAAAAAGTGCCATTTTTGCCAAAGCATCACGCACATGGTTGCCAGCTGCCCAATCAAAGCACAGCAGTCTTTACCAGCCTCTCAGGGAAAACCCTCTTCTCTGAAGGGGGAGCAAGAGGAGCAGAGCCATATCCTTGCACCCACCGAAACCATCGACTGAGACAGCAGTGCACACAAAAGAGGGAAGGGTGTAGCTTGAATGCCAATCATATCATAATTGGAAGAAAAAATATGTTCCTTTCAATGCTGCTTTTGGAACTACCTCAGGTATAAAGAAGAGAAACAGAAGAAGAATGTATCATCTTTTTTTTCTTTAATGGTGTAACACTCAGGAATAGCTTTGCTTTATTGTCAGGAAATTTTACAATATATTTATTGTATACTTTTCTGTAACAGGAATGACTGATTATTCATTACCCAATATTATTTACTGACTTTATGGAAATTTATATATGCATTGATAGTGACATTTATAACAAGAAACAATTTCCTGGTTGTTACATCTCAGGGTCCGACAAGAACAGAGGCTGTGGAGCCACTCCTCTGTGAAGAATGTTCCTGTGTTTTTCAGGGAGTTTAAGGGTGAGGGGGTTTTAGAATAATGCTGGGGAGGGGGGCTTTTGCAATCGACTGACCTGATCACCTGGGGCCAAATGAATGTTAAGCCATGGCTTTGGCTCTGCCAGCCAGTGGTTCTTGTGTCATTTATCCCTGTTAATTTATAGATTACATTTTCTCTGTTCGGTGGATAATAGATGTGTGATTGCTTTAAAAGAATGACACAGTTTTAAGTCTTAATCAAATCAACTTATTAAGAATATTGTTTGCATTTTAATTGTTTGACTTAATGTAAAGTGCTGTTACTGCGCATCTGCACATCTGTGTTCATGTGTGCTATAGCCTGTTTTATTTTGAGTTTGGTCTTTTCTTACATTTTTCTAAAGAAAACATTTGTTCAGTTAATGAAATCCATTTGTAAATCATTGACTAGACATTGCCTCCATTCTCCAGTTGCCAGGCGTCCTTGAGGGAAGAGGAGGTACATGTAGACCTAGTGAACTTGATGGCCTTTTACTCCCATTTTACAGGAGAAGCTGGCAGACCTTCTTAAACATTTTATATATACTGTATATGTAGACCTAAGAGAAAACCTGTTTTAAAATCACTAGTATTTATTTGTAGCTATTTCTACAGCTTCTTTACAAAGATATTTATCTTTGCCTTCTCTTAATCATATACCTCATCTCTTCACATTCAATATTTGTCTTAAGATTCTCAGGTAAACTTTGCCATTTGTGTAGATTATGCTCGTCAACATGATTAATTGCAACAACAGTGGCACACTTTAGTGTGTTTGTGTTTTTATTCTTTCTATTACAGACCACTTTATAAAATCAGTAGTATTTATTTTTAGACATTACTACAGTTTCTTTACAAAGACCCTTCCCTTTACATTCTCCTAATAGTATACCTTATCTCTCCACATCCTATTTATATAATTTGATAATCACTTGCTTTTTTGTTTCATGATTTATAATTAAATTACAGTTTTGCTATGCACACTTTAGTTACCCTTGGTAAAGAAACATTGGGAACTTTATTTATACCAAATCAATGCAAAATTAACTCTGTGCTACAGATTAATTTTGCTTTTTGTGGGCTTTTTTGCATCACCTTTAAATAGTTTTTTTTCATAACTACATGGTAATCTTTTGTCATGGATTAACTCATATAGAAATGAACTACAGTGAGGTTTACTGTTAATGAAGTATCAATCTGAAATACTCAGGGAACACTTTACATGATCATGTTGGTTACTTTCAGGGAGTAATGTAGTGAAATATGCCAAAAAAAACGTAATAATTTTTTTTAACATAGTAGTAATATTATAACACAAAATAAATAAGGAAATCATGTTTGGTTTTGTTTTATTATCTTGTGTACACTTTTTTGGCTTGGTATTTTGCAAATAATAATATTTGAGAATATGATACTATGAAACTAAATAATTAAAATAAATATTTACAAACAAAATGTAGAATTGCAAAATTTACAAACAAAATGTATTTTTTAAGGTTTTGTTAATGTAGTTATCATTTTAAATGATAGTCCCCATCTAAAGATATCTGATGATCTAAGAAAATATATATATGTACATAACATTTTTTTGCTCTCTGCATTAACATTTCATTTTAGGTTCCACTGTCAGTCGATGTTAAGTTTTGCTTTAGAAGACATTATCTTTGGACGCTGTGACTTTTTTTTTCATGCTGAAATTAAAACATTTTGTTTTTCACACATTTCTTTTAGTTAAAGTAAATGCAGTTCTACAGGTAGTCCACATTAAAACTAAAAATAATAATAATAAAAAAGAGAAACTGTAGTATAATATAATACAATATAATATAAACCAAAATACATATGTGTTTTGGTATTTCATATTATAGATCATGTGCTTTGCTTTGCAAATGCTTTTTACATATTTTGTATTATTTTAATAATGCATATTTCATTTCTGTTTGTGTTGTAACCATTTTAAATGTTATCTTTACATACAGCTAGTATTGCTAAATTCAATCTGTTTCTGTTTTTTTTATATCAACTATTTTTTTATTTTTCTGAAATATTTATATTTTCCAACTTAAAAAGGTGTCTTAAAATTCAAGTAAAAAACTCACCTCACCTAATTGTATTTTTTATTTTTTTTGTTCCTGATTTAGAAGTGACTATGATGCATGCATTGCAGGAAGGGTGGGTCTGGGGCCTTGCATAGTAATTTTTGCTGTACTTGTTTAATAAATAGTTAAACCTTAAATTATGCTGTCTGTTTTGCATATGGAGATGGGAGGAAATGAAAAAAGTAAGTCAAATATAAATCATTCAGCCTTTTGACAGAATTTCAGAGTTTGTGTCTCTATAATAGCTTTCATTGGGACCCCCTTCACAGTGAAAAGGTCATCCTTGCTGCAAGCAAAGACACAGATGTAGTGGCTAAAAAATCAGATAGAATACCCGGCTTTCTGCAGCTCTCTCATTCTGCATTTGCCATCTAATGAAAAAATGGTAGTGTGTGTCCAGGTGTGGCTGGAGCGGCACACAGCCTATGGAGTACACCACAGGCTAAGTGAACAGTAGCTACAACTTATTAGCTAAAACAAAAAAACAACTATGTGTATTTTATCAGACACAAGATGCTCTTTCAGTGGTCAGTTTGATAAAAGTTATACTGTTATATATTTTTTTTATTTCTACAACAAATGTGAAACTAGTCATTTTGTTGTGTTAACACTGAAAATAGCACATCGGTAATGCAAAATCATCAGTATATCTATAGGTTTGGGCTCCTTTTTAAAATAAAGGAATGATGTTCAGATCACAGGTGCACACGTGGAGCAATGGGCAGCTTTTAGGAAGGCTTGGGGAGCAGTGTAGTGGGATGGTACCTTGCTCAAGGGTACCTCACTTGTGCCCTGGCCAGGCCTTGAACAGCACCCAGGGAGCAGTGTGGTGGGATGGTACCAGTGCCTGGCCTGGGACTTGAACCTGTGTCCTTCGGTTCACAAGGGAAGGTCATAACCATTAGGCCACCACAAACACTGACAGAATAAACACAAACAAAAAAGTTACATCGTATTCCTATTATACGCATGCGCATTAAGGAAGAGTATGCTATTTGATATGTATACTGAAAAATCGGAACGTCTCTTCGCGGAAATACGAGACATAGAGTCGCTTTATTAGAGACTTTACGGTAACGTACCATTGAACATGGCCGCTTTCTCAAAAGTGGTGTGTTGCTGAGGTTTGTGTGGACAGTTGCGGTTTCAGCTTTCAACTAAGCTGCATATTGTTAAAGCAACAGAAATGACATAGATACAACACCTTGCTGTAAGATGGGTGGTTTCCGTGTTGCACACATTCTGTCCACGGCCTTGGCGCTTCGTAAAGCAGCGCGGAGGAGACCAGCTTCTGGTTTAACTAGACGTAGTTTGTCAGTGGGGTCGTTAGATAGATACAGCACTGCGACTGCGTTGCTCTACAGGAATCATGGAGAGCCTTCACAAGTCGTTAAGTAAGCACAACATAGTTCTGTACAAGTGGTCTTTAACCTGTTTATGGTCTCCAGCCATTAATGCTCATGCTTGTTATTGAACAGGTTAGAGACTCTGGAGCTCCCGTGTCTGAGAGCTGAAAGTGTCCTTGTGAAAATGCTTGCAGCACCCATCAACCCATCGGATATAAACATGGTCGAAGGCAAGCAAGCAATCTCTCTCTTTTCTTCCATTAAGACTTGTTTTGCTCGTTTGTGTCCCCGGGATAACTCTGACTCTGGCAGCTACACACCGTACGGAGTCAGCCATAATGTCTACTTTTTTTGAAGCTGTAATGTGAGAAGTGCAATTCTAGAGAACCTTGTTAAGTAAGAATTGCGGTGATGATTGAAGGTTTAAAATGGTTTTGTGAGAAAACGACGAACCTTTCCCCATAAAACCTTTCGAAATACCTTTGTTTGTATCAATGTTTGAAATAGAGAATTTACATTTAACACATGAAAGGGGGCGCAATTGAAAGGATATCACACATAGGCCAAGATGGTTTAGATGCCATCTCTAAGCTCCTGTTTAGCTTGTCAGTGTCACTGATAACTATGATGTGATTGTATGATGTCATGCAAACCCTCTACCTTTTATTGAATAGGCACCTACGCGATACTGCCTGATCTCCCAGCAGTTGGTGGGAATGAAGGAGTGGGCCAGGTCTTAGAAGTGGGCAGCAAGGTAAAAACAGTCAAAGTGGGTGACTGGGTGATTCCTAGGGATGCTGGTCTTGGTGAGTTGTTGTGCCTTACTGTAACGGCTTAGAACAAATTCTCAACATGCTGAATTTCTAAACATCACCCACATATTTTGCACAGGCACGTGGCAGACAGCAGCAGTTTGGAGTGCTGATGAGTTGATAACCCTGCCAAGTGATATTCCCCTCCTTTCAGCAGCCACTCTGGGAGTCAACTCTTGCACTGCATTCCGAATGCTCTCTGACTTTGAGCATCTAAATCCAGGTTATTTTACCTTTGTAATTGGCAGAAGTTTGAGAACCGTGGTGGACTCAAACTTAATATTAATTCACTGAATGCTGAGTGTCAGTTTCAGTACCTGTGATTTCAGGTGACACAGTAATCCAAAATGCGGCTAACAGTGGAGTCGGACAGGCTGTGGTTCAGCTAGCAGCAGCAAAGGGTGTTCACACTATCAATGTGGTCAGAGACAGGTAAAACTATTCTAAACTGTAGTCATAATCTGCTTTGTACAAGTAATAAACTTCAGTCATTAATGACCGATTAACAAAAACTAAATTACAACTTGTCCAAAGTGTCATGTTTGTTTTATGCTTTAAGAAGGGTTTTACTGCTGAGTCTCATTCATTGTACAATAAATTACACTACATAATAGAGTTCCATTTTATTTATTTTTGTTGTTGGGTACAGAGTGTGCTTTCCCAATTCCTTATGCCTAAAATAAATAACAAAATGGCTGTTGTTCCACCAAAATTTTGCTTCTGTAGTCAGGACAGTGACATTTTGAAATGTATCTTTTTTTCAAGAACATTCTCCATTCACTTCAGATGCTAAGTAGACTTCCAGAATATTATAGAACTGTGAGAACTGTCCAGAAGTTTCTAGATTTGTCCAGGATTTTTTAGAACTTTCTGGAATCTTTTAGAACTTTCTGAAACTTTCTGGGACTGTCCAAAAAGATACAGTTTTGCCATTATAAATTTGCCAGGAACAAAAAGTGTGTAACGTGTTATCAGGTTGCAGAGTCCATTTCATTACCCCCTTTTTATAGTTGGCTTTAATCCTAAATAATCCAGATGTTATTTCTACTTCAATAAACCACATTCTGTTTTGCAAGTGAAGTCTTGCAGTCTGTGAATGAAGTGTAAATGGATGTGGATTTTCTATGATTATTCTCTAGGCCTGACCTTGCACAGTTGACTGACAGACTAAAAGCGATGGGGGCCACCCATGTGATTAAGGAGGAGACCCTCAGAAAGCCAGAAATAAAGGAACTCTTTAAGGCTGGTTTCCTAAAAGCAAATATATATATATATACATATACAGTTAAACAAAAGTATGGTGCCTTTTGTAATAATATTTACAAATGATACAATATTACAATTAAAACAACAGTATAATAGTAAATTAAAAGTGTGAAAATCCAGTTTGGATATGCAACATATTGATACTGTGTGATTATCCTATACAGTTTTGTCCTCGACCTAAGTTGGCTCTGAATGGAGTGGGAGGGAAGAGTGCCACAGAGCTTCTGCGTCATTTACAGTAAGTTACTTGCTTGAAATCACATGGTTTGGCCTTATCAAATCTGGGAAACGGCCTTGAACATTTTCATTGTCTTTTAAGTAAAACAGTTTTGCAGATGCATTTTCTTTGTTTTGCATCTCTGCCATCTTAAGGAAAGGAGGCACTATGGTGACGTATGGAGGGATGGCCAAGCAGCCAGTTACAGTGCCTGTGGTGAGCCTGGAGTTCCTACTTTGCATTTTTGCTTTTTTGGCATGTTTATTTACACTGTGATTGTATTGTGCATCTTACTCCAAATTTTTCCCATCAGAGTGCCCTTATCTTTAAGGACGTGAAGGTTCGAGGCTTTTGGGTCACTCAGTGGAAAAGGGAACACATGCATAGTAAGCATAAAAGCTATCTATATACAGTTGCATGTGAAAGTTTAAATTAACACTATATGCATACAAAACAAATGTAAATATAAAATTTCTGCTGATTTTAATTAACATTTATTACTTATTTGCTAAATTAAACATACTGGAAAAATATAACATAAATGCATAAGTTTGAGCACCTTTTCTGTCAGTAAGGTAGGTTCCCTTTGACCGAAAGCCAAGCAACAACAATCAGAAGAATTCTTGATTTTGGAACAGAGGTACCTTGAGCAAGCACTGCTATCCAGGTGCTGTTAATAGCTGCCCACTGCTCCACGTGTGGTTGGGTTAAATGCCAAGGTCACATTTCATTGTGGTGTGACTTGAGTGATGGGGTGTGATTGCAATGACAAATAGACACTTTCTTCATATTTTCAGTGAAAGTCATTTCAAAAGCTTTGTATTTCATTGCCTGAAGTAATTTTGTATATTTATATATCAGGAATATGTGCATGTTTTAGATCACTGTCCTAAATCAGTAATTAACCATTTTTCTTTTCCAAGTTTCTTTACAGAAATACTTCTCATTTTCTGTTCTTTGGTAATTATTGCTGAGGAGTTCAATATTAGTTTCATCAGAACACACCAAAATGTCTAAGGGTCCTGCTTAGATACTTAATGAGTTATCCTTTGTGATGAGTTCACAGTTAAGGTCACCCTATGATATTTGTGGATCAGCACTGCACAATGTGCAATTGCATTACTGTTTCTGTGCCAGGCAGATGTTTATGTGTACCATTGTCATTGCTTTTGGTGATTTGCTTTGTGTGTCTGGTTAGAATTTTTTCAGGGATTTTCCAGATTTTTGTGTTCCAGATTTTGTTTTAACCTCAACAGTTCTCCTTTACTTCCACTTCTTATTGACATTTTGGAGAGGTAGAGTTAAAGGCAGGAAGTGTACACGTATTCTTTTATGGTTTTCTCTTGCTTTCTAAGTTCTATGTTTAAATGAGCCCATGACCTTTGTGTGTAAACACAATATCCTGAGAGGGTCACATAATTTATTATGCTCGATTGGTTTGTCATGTTATTAGATTAAGATCTAATGAGTCAAATAAGCTGTGAGACCTAACAAAAAATGGTTATTGTGCTTTGAATTCAGTAGATATGTCTCATATTTAAGTTTGTTACATACAGATGTTTCCATAATTGTTTTTTTTTTACTATGAATATAAATAAAACATTTAATGAGGAAGTGTTTGTGAAAAAATTGATTACTCCATTCTCTTTGTGTGTGTAAAACAAGGATAGATAACATGATGTGGCACCAGGCTTTTGGCTTTTTTTAAACAGTGCCTTCCTTCTATTCCTCTCAGATGATGAAGCTTTCCGTGGCATGCTTGATGAACTTTGCACCTTAATCCGTGCTGGAAAATTCTCACCCCCAGCTTGCACTGAACTGGGCATAGAGGACTTCCATAAAGCTCTGGACAATGCGATGAAGCCATACATGTCTACCAAACAGGTTTTGGTCATGTGAATACATAAAACATTATATATATAATTTTATATATAAGCACTTATGTGGTATATATCACATATATCAGACAGACATATCAGGTATCTTTAATCTCTAATTATTAGTTCTTTGAACCTTCAGAAACTATCTAACATGCTAAATGATCAGACGTGGAATTACAGACATTTTCATCAGTTTATGATGGCTATTTATTATGTAGTTCAGTTTAGAGTAAAAAAAAAAGTTACAACATTTATATGAATACATTCAGGCTATCTGATTTATTGATCATAGTGCTGAAGTAGTCATGTTATTGGTTTCAAACATTCTGAATGTTGTATAATAAACATTTTAAAAAGCCATTATTGTGTTTGGAATTTAAATTAAGAGCTGTTTTACAATACATCAATCTTCAAAGACTTTGTAATTAAAACCACATATCCTCTAGATTATTAAAAGGACAAACCTCATATTACAGGAAAAATGACTGTGGTTGGGGGGGGGGTAAAATGAAAACGTCTTGCAGAAATATTTGAGTGGAAAGCAGTGTTTATGGATGCAACAGTTAAAACACTTCAGAAGCATTAGTAGTAGCTGGTCCACATGCAAAGGGTGGCTGCTAGAGCCACAGTCAGCAGTGCTGGGCCAGAAGAGGATGCCCCCTCCTTCACAACACAGCTCTCGTAGGCCTCAAAGTCCACCTCTCGCATTGCACACACATGGTCAACACGGCAGTCAGAATCACACTTTGTCAGATCGTAGTTAACGGAGTTAAACTCATAGTACTTCTGCAGGTAGCAATTCTCTTCTGCTATGTGTTTTAAAACATGATGCATGGAGGATGGAGAAGCATCTGGTACCCTGAACGCCTCTGTTAGGCGATACTCTTTCTCCCAGCGTGCCCGTGCAATGTTAGCATGTGTCAGGTTCAGGTAGTAGGTCACCATGTCCTAGATTATAATGATACAAATATTTGCTGTAATTTACAATAAAGGAACATTTAGCAATACCTAAAGGAAAAGTTCAAAACAGTGCAGATGCCCTTCCTTTCAATGCTTTGATATTCATTTATTCACATAGGTGTGCAAGTTATATTTAAAAAGCTATAAGCTTAACCAAGCTCTCATACCTTAACTAAAAGTGTTTTTTCATCATATTCAAACACTCGTATACCAGGGTTATTTGCCCCGTCCTGTACTCCTGGCAATGTTGTTTTCCAAGGTGTAACTCCTGGAGTCAGGAACATTGTGCTAATTGGAAATCCTGTGAAAATAATTTGCATTAGTTTTGATAAAAAACAAAACATCAAAGCATTAAAAAATGTGTTCCATTTTAAAAGCATTTCTTTGTTAATCCAATTTATATTATTGTTGCCTCCGATCCACAAAACCTACTCACAATTGGTAATGACTCACCTGACATATCATAGAACATTCGAAAGCTGTCAGTGTGGTGATGACCAAAGAACTGGCCAGTAATAATGTCATGGTACTTGTGAATTAGCTCCAAATACAGCTTATTGAACTGAGGCCGAAACCACGGTTTATGTCGTTTCTTCTCAAAGAAACCAGGGGGAACATGGCCAACAATGTACACCTAGAAAGGAAAAGCATCCAGTCCTGAGAATAGCGGAAGCTTTATCTTGTACCTTAGAGTCCATAATTATTGTAAGGCAATGCAATTTGGCATTATTTGGAAAGAAAAGAAACACAAGTATGACCTTTTCTTTGTTTTTGGCTGCTTCAGAGAGCACTTGATCTGCCCATCTAAACTGGTCTGCTGGATCTTTGATGTTTTCTGTGACTTTGTTCTGGTCATAATACAGATTAGTGTTGAGAACCAGAACTCGAAGACCAGTTTGATTCAGCAGTTTCTCTGTATAATATCCACCTGGCCATGGAAGATGAAAATAACTCAATATATATGATGAAATGATAAATACAGATCAGACACATGGCCATATATGCATTTGAGTGGCAAAAATATAAAGGAATTTTTTTAAGGTATTGCTGCTCTTTTAGTAAGGTGAGAAGCCATTTTTTTTACCTCTTTTAAAAGTATCACTTGAGGCAGGATCCAGCCAGTCCTTCCACAGGTTTTGTATTTGCTCGTAGATGGTGTTTTGCTCAGGTGGCAGCTGGCTCTTTGGGTGGTAGTCGTGATTGCCGAGAGCTGAGTAGACCTTGGTGTCTAAAAATAACCAAAGCAAGCATTTTAAAAAACAAAGGTCCATTCTGCTAGATTAATGTTTTCTATGGTTTTGTTTCTTAATTTTGGCAGCACATACTAGGAAACAGCTCTTTTATGACGCGAGTAAGGTTTCCAATTATTCTCAGCACTGCTTCTTCTCCAAGATCCTCATTGGGCACATGAGGTGTATCATCACTGTGAAATAGTAATAAAATACTTGCATATACATACTAATACTCACTACATTAAGACATTAATGCTGGTTAAAACGATACAGTTTGGAAAAGCTATATATCATATCATGTATCTTAAAGTACATATCACATTTTAGAAGCTTAAAGGTATAGAGCAATATTTCTCAACTCAGTCCATGGTGCCCACCAACTGGTTCCAGATTTTGCTTTGACCAGGTTTATATAGCTATAATCGAGCATAAACATGAAAGTATTTGGTGGGTCCCAAGAATTGTGCCAAGAACCACTGGTGTAAAATTGTGCATTAAGTTGATGGTTTAAAAAAAGGACAATGAATACCCAGTCCAAATGATAAAGTCTGGGTCAGGCAGGATATCCCTCATGGCATACATGGATGAATTTATGAGGTCCCATGGTGAATCACAGAGATAGTCTCCAAATTTACCCGCATCTGGGGTTGGACGGTTCCCACTCGAGTTACAAGCAGATGCTGAGTTTCTGTTTCCTAGACTGTAGGTTGGATCCCAGTGGAAGTCTGTGATATGCCAGAAGTAACCTAAATGAACATAAACCATAAAAATGAATGAAACCGTGTGTGTTAATGTGTTTTAATTTATTTTTTATGTACACTACTGTCCAGAAATTCTGAAATGTAAGTTAATGAATGTAAATATTGCAAACTGTTTGCCAAATAATATTTAAGATGTTTTAATCAGTATATTAATAACTCTTTAATACAGTGAATAAAATAAGAAATGTATTATAAACACCAATTAATACCAAGCAGGTATTGTGACAAGTGGTCTGCCTTGGTATTTAATCCCCCACATTTGGAAATATGCTGAATTCTACATTTACATTTACATTTAATCATTTGGCTGACGCTTTTATCCAAAGCGACTTCCAGGACAGAGGAAACAATCA
>JBBPDA010000009.1:14295661-14305809 GCA_037974385.1 Arnoldichthys spilopterus | reverse complement strand
CAATAAATAAACACGCCAAGATCCTAAACTACTGCAATAAATAAACACGCCAAGATCCTAAACTACTGCAATAAATGTTGATGAATTCTAAATGTTAAATGTATTATTAATTCTCAGTGTTACAGCTTTCTTGTTTAACTTGGGATCTGTGGCTCAGTTTATCATATTGGATACATCTAAAAATTTATTTTTGTTTATTTTTAATATATACAAAAGTAAACTATCATAAACTTTCTTATTTTAACACTTTCTTAATAATATCCTACTAATTATCTAAATTACTAATTAACTTACATCCAAATTAGTTGTATTTCATTGACAAAAATAAATGCCATATTTCTGAGTGTAGTGTATATATTGGCTTACTCCATTACCCCCTCAAAAGCTTCATTCTCTCCTTTGAAATGTGTTTAATTTTAGAAGACTTTGTTAAATGGTAGCAGTTATATTCTCCATAGTTTTCATTCTAAGCATACTTATAAATAAGTCTTTGAAATCTTGTTTTAGACAAGTATTTTCCAAACTTACCTGTCAACACTTTGCCTTGCCCCCAGACAGTTAAAATGTTGAGAAAAAGAACTTTCCAGATGAAATCCATGTTGAGACTCACCAAGATGTAGTCAAGACAGTGTCAGTGTTTGCTTACATATGAAATATTATCCAACTGAAATCAGAATCAGAAAACCTTATTGATTAGGACATTGCTTATGCTACAACTGCACAGACAGACACACAGCAAGTGCACAGAGAGACAGACATACAGGCACTGAGTATAAAAAATAAGAACTAAATAACAAGGAGGCAGTAATGGCTCGAGCAGTATTCCACATTATATATATGAGTTAATGAGTGAGTTAAGAACAGCAGCAGAAGAATCATATTGCACAGTACAACAGCAGCAGAAGAATCATATTGCACAAACCCCATGCTGTTTACAGATGAGCAAGGTAATAGCGAGAGAGGGTGGAGGGGTTTACTGTGTGAGTGACTGGCAGTGTGAGGAGTTAGTCTATTGGTGAAAAAGCTATTCTGCCCCCAGCATCCTCTTATCTGCCACAGTCTCCAGTGTGTCCAGTTTTACTCCAAGCACACAGCCAGCCTTTCTAATTAGCCTGTCTAGCCTGTTCCTATTGGCTATTTTCATGCTGTTCCCCCAGCACACAACAGCGTAGAAGATGGCACTGGCCACTATGGATTCGTAGAACATCTATAGCATAGTGCTACAAACCGTGAAGGACCTCAGTCTATGCAGGAAGTACAGTCTGCTTTGACCCCTCTTGTTTGTGGCCAGTGCATTCTGTAACCAGTCCAGTTTATTGTCCAAGTAGACTCCAGAGTACGTATAGTCCTGGAAAATTGCATGCAATTGTCAGCTGATAGTAAAATGAAAGATAAGATAGGACAGCTGGAGCCAGTGAAATGATTGAGAAGAATATCTCATCACTGTCAAAGATCATATCAGAATGATTTCCAGTAATTATTGATAAAGAATGATTTAAAGAAACTTGAGGGCTTAATATCTGTTTCCCCTCAAAACTGTCCTTAGAAAATCTTTATTGTGTCTCTGGTCAGTAGCTACAGTAGCCATTCATCCAACTGCCTAAAGAAAAATGAGGACTATGGCCTTGCTCTGGATGTTTCAGATTATCGGCTGCTATGTCTTGTTTGAGATTATATTTGGCTGTGTTGTTTGTCTAAAGTTAACACGATGTACCAGAATGACTTCAACTGGATACTTAAAATAAGTAAATACATTATAACAATATTATAATCTGTTAATAATCAGTAATTGAGGCCATGTAAACATTTACATTTATTCATTTGTAAATGTAAATGTTTACATGGCCTCTATTACTGATTATTAACAGATTATAATATTGTTATAATGTATTTACTTATTTTAAGTATCCAGTTGAAGTCATTCTGGTAAACCACCTCTTATCATTTTTTCTAGCCTAATAAAAGTCAGGTTAAGGTCCACAGTCCCATTCTCAATCAGTCAGTCAGCCCGCTGAAACTTTGATGCAGTTCATGCTCTTTTTAGGTGTAGATTTTATATGGGACACTATACTCTTATAAAAACATCCGCACCCACCTTAGCACATAAACCAAGTGGTCACAAACAACCTACTGCTTCCAGATAACCAACCAGACGTCATCCAGAAAATAATGATCCAGTTAGTTTGTATTGTAGCTTCTACCTTAGCACTTGTCAATTGTTCTACTGTAGTAGTTTTTGTAAGCACTTGGCACATGTATCTTTTGCTGTAGTAGCTCTCTGTAGCTAGTGTAAGCACCTGGCATATGTATGTAGTTATTGTAGTTGCTCTCTGTAGTTGTATAAGCACTTGGCATATGTATGTATTACAGTAATTGCGTCTGTTATTTATTTTATAACTACGTTCGTTGGTCTTCCTTGTAGCACCACCTCAGTGTTACTCTATGCAATGCGAACGCTTGATTGTTTCCTGTGTCCTGGAAGTCACTTTGGATAAAAGCGTCAGCCAAATGAATAAATGTTAATGTAATTGTAAATCTAATAGACTGCTATTTTCAGGGCCAGATTAAGGAGGGTGGGGGCCCCTGGGCAAAGGCATTTTCGGGGCCCTACTTACACAAAAATATTTTGAGTACACAAAATGTTGCAAGTGTTTTACACATCATGTTTCATGGCTTGGAGACACAGAGTTAAGTTAATAATAAGTTAATGACTACTACACCATTTGTTAGCTTATAAGAGACAAAGTCTCTGCTCTATCAAAAGCTTAAATCTAGCCATTGCCATACTACAAGTGGACCTGAGACCTTATGTTTTTCATTACACATCTATGTTGAGAGTAAAACTATAATGGAAGATGCAGTGAAAAGACAGTATAATATCAAGCCAGAAAACAGACAACACTGCAACAATCTTTTTAAAGCCCTATGAATTGCACAATACACAATATTTCAGTGCTGTGAGGATGGCATCACTTAATCACTTAAGCCATGCTGTATATTAGCGAAGATCGATGCTGCATTTCTTTTTAGCAAATTCCTTAATCAAATCACAGAAATCCAGTTTCTCAACCACACCACCCTCAAATGACTTTAGACCTAAGCGCTCTGTGGTATGTTTCCAGTCACTAAAACTTCAAAACATGACTGGCCGTTACCTTCACTGAAAATGCGGCAAGCAAAACAAAACTCAGATCTGGTGGATGGGGAATATAAAGCCATTGTCTTGAGACGTACTCACCAATTACAAGCTTGCTTTAGAAGTGAAATTCAGAGAAAAGTGCATGTAAGTGCATTCAGAAGCTTTGCTCGGACTGAATCGATGATCTTTCCCAAGTGAGCAGAGTCAGTAAGGATCCACCACATTACTGGCTGCCGCCTCGTTTCCTCTAAGGTAATGTTAAACTTGTGCACTTTGGTTTAGCTGTTAAGCAAGTCTCAGTTTAACATAGTGGCATTATGGTAGCGTTAGAACTACGAATAACGCTAGCCGCTGAATTTGTATCAGATTCAGAGCATTAGTTCGTGCCTGCGAGAAAGAGTGCGGTACTGCGGTGAAGTTAGTTTTATGTTGGATATCCGACAGACATTCGCAAAGGCTTCACTTAGGGACCGTCTACAAATTATCGTCTAAATGAACACATACCAGTTTTATCAATAAATGAAGTGAAAGTGACTATTTGTCATTGTGAACACACTCAAGCACCATAACGAAATGCAACCTCTGCATTTAACCCATCACACGTGCACACGTGGAGCAGCGGGCAGCTATCAATAGCTCCCGTCTTAAGTGATCCACTGACTCAGAATCAATACAGAATTGTATTATTACACTGATCAAATCAGACACACCCCTTTTATTTTTTATTTTTGCGTGCCTAATGTATTATAATGGAATTATAATGATAAAACAGCATTTTAATGGAAGGCTTGATTTTTGCTCAATAGCTCCTACGTTAATTGACCCACTGACTCAAAACCAATGTAGACTTGTAATACTATGTGAGACCAATCAGACACCCCACTTCTTTTTGTATTATAGTGTACATATTGTTTTATAATATTATAATGATAAAAAAGCATTTTTTTTAAAGTCTTGATTTTCACTTCAGTAGCTCCTATGTTAATTGACCTACTGACTCAAAACTGGTTTAGGCTTCAATAGCGCCAAATATAATCCAAAGTTCTGTTTAAAATACAATGCAATTTTTATAATTAAGAGTCATGATATTAGATTGGCACATCTGAACTCCTTGCAAAGCATTTTTCCAGCTCTTTTGAATTGCAAAGGTATCTTCTGTGCACAGCTCTCTTCAAAATCCATCCACCTTGACAACAGCAACAGTTCCAATTGAAGAAAATCAAGACTTCCATTAAAATGCTGTTTAACCATTACAATATTATTATATAACGTAATAAGTTATAGACACACTAAAACCCAATAAAAGTGGTCTGTCTGATTTGTCTCACATAGCTTTACAAGTCTACACTGATTTTGAGTCAGTGGGTTAATTAACACAGGAGTTATTGAGCAAAAATCAAGATTTCCATTAAAATGCTGTTTAATCATTATAACTCCATTATAAAACATTAGGCACGCAAATATAATAATGAAAAGTGGTGTGTCTGATTTGACCAGAGTAATAATAAAATTATGTATTGATTCTGAGTCAGTGGAACACTTAACACGGGAGCTATTGATAAAACTGATATGGTGTTCATTTAGACGATAATTTGTAGACGGTCCCTAAGCCGTTGTGAATGTCTGTCGAATATTCAACATAAAACTAAATTCACCACAGTGATGGAGGTCCTGGCACTGCATCATCACTCGCTGGTTTAAAATCTTCACGGGCACCGGTTTAATTCCGTCTTTTACAGCACTTCTTCTTCACCCTGATCTTTCATACCTTCTGTCGTCTGCCATGAATACTTACGGTTATACAGACAACCTGGGAAGACCCTCCCTCACACAACGCTGACAAACATCATAACCAATCATCAGCAGGCGTGATAGACGTACACTTAAACAAATATAAAACGCCACCTGACCACATATTCATTTTTACTCCCGAGTTGTCTTTTTTTACATGAACAAATGCTTATTAACATTATTTTGGGCCCCCCTACAGGTCGGGGACCTGGGCTACTGCCCCGGTAAGCCCTTCCTGAAGCCAGGCCTTAAAGGTACATTAGTATTTCCACATTTGTTAAAGCTTTGCTGCCTTGTTTTGCAGTGCTTTGTATTAATATTTATAGTACAGCATTTTGAGAAATGGTTTAGGTACTCGAATCAGGTTCTGTGGTCAAAATTCTCACTGCAGTATAACTTCATATTAGACGGCTGGATGTTTGTATCATGATATATCGCAATTCATATGAGGCATAACAACAATACTATTATATTGACATATTTATGTACTGCCTGTAGAGGGGGCCTATAAAGGGCAATGCGACAGTAACCCCCATTCCTCAGCTAAAATGAGTGGTGATAATGAATGAATCATAATAAACCAGCTAATAATGAACTAAAATGAATATTGTGTGAAATCAGCTAGAGTAATTGTCTTACTTTTTTGTAGGTAATACAGGTGTGTTTGACAAGTGTCTTACTGGCATGCAGTACTTAAAAAAACATCATCTATGTCTGTATGGAAGGATGACTATAAAGAAGCCATTACTGAAGTCAGTCCACATCAAAACATGTTTAGATTTTTTTAAAGCGCCAGCTTAGCCAAAATTATGTGCTGGGTAGCAGTAAATTGTGGTAATGCTTTTCTCTCAGGAACAGGTATCTTTTTAAAAAGTGAAGGATTGATATAATGCTATATAGCAGTTTTTCAATTTTATTTCTTGCAGCTGGTACTTAATTTAAAAATCAATTACGTATCATTGTGATATGTGTCTGAGTGAGGGAGTAATCGGAGCATGTAATATTTGTTTCAATAAAGTTTTTTTCATATGCTGGATTTCGCGGGAATGTTTTGACGCGCATGCGCACAGAGAGTGAGTTTCAGCGCGCGGAGTCCGACTAAACAACACCAACAGAGAAGAGCTACGTTTGTGTCTGTCTGCCAGTATCTCTCTCTCTCTCTGTGTTTTCCGTCCCAGATTCAGACAGTTATCCTTTTCTCTGAGAGTTATAAAATGTGGAATCAAGGTAGGCAGCTCTGTTGACTTTGCGCTCAACATTAACCTCCTTTTGTCAGAAATAAGCCTGTTAGCTCATCGGCTAACAGCTCAGAAATAGTGCAGTTGACTGATGTGTTATTCGGTGTCTTTTTCAGTCTTCAGTCTTCAGTCGCTAATTCCCGTGTTCTTATAATGTTGGCATCTGATCTAGTTTACTAACGTTAGCGGTCACGCAGTCCGGCGATGTTTTGAGCGGATCTCTTTTGCTCTGTGTTGAACTGTACCGCTGTACATGTCTCTCGTGGTTCAGACTGAAGCTTGGAACTTGGGACACACACACAGTTGGGAAGTTATACTTGCCAGACATGCTCAGGTTAGCCGGGTGCACTGTGCCCTAGGTTTGAGTAAGTTATTCAGTCAGAGAGGCATTAAGGTGGGCTTGTACTTCGCCGTAACTTGGCTGTAAGCTCAGTTTCAGGCCCTGGCTGACTCATTTAAGAACCCAAATAAACTGGCACATGCATATTAAATGTGCAAATGACAATTTTTGGTTGCTGAATCTTAGATTAAATAATTGCATTTAAATTTGTATGTAATGTCTGCACATGGATAAATTGTAATAAGATTGTAATAATACGCTGCTTTTTCACACATTTTTAAATACGTAGTATGTATGGTAATGGGGGTTTAATGTAAGTTTAAATGCTAGGTACATCCATTGTCACTGTGTTGCTGACTGTGAGCTGTGCAGCTACCTGTGCCCTTTAGTTGAGACAGGATGGGAAACTTTATTGGTGTGTTCACCTAATTTTTCTTTCAGGAACATATGGAGAGGCCAGCATGGGTGGTGGATACACACAGTCACCAGGGGGCTTTGGCTCACCTGCTGCCTCTCAGGGAGGAGACAAAAAGGGGGTTAGTCATTAGATCATCATTGCCTGAATGTTTGTCTAATAGCAAGTTAAAATGTAAAAATATTAGCCATTCATTTTAATAGACATAACCTTCTTCCATATGTTTTATTTTGTAGAGGACACGCGCACAGCAAATTGTTCCCTGCACAGTGTCACAACTCATGTCTGCGGCACAGGCAGAGGATGTGTTCAGAGTAGGTGATGTTGAAGTTGCTCAGGTGGGTTTCTTTTCTCATTTGTACACTCCTGGTCTAGAAACCGTGTCTTTATGCTTAGTTTGTCTCTGTTAAGTTGTAGTGTCTCTCGGGCAGTGGTGGCCTAGTGGTTAGGACACTGCCTTTGGGACCTGAAGGTCGCCGGTTCGAGTCCCAGCCCGGGCACTGAGGTACCCTTGAGCAAGGTACCGTCCCACTACACTGCTCCCCGAGCCGTTGGTGGCTGCCCGCTGCTCCACGTGTGCACGTGTGATGGGTTAAATGCAGAGGTCACATTTCGTTGTGGTGCTTGAGTGTGTTCACAATGACAAAGATTCACTTTCACTTAAAGATTCACTTTCACTTAAATGTGGAGATGTTGCGTCTTGCATTTAGTTTTTTAATTATTCCGTGCTCTAATCTTATCTAGAGGTATCTAGTAGCTAATGAATGATGTCTAATGTCTGAATGTTGAAAGAGGAGGGATATCTTGAAATTTTTTTTTGTTTGTGCTGCCTAGGTCACTATTGTTGGAATTATCAGAAGCACAGATAAATCCATGACTAACATCCAGTACAAAGTTGATGACATGACTGGGGCCCCTATGGATGTGAAGCAGTGGGTTGACACTGAGGTAGGGATGAACATATATTTGTGGACACTTCCCTGTAGTTGAGAGAGGTGTTTTTTCTCAAAATATGAACTGGCCTTCTGGCAAAGTGAAATACATATGAAATGTATGGCTGCATCTATATAAGCATCATGCAACTATCTGATTTGTTAAGTACATATCTGCTTTTGTGGATACATCAAAATTTAGAAATCGTGACTACATCCACCTAGATTAGAACAGTATATTAAAGTTTTGGAATACCTATATTGTCATCAAAAATCAATTTGAAATATTGGCCAAATCCAATATAAACACACACACTGATCAGCCATAACATTAACGATATCCGCCTAATATTGAGTAGGATTGGACCACATAGGCTAGCCCTCACCACCTGCATGCATCAGTGACCCTTGTGTGCCCTGTTGCTGATTCACCAGTTGTCCTTCCTTGAACACTGTTGGTATGTACTATCTACTGCATACCTGGATCAATGTCGCTGTCAATCCAAGACTAGGCATTTTGATTATGCTCAGTCATCTAACCTAGACTCAATCATCTAGGGCATCCCAATACTGCCCTTTTCATAGTGGCTCATGTCCTTAAGACTGTTCTTTTTTCTGCTTCAAGAACCATTGTAATGAAATAACTAGATTGTCAGTGTGATTCACTTTACCTGTCAGTGGTGTTAATGTTGAGTGTGTGTATGTGTGTTTGTGTGATCTTCATTAATTGCTATTAAAATCCATTCTAAATACATTTTATTGTACTTAAATCTGGTGGTGAAACTTTCTCATTCTTAGGATCCTAGTGTGGATAGCTCAGTCATCCCCCCAAACACGTACGTCAAGGTGTCTGGCAATCTACGATCTTTTCAGGTCAGGAACACTACATACCTGTCTAATCTGTCTCTCATTTATATTAAATAACAAAAAAAAACTTCCATGAAGCACAGAATCTTTACTACAAGTAATGGAAGCTTGTATCCACCTTAAAATTGTGTAAATCATGCCTGAAACTACGTTAGGTATTCTCAATAGCACAATTTTAAATTTCTTTGTAGTATTTTTATTAGATACTTTCTAGACAATAGTATGTTGATGCAGTGTCAGAAACTGGACAAGCAATGAATTGAGAGATTGTAACAGCAAAATGAAAGGAAAAGCAATGGATTTTTGTCATATATTGAAAGTGCTTATTGTAATACTGTGTTTCAATTAAACAGATTTGTCACTTTGTATTAGAGTTTATAAGGAAGTTTTTATTAGTGATTCAACAGAAATCATACTTACTGAAACCGTGTTTGTCTCAGAATAATAGATCTTTGGTGGCATTCAGTGTCCGGCCTTTAGAAGACATGAACGAGGTTACTTCTCATATGCTGGAGGTAGTGCAGGCTCATATGCTGCTCAGCAAACCACAGGCCATGGTGAGAAATACTTCAGAAACACACATAAAGCTTCCTGTTCAGCCCAGTTGTGAGAATTTCACTGCTGGGTTGCTGTATTCGTTTGTCTGTTGCCACTTGCTGTAGTAACAGTGCCATTGTTGCATGCAATGAACCTACTGCATGGTACATGACCATGTAAGAAACATTGCATAAGGGAAATGGCTGAAAATGTCACAGAAACCACAGCACACCAGGTGAATGAAACAAAGAAGTGTGAAAATGACTACTGCTATTGTTTTGGTTTTTTTTTTCCCCAGGTAGGAGGAGGAATGAATAGCAGCATAATGCCCATGTCCCGCCCTGGTGTGAGTGGCATGAGCAGTGTGGGCATGACTGGGGGCTATTCTGGGGCTAATGCTATGGCCAATAATGGATTGAGCCCTAACCAAAACCAGGTGAAACTTGTTCAGTTATAATTTGGATGCTAAAAGATTTTGGCACAGGAAATGATATTAAGATTGCATAATGGAAATAAGTTAGGAAATTACAGCTGCTGCATGATTGTACTGGTCTCTGCTGTGCAGGTTTTATGTCTGATAAAGAGCTGCCCAGAACCACAGGGCATCAGCATACAGGAGCTGAAGCAGAGACTAAGTGGCATGAACATGACCGTTATCAGGTATCCATGTTTTCCTCCGAGTTTGTTTCTTCAGAGGGCTTCACATCCCCCATCATGTGCACCTTTGTTTTGCATAAGTATAACAAAATATTGTTGGGCATCATGTTTATTCAGTGGAACATACACACACCTTTTAGCATTACTTTACATTACAAATTAAAATCCATGGGGGACAGAGCTTTCTCCACCTCTGCCCCTCGCCTATGGAATGCCCTTCCTGACACCTTAA
>JBBPDA010000009.1:14274211-14285995 GCA_037974385.1 Arnoldichthys spilopterus | reverse complement strand
AAATCAGTTTCTATCTTTTATTTAAAGTTATTTTTTAAATTTTCCTTTTGATGTGCTATCTGTCACTGTTAAAATAAGCCATTAAACCATTAAAATGATACTGTTCTGAGACTTTTCATTTCTTTGTTATTGGACAAACTTACAAAATCAGCGAGGGGCCAAATAATTATTTCCTCCACTGTATATTTTACATTTTTACATTTTATAGTTTTTTAAAGCCTTTTTACTTTTGGAAACTACCTATGACGCTACATATTAAAAGGAGATATGACTCATAATGGATGAAGAAGTAGCTCTGTTCTGCTTTAGGAAAACTACACTTCCAAGAAGCAGTGTAGAGTCGTAATCCTTTTATTTTCTGAAGTGTAACAAATTATCAAACATGGAACCTATTCTTTAAAATTCAATTATTTGTGGAAAGCATAAGGTTCCAATAGATATAAGAACTCTGAGTCTCCATCGGTCTTTGTTTGAAATGAATATATTTCATTACTGAGTTTTCATCACTTTTTTAATACTTACCTGTATGTTCTATAGGCAGTTCAAATGTGATGTTGGTGCCCATGTCCTCACAACAGACGGACAGGAGTTCCAAACCAGTGACCTTCACCAAGTCTCCGGTAGACAGGCATACCTCGCTCCCTGATAGCTCATACACAGAGCCTGATAACGAAAATATTCTGTGTCATTGTTTTTTCACAGGGCAGAAATGTGGTTAAAGTGTGACTTA
Source organism: Arnoldichthys spilopterus (assembly GCA_037974385.1). Lineage (NCBI taxonomy): Eukaryota > Metazoa > Chordata > Actinopteri > Characiformes > Lepidarchidae > Arnoldichthys > Arnoldichthys spilopterus. The sequence continues at coordinate 14,285,265 of JBBPDA010000009.1, read as the reverse complement.
CAAAAAAATGTGTTCACTGTGTGAATCACCCAGTGACTTTTGTTCTCATACCAATGTTAATTTCAAATTGCCATCCTGACTGCAACTTTCCTGCATATGGTGCATGGTATACTTTCTGTTATAGTGTTGTTACAGTGTTCACTGGGCTAAGGCTAATAAAACATTGAATCATCATCTTGTTCATCTTACCTTATTTAAATATTAATAAGAAACAGACTCTGAACCATTTTGTTCATTTTACTTTTTTCTTTCTTTCACATAGTCTCTTTATTGTGTACAATATCAAGGAAGGGTATGGTGGACTAGGCTTGCATAATGCTGACAAAGAACATGTTTATTTTGCAGTAAAGGAATCATAACCTTGTTTTGGTCATGGTTAATTTTGAGAAAAAAAACTCATAGCAAGCAGTAAATTTTCACTTTTCAGGGGCTAAAACCTGAAGCACCTTCGTATTCTGACTGAAACAGGGCACCTTAATGTCTCATACATTTACACAATTTAATCATTATTTAAATATTTACAGAATTATTTAACATTTAAGTTTTTTCTGTAAGTTATAAGTATTGGTATTTTAATTTTTGCTGGAATTATAATCTGCGAATAAAATTCCTGTTCTGTTTTGCATTGTCCTTAACTGGTATACTTTAGTACAGAGACCTTTAAATCTGGACCTTGAATCCATATTCCAGTCATGGATATTGTCATCACCAATAGGTATGACTCTAAGTGGCCAAACAGTTGGTTCAATGGTGTAAGGGATAACACTCAGAACTGAGTTGCAAGTTCAAATCTCTGTGAAACCTGCTCACCATTTGGGCAGTAGTAGCCTAGTCATTAGGGACATTGATCAGAGGGTCCCAGGTTCAAGTCCTGGCCCAGGTACCACTGAGATACTCTTGAGCAAGGTACCATTCTGCTACACTGCTCTTTGGGGGAAGTGGATGTGGACGGGCTAAATCCAGAGGTCACATTTCATTGTGGTGCACTTTGTGTGATGGGGTGTGTTCACAATGACAAATTGTCACATTCAATTACATCAACAATTGAGTTAACTATTGCCAATTACAGAATCTGCTGAATCTGGATTGAAGGTCCAGATTTGAAGACCTCTGGTGTAGCATTAGATGGTCAGCATTAAGTTTTACTGTTTCAGGCCAAGGTTTGTGTTCGCATGAACTGTGTGGCCAAAAGGTTAGCTTTGGATGGCTTATTTTCATATTGTTATTAGTTCCCCATGCACATTAATAAAAATTTGGAAACCATAACCCTGTTGCTGGTTCTTCTTATGTCTTTCTTTGGACCACCTTTGGTAGATACTAACCACTTTACACCATAAAAACCTCACAAGACCTGCTGTCAAATTAAAGAACAGAGCTACATTAAACCACAGACTCATCAGGACTACTGAAACGCACATTTTACAGGGTTACCTAAAGAGACAATAGATAGGTTACTACTTATTTAAAAAGCAGCGCAGTAAGACATGCACTAGAAGAACTGAATGTATTAGCGCTATAATAGCAGGACTACATCGATTAACTCTCTTTTTAAGAATTTATTTAAAAATGCTTTCATTAGTATTTAAAGTTATAAACGGACAGGCACCTTTAAATGTTTGGGAGTGTTTGATGGAATATTTTTTAAACAGGTCCTTAAGATTATCTAGTGCTGGCCAGTTAGACATTCCAAAAATAAAATACAAGAAATGTGAAGAGGCAGCATTTTGTTTTATGCACCAAAGATAGACAAGGCAAGACAAGGCAAGTTTATTTATATAGCACATTATCATACACAACGGTCATTCAATGTGCTTTACATAGATGGGCATTAAAATAAAAGGCAAGAAAAATAAAAAGCAAGAGAAGTATTAAAGTTATATAAGAACAAATAATATGGAACAACCTGCCCTTAGATATTTGTCAAGTTCTTCTTGTTATTAAATACAAGCTTAAAATACACTTTTTATCCAGGTTTTTACCAAAGTGGATTATACATTTTTGATTTATATGTATTCATTTATTTTAATTTTTTTGTATGATTTGCTTTATTTTATATTTGCATTTCCTGTCGAGCTTTTACCAACACCTGGTACACATTACTTTTTGACATTTTTATATTTTTTCTCCCTTCTTTTCACTTTCCTTATTTTAATTTTGAGAACATGTTTTGTTTATCCTAGCTTTTAGTTTTTACTGGGCTGTACATATGTATTTATTCTTTTCATTATTTTTCTATTTTTTGTATGATTTGCATTATTCTTTATTTGCATCTTTTGTAAAGCACCTTGAGCTGCATTCACGTGTATAAAGGGTGCTGTATAGTAGTTATTATTATTATTATTACTATTTATAGATGGTCTGACCAAATCTTCTAGTCATCACAATTTGACCCTTAAAGTTATTCAGATTCTAATGATTGCCAGTTTTTCCTGCTTTCATCAAACCTACTTTAAGAACTGACTGTTCACTTGTTGCCTAATATATTTCACCCCATTGACATGTGTCACTATAAAGGATGATCAATGCTCCCCTTTCAGTGGTTTTAATGTTGTGGCTGATTGGTGTACATGACATTTTAAGGGGTCTGTAATTTCCTGGGACGTTTCTAGCAATAATATTCGTACTACAGAACGTGTGTGTGGAAGTAAAGTATTGTGGAAGTATTTTTACTCTGTTCTGTTTCAGTTATTAACAGATCGTTTCCTTTATTAGTGATTCATTTACTGACAGCATCTGTACTGCTTTCTGCTCACATCTCTGGAGCTCTTTTTTATTCAGGCTGACTGTTTCCCAAGAAGAGAAGTAGTTATACTGTACTTTGGACGTTTGGACGTTAGTTTTTTCTCTCCCTGACTTTGGGTTTCTTTACTCAGCTTACCAACATGATATTCATGAACATCTGGATGACAACTCGCTGTGAACTGTAAAACCAGTTTTAGACTCTTTCCTACCTTGAAAATACACTCCCGAGCAGACCTGCACGACCCGGGGCAGAGAGGAGCGGTCCAGGCTGTTGATGTATTCCCGCAGGCCCAGCACTTCATCCATTCCTCCGCACAGCTACAAAACACGTTAAAGTCGCAGAATACGCCGGACAATTCAAAGCCGCCTCGCCCCGTTTCGCTTCTGGACGAGCGAAGACGGTTTTATCACGTGAGAACTTCCTACTCAAGGCAAGTCGCGCTAATGCAGATTTAAGAGCAGTCACACGGTTTCCGCTCGCGCACTCGCCTTCACCCGTCCGTGCAACTGCTAAAACAAACAGAAAGACACATAAACAAACGAATATACGAACAAACAAACACATAAGCAAACGAAAAAAATAAAAGTAAAATAAATAAATAAATAAACCCTTTCTGGTCACGTGACTTTTACTATACGGGATTGACCATTAATCGCCCGTTACCGTTATCGTCCTGTAACAGTCGTCCTGGACTACAAATGGATTCACGAACGGAATCTGTGTCGGAGACTTGTCCACTGAACGGAGTCGACCCTGGCGGATCAGCTGGAAAAAAAGGCTCGTCTGCTATCTGGGAAGCTTAGCCTGCTCGTGTTTTAATGTGCACCCATATCTGCTGCTCTAAACAAATTCTCATCGCTAATATTCTCAGAAGAAAACCGGACTGTGTTCACACACCAGGAGTTCTGAGGGAGGAGGAAACACAGCCTGTGTGAAAACAGCTCTTAACATGAAAGACGTTAACACAAGTCCTTGTCTTTTCACGCCTGGACTACTGTAATATACTGTAATGCAGTTTTTTTACAGGATTACCTAAAAGACAATAGAGCGATAACACCTTGTACTGGTTACCTGTGTCTTATAGAACTGATTTTAAAACATTTTTATTCGTTTTTAAAGCTATAAATGGACAGGTGCCTTTAAATATGTGCTGTAAAGTTCCTAATGGCATTACATATTTTGGACCCAACTAGCCTGTATGTATGAAGATGACAAGAAAGAAGCAAATACTCCAGAAGTTTGGTCTTTTTATGCGCAGACATTCTTATTGTCACTGACCAAGGAAAAACAAGTATCCCAAAAAATTCCCATAGACAAAACGATCTTCACCTCTAATGTAAGTTAATGCAAGAACCTTTTAAGAACAAGTGATTTTGAAGCATTAGTATTAATCTGTTTGTCATGAACGTTTCACATAGTTTAAACACCAGCTGTTCTATTAATGTAAAATAATAAAAATCCAAACATAAAAATGGACATAAGAGTTTTGTCTGGACAGCAACGTTACATATTTTTGCAATTTCTTTCCTTTGTTGCACATGTCAATTATTCTACTGCTAAATTACAGCATCTGTCATAACTGTATTCATCCACAAAGGTACTGTTACTGCTCTTGTCAGCTGTTCTGTCCTGTGTAGTTCTTTCCTGTCTGCCCTTGTGTAGTTCTGTCCTGTCTGCCCTTGTGTAGTTCTGTCCTGTCTGCCCTTGTGTAGTTCTGTCCTGTCTGTGCTTGTGTAGTTCTGTCCTGTCTACGCTTGTGTAGTTCTGTCCTGTCTGCGCTTGTGTAGTTCTGTCCTCTCTGTTCTTGTGTAGTTCTGTCCTGTCTACGCTTGTGTAGTTCTGTCCTGACTGCGCTTGTGTAGTTCTGTCCTGTAATTCTGTCCTGTCTGTGCTTGTGTAGTTCTGTCCTGTCTATGCTTGTGTAAATCTGTCCTGTAGTTCTGTCCTGTGTGCGCTTGTGTAGTTCTGTCCTCTCTGTGCTTGTGTAGTTCTGTCCTGTCTAGGCTTGTGTAGTTCTGTCCTGACTGCGCTTGTGTAGTTCTGTCCTGTAGTTCTGTCCTGTCTGTGCTTGTGTAGTTCTGTCATGTCTGTGCTTGTGTAGTTCTGTCCTGTAGTTCTGTCCTCTCTGTGCTTGTGTAGTTCTGTCCTGTAGTTCTGTCCTGACTGTGCTTGTGTAGTTCTGTCCTGTCTGTGCTTGTGTAGTTCTGTCCTGACTGCGCTTGTGTAGTTCTGTCCTGTAGTTCTGTCCTCTCTGTGCTTGTGTAGTTCTGTCCTGTAGTTCTGTCCTGACTGTGCTTGTGTAGTTCTGTCCTGTCTGTGCTTGTGTAGTTCTGTCATCTCTGTGCTTGTGTAGTTCTGTCCTGACTGCGCTTGTGTAGTTCTGTCCTGTAGTTCTGTCCTGTCTGTGCTTGTGTAGTTCTGTCCTGTCTACACTTGTGTAGTTCTGTCCTGACTGCACTTGTGTAGTTCTGTCCTGTAGTTCTGTCCTGACTGCGCTTGTGTAGTTCTGTCCTGTCTGTGCTTGTGTAGTTCTGTCCTCTCTGCGCTTGTGTAGTTCTGTCCTCTCTGCGCTTGTGTAGTTCTGTCCTCTCTGTGATTGTGTAGTTCTGTCATGTCTGCGCTTGTGTAGTTCTGTCCTGTAGTTCTGTCCTGTCTGTTCTTGTGTAGTTCTGTCCTGTCTAAGTGTGTGTAGTTCTGTCCTCTCTGTGCTTGTGTAGTTCTGTCCTGTAGTTCTGTCCTGTCTGCGCTTGGGTAGTTCTGTCCTGTCTACGCTTGTGTAGTTCTGTCCTGTCTACGCTTGTGTAGTTCTGTCCTCTCTGTGCTTATGTATTTCTGTGTTGTCTGTGCTTGGGTAGTTCTGTCCTGTCTGCACTTGTGTTGTCTGGTGTTGTTTCTGTTTTTGTTCTTTGTGCTGGTTCCATAGTCCTGGAGGAAATTTGTCAGACTGTTAAATGGTTTAAATGACCATAAACACTTAACTCCATGACTCCACTTATGTAGAAACTTGTATCCTGTATTTATAGGCTTCTTTGTGTAGCCTCCCTTTGCCAACATAACAGCAGTCTTCTCTAATCAGTGCCATGTGACAGTAGAGAATACAGATCCCTCCTTAATGCACAACCCCTCCACCTCCTTTAGAGTCCTCTTTCCCAGGCTGTTCTCTTCAGGTCACCCTGCACAGTTTCACAGAGTTTGCACAGAGTTTAGGGTGGGATGGCCAGGTCACAAGCTTAATTTTGTGTCCACTGAACCATTTTTGTGGACATCTGAATGTTTAGGATCATTGTTCTGCTGGAAGATCCAGCAATGACATTTAATTTTTTTGGCAGAAAAAAACTCCTCGTACGTCATGGAGCCCATGATGCCAAGTGTACTAAGGTTCTCGGGACCGCTGGAGAAAAAGTCACAACAAATGTAATCACAGATTCTCCACCATATTTTACAGTGTGGGGTGAATGCACCGCCCATTCCCCTGTATTAGTGTATGGTTAATTTCAGCCAGTGCTGTAGGGGGCAGTGTGTGTGAGCAGGAGGAGAAGGAGCAGAGGACGAGTTTCTCCACGGTGTTGTGTAGTTTAATGAATGAATAATGGAGCTTTAGCACGATGGCTAAAAGCACACCTGCAGATATTCCAAATTTTGACTGTCCCTCATGGTAAGGGTCTTTTACCACTTGCTTACTGTTGTATTTGCATGCAGTCACTTGACTGTGTAGTGAACTGGAGAGGGTTTTGTCTATGGTTTCAGTAGCACATTTGTCGACGTTTAGCACGCTAGCTCGTTAGCTAGCTAACTATCCCTCAGTGTTAAACGTTACCCTTCACATGTTTTCAGTGCACTAAAGGATAACTTTTGTTTCCGTTTCGATTCGCACAATACGAAAATGACCCTTTCTGACCGATATAATTGTATTGTTGTAGTTAAGAAGGCAAGTTAGTGTGCTGTGCTAACTATGGTCATTCTTTTCTGCCAGCGGTAGGAGCCATAGTTTGCAGCTAAAATACGAGGCTGAAGCAGGTTTATAATCCCTAGCTAAAGAAGTCAATGTTTTACTGATAGTTGGGCGTGAAAAATCACTCAGATCACACAGCAAAGCCTGCGAGTGACGGAAAGTCAGTTTCGACACTACTGCAATAACTAACAGAAGTTCAGTTACCACAATACAAGTCCATGCATAATAAACGCCTGGGTTTCTGCTGTTATAACCCACTCTCGTTTTGTACGATACACCCAACACGAACTGCATTTCTGCAGCATCTGAATACTAGAAAGACCTCTCCTGCAAACAATACGATACGGATGTATAACAATCAAAATTCTGAATTCAGCGGTAAAGGTCCTGACGACTTTAAGAGTGTAAATACGAGTCATCACTAATCAAACTCTTAATTATAAAATATGATCAACATTTATTTGAGGCAACAAGGGTTCTGCCATCTTCACTGCAGCAGTAAACCCGTGTTTGTTTACAGGTTTGTTTGTTGTGGTTTAGTCTTTGTTCTTTGTTGTTTTTAGGGCAGGTAAGCCTCCCCCAGGACTACATTTGGACGTGGTAAAAGGAGACAAGCTGGTCGAGGTGGGCTAATAGTGTTGTATTTATTGTATTAATGGTCTGCTGTGTGTAGTTGAATTTTCTCATGGAACAAAACTGAGACGCACTAGATACTAACCTGACTGTCTGCTGCCCAGTTGTTTTTTTGTGTACTGGTGCACATCAGTGGCTGTTGGGTCCAAAATGGTGCTATAGAGATGAGCCCTGAGAATTTAGCACTGAGTGCAAAGTCATTCTCTTGGGTGTTATGACTCAGGGACACATTGTGTGTGTACTAGTAAATTTTCTGTTTTAAAAGCCACCAGTGTTATAGATTCTTGAATCTCCAAATACTTAATTTATTTGGACTCCACTGTTTGCATATTTTGCATGTCTATTTGGTTGATTGTCTGCTATATCACTAAATGTTGTAAAAGTATTTGGTTTAATAGATTGTTGTATCATTAAGTAAACTATATCCACAGACATTGATTCATGTATAGTTGGAAAAGGAAATGTTTAAAAATGTACTGTCTAGTGAAATGCTGTCTTTATGCAGAAACTGATTATTGATGAAAAGAAGTATTACTTGTTTGGGAGGAATCCAGACATCTGTGATTTCACCATTGATCATCAGTCATGTTCACGAGTCCATGCAGCCCTTGTCTACCACAAACATTTAAAGAGGCTTTTTCTCCTTGACCTCAACAGCAGTAAGTCAGTCCATGCTGAGGAAGTCAATATGAAATTAAACCTAAAATATCATACCTTAGTGTGATGGGAGGTAGTATTATGTGTCTTTTGTGTACATTCTCAATAGCACATGGCACCTTTCTTGGACACATTCGCCTAGAACCCCACAAGCCTCAGCAGGTTCCTATTGACTCCACTGTGTCTTTTGGTGCCTCCACACGTGTGTACACCATTCGTGAGAAACCTCAGAGCCAAACTAATGTAGGGACAGGCGACAAAACTGGAGATGATGAGGAACTGAAGGGACTGCTGGGTCTTCCTGAGGAGGAGACTGAGCTGGAGGTGTGTGGATCCTAATGTCTTTTTTTGTGTTTTTCTTGCAATTGTTTAAATTTTTTGTTTAGCATTTAAACATTTAGTTAGTCTGTTTTGTGTGTAATTAGTAATACCATTCCAAGTAACCATCATGTTTTATGTAAATGTGTGTCTTCTGTATGTCTGGGTCATGGAAGAACCTGACAGAGTTCAACACTGCACACAACAAACGCATCTCTGTTCTGACAATAGAGGAAGGCAATCTCGATATCCAGAGACCCAAGCGAAAAAGAAAAAGTTCCAGAGTGAGCTTTAATGAAGACGAGGAGATTATCAACCCAGGCAATTATAATTGCTCCACAATTTTACGTGTCATTCCTTATTTGTATACTCAGGATTGTGACTAAACAACTAAACATAACTGTGTTTGATGCTTACAGAGGATATTGACCCTTCTGTTGGGCGCTTCAGGAACATGATACAAACTGCTGTGGTTCCTATGAAGGTAGATTTTGTGTCTTTGTAGTGTTTCTGTTCAGCTGTTTAGAGATTGTAAGATTGTGTTTTTTTCTTTGTTTCTCTAACAGAAGAAGAAAGTGGAGAGTGGTAACATTTTGGGGATAGAGGAATCTGTCACACGACATGTGCACAGTTTCCCATTGAGAGGAGGGTTGTATGGAGACCTCCCACCCACAAGTCATGAGGCTCATCCCACAGGAGCTCCTGGTGGAGCCACCATACTGGGAGGACTTCCCTTACCAAACCCTGCCCCAGAGGTGGACTTGGCCCCAGAGCCTCCTTTGCCCCCCATTACTCTCAATCCCACCCCTGTAGCTGGCCCATTTGCACCAGAGGGCCTTAGTGAGCCTCGCAAGAAGAAGTATGCTAAAGAGGCATGGCCTGGCAAAAAGCCCACACCGTCTTTACTTCTTTAGCTCCAAATAAGATTTAAATGTGGAACTCTTAGTGAACTATATGGATGCATTGTGGTTTTTCCTTTTTTTCTATACCAGTGGGTTACAAGACATTCCAGTAAAAGTTACTCTGACTTTGGACAAAAGATACATAATCAGATTCTCATCAGTGGATGCTAGAAACTGAAGGAGGTTGTGGTTGCCACAATGCAAAAAAAAAAACCTTGGTCAGGATGAGGACAGTTGCTATTGGTTTTATGAAAAATCATCACAAATGCATATTTCCGAAAGAAGGCAGTTATGCTGGAGAGAATAAAATTAGCTATGATTGTTCAGTGTTTGTGTTGCTTGACCTCATTCACTAGATGGCAGTAGATCCATTGGATGTAATGCATTATAATTTTTAGACCCATCAAAGTACATTTCCCTCCTGGTAAAATGTTTAAAAAAGAAAAACAATTTTTATACAAACGTTAGGACAAATTTTTTTGTTGTATCCAGATAATGTTTTGATTTTGTATCATGAAATACACAGACAATAAAACTCTTAAGTTTTATTTTGGATGCCCTTTTGTCTCATGTTATTTGGCTTAAATTGATTAGATTATCAGAGAAATGCTTTACAACCATTTATAAAACATAAGATCAGTGTGTTACTCTTTGCCACAATTACAATTTGAAATTGTTATATAAATGACGCTTGCTCTAGTAGAGCAATCTGAAAGAGGTCTCTTGTTAATGATTGACTCTCTAAGACACATTTAGTTTATGCTCCATATACAAGGATTGTGAAATAATTGTTTAATCGGTACTTTTAAGTCCTGCAAATGTTCGTACATAATCATTTTGAACAAGAAGTGCTTTATATGGAAAAAGTACAGCAAGGAAACATTTTATCAGCAAATTACTGCAGTAGTTCATTACACTACAACACAAAGTGCTTTCCATCAAAAAATACTTCTGCAATGTAAACCGGCAATAATCAGAATTCAGATTTTCAGATTTCATGTTTTAACAAAATATAGTTACAAAATATTTTTGATTTAAAAATCATGCTTTTACTTGCCTACAGTATTATCAGAATACTCTCTGAAAAATAAAGGTTGCAGAAAATAGTCCTTTTTTTTGTAGATGTGTAAGAGTTTAAAGAATCTCCACGCAATGTAAAAGTATAATGTACAGCATTGGTCAAAGAACCGTTAATGGCATTTAAAAAAAAAAAAATAAAATTTCAAAACCATATCAATTTACGCTAAATTTTTAGCGACTGATGTACACGTTTTTCACAGAAATTAGCAGAACTCCCCAAAGCAGTGCTCCAAAGCCAAATCAATTGCAATGCAGCTTGCAAGCTAACTTTTAATGCAGTTGAATAGAAATAAAGCCCATGTTATAACATACACCAGTGTGTTTGTATGCAGTACTTATAATGCTTCTTATTAGTCATTTAGAGCTAATCCTAGAACCTGGTATTGGCAGTTTTTGATGAGGGCTTCATTAGGATACCATCTTTCTAAAGCTCATTCTCAACAAATCTGATCTTGATGTGTATTCCATTAATAGATCTGAGCACTAACCGAGGGAGCATCTTAGGGGTATGATCTGGGTCCTTGATGAGAGTATACTTTTTTAGTGTCAGCGCCACCACAATTTTCATCTCGTTCATAGCAAAGTTCTGCCCGATGCAGTTCCTGTAATAAAGCAAAGTAGGGATGTGAAAGAGTAATGCAAATTCAAGACTATTTGAAGAATATTATATTATCAACTGTAATAAAGTCTTTCCTTGCAATTATGAATTTCCTAGTAATAATAAATTGACTCAATGATTTATTGGCTGATTTCCTCTGATGTATCTTTT
>JBBPDA010000009.1:14249372-14274111 GCA_037974385.1 Arnoldichthys spilopterus | reverse complement strand
CCAGTCAAGTACCCGTACCCTCTTCCTCCGCAGCCAGGACTTTGTAATGTGTGCAGAATGTGGTTTTGCATTGTCTTTTGCCACAGTACAGTTTAAACTGGCATTTGTGGATGTAACTATGTATTGTGGTACTGACAAAGTTTTGCCAAAGTCATCCTGAGCCCATGTGGTGATGTCGCTTATAGATGAATGACAATTCTTGATGCAGTGCTGCCTGAGGGATTGGAGATCACGGTTGTTTAGCTTATGTTTAGCCTTGTCCTTTATGCACTGAAATTCCTCCAGATTTCCTGAATCTTTTAATTATGTTATGCACTGTTGAAGGTAAAATATCCAAATCCCTTCATATCTTTCTTTGAGGAACATTGTTTTTAAACATTTTAAGACCTTTCTTGGATGCTGCTTTTGTACCAAAATCATATTTTTAATCACCTGTTGACATCACCTGTTTCAAATCACATCATTATTGAACCAATTTACCTCATTACTAGCCCTAATTTGCTCCTGTCCCAACTTTTTTTGGAACGTGTCCCAGGTCTGAATGACAGGAAAGGTATGTTTACAAAATAAGTGAAGTTGACCAGACAAAACATGACATTGTTTTGTGTACATATTGTCTGCAATGAAATACAAGTCAAAATAAATTTAGAAATCACTACTTTCTTTTTTATTAGCATTTTCCATACTGTCCCAATTTTGTCTGATTTGGGGTTGTATAACTCCAGTTCAAACAGCTGTGCAACTGCCATTCAAATTTTGTGTTGCTGCAGAATGGATAGCAGCATTTTCAAAGACCAAAATCACCAGTCGAATTGTGCAGTGCTAAACATAGGCACAGAATGAGGTCATGGGCACAAAGGCTCCAAACTCCATTCAAGTAAATGAGGAGTCCTTTTGTGGGTGTGGATTAAGTCAAATTGTGCCCGTCTTGTCAACTGTGCCTGTTTTAAATAGTTTTATACAAACCTTGGTCCAGCGGAGAAGGGAACAAATGCATGAGGAGATCTTTTAGCTGTGTTCTCTGGCAGAAATCGTAATGGGTCAAACACCTAGGGAAATAGCATACCACTATTTAGTACTAAGTAAGCACAAACCTATTAATTTGTATACATACTAAACCTATTACATGGAAAACAGTACAAAGTTATGGAGGGAGAAATGGAAGCCTGGATCCACCTGCAAGTCCTGGTCCTAGCCAAATTAACCACTGAAATACTTAAGCTATGAGGGGTACCTTGGCAAGGTCTACATCTGTATATAAATAGCCTTCTGCTGTTTCTAGCACCTTAACCTAATTAATTTCCATCCATCCATCTTCTATCCATCCATTGATCTTCTAAACCGATCTATTGCAGGGCAACAATACCGAGACAGACAATCATTCACACACACTTACACCTATGGGCAATTTAGAAATTCCAATCAACCTACTGCAGCCTTTGGACAGTGGGATCAGACCCATGAACTTCTTGTTGTGAGTCAACAGTGCTAACCACTGCACCATCGTGCTGCCCCTTAATTATTTTCATGTAGTAAAAATATAAGATAGCGCTGTAGTTTCAATAAGTCTCAGTTTTCAAATAAATAAATAAATAATACTTTCATACATGTGGATTCTCCCAAACTGTGGCGTTCCGATGGATTCCGTAAATACTGGTGGCAATTAGAGAACCTATGGAAAAAGCAAAGCAGACCAACTTTATAATTAAGCTTGTATCTTTTCTAAGATCATATCAATAACTGGTTTCTGCTTGGTTCTCATACTGCATGAAAAAGGTGACAGAAAAACAGACAGGTTGGTTAATGTTTCAACAGAGTTCCACAGAGACAAAGGTCATATGAGAGTATACAATAACCTTTTGAGGTCTTATTGCTTAGATAAAGTCAATATCAAAGTCGTGCTATGGGTCAACTGTGTTAAGATATCAGACAGTAGCTGAGAACACAGAATAACAAGTGGAATCCCCACATGTATCAATGAGCCTTGGGTGCCCATGACCATGTCAGCATTTAACCAGTTGTTCTTCCTTGGATCACTTTTTTAGGTACTAACTACAGCATACTTGGAACAATTCCAAGACCTAATGTTTTGGAGATGCTCCGACTCTGTCATCTAGCCATCACAATAAGACCATTGTTAAAGGGCCTAAAATATATTCCACACTTTTAAAAAATGCCATTGTAACAAAATACTTAGATAGTTAATGTTATTCACTTTATCTGTCAGTGGTCATAACGTTATGGGTGATTAGTGTACTGTGCAAAAAATACCATTACACAAATTGCTGAAAGTAAGTGGAGCAGCGGGCAGCTATCAACAGTGCAGTGGAGGAGCAGTGTAGTGGGATTGGAATCTTGCTCAAGGGTACCTCAGTAGTGCCTGTGCTGGGACTTGTACCTGCAATCTACAGTTCACAAGGGCAACATCCTTACCACTTGGCCAACACTGCATTAACTTAAATAAGCTGGGAATGCTTCCTAGCATCCACTAATGAAAATGTAAATATTTAAAACACTTACTGTCTCTGGTAGCAACAACTGAACTGTTCCTTACCATGTGCAATGCCAGCTATTAGCTGGAGTGGTGTAAAACATCAGCATTGTTCAGATGTTCTCTGGAGCTATGAATCATGCTTCACAATGTGGCAGTCTGATGGACAAATTTGGGATTGGCTGATGTAAGAAGAATGCTGTCTACCTTTTGGTGGTGGAGGAATAATGGTCTGTGGGTGTTTTTCATTGTTTGGTCTGGGCCACTTAGTACCAGTGAAGAAAAGATTAATGCTACAACACAATGATTTTGTGATCTCACATATGACAAGTGGAAGCAAATTCCTGCAACCTAAAATCTAGAGGGAATCCTTCTAGTCATACATGTTATGGTGACAAAGGGGAAGCTAACTCCATAATGAGATGTTCTGTCAGCACCTATCCTAGATGTGTACATACTTTAAACCATGGAGTGAATATTATGTATATATTTAACATATAACAATATCATAATTTTCCTTTTTTGCAAAAAAAGAAAGTGGAATTGTACGTGAAATTAAAAGTGCAAGCTTGTAAATTTGAATGAAAACAACTCCATGTCCCTACCCCTCGCTGCTGTGCTCCAGCCCTATCTCCAAAGTTCCTCCCTGCAGAGGAGGCTGCCATACATGCAGTGATACAGAGTTTGGTATGCAGTGTTTTTATAATCATGAACAAAATATGAACACATTTTCACACAATGAGATATAACATTATCTCTATCTAGTTTAGCTAGAAATTTAGTGAAACAGAAGTGTAGCAAATGCAGCTTGACATCAGTTTTGAATCGCTTTTTTATAAGAGCATGGGTGGAGGAGATGCTCTGTAAGACACTCCTCACTGCAACTTTAATGTTGGCTATATAATAGACAGTTTGTAGTTCAGAGTAATGAAAGACACTTGGCACTACCCAAATGTTCTTTGTAATGGTTACATACTTTTTGAAGTAACGCTACTTGAAAGTCAGGCAAGTTTTAGAACTAGTTTAGTTGTAGTAGCCTAAATATAGAGCGAAAAGTCTTTACCTTCAGGCATTTTTCTTCCATCAAAAAACGTCATCGGTTTGGTCAATTTCCTTGACACTCCTGGCACAGGAGGATACAGGCGCAGACACTCCTTAATGCACATTGTGGTGTATGGTATTTTATTCAGGTCCTCCCTAAAATACAGATGGAAGGTCAGAGGCTCAAAATGGCACGCAGGAAAACTGGGCAAGAAACTGGGTAAGAGCACAGCTGTCATAGCAAGCATTTTACATGCTCAAAACAAACAAAACAGGCAAATGTCATCCTACAGGGCTTAGGTACTTATCTGGACTGCACCCTTAAGATTATTGACCAATACACACCCTTCCAATTAAAGCATGCAGAGGTGTAAACTGGAAACCACAACAGATACAAAGCAGGCCTGATTGTTTGAAAATGGTGTAACTTAAATATTCTATTACATTTTCACTCTTACACTCCACCCCCATCCCAATTTTTTAAAGCGAGTGTTAGACTTTGAACTTATATTTGTTTATATTTTAAAAATACAATAAGGTTGGTTAGCCAAAAATAATTTCTTTGTACTTTTGTCAGAAACTACAAAAGAAATCAAAAGAAACTAAAAATCACAGATTTTTGTTTAGGGAAAAACCTCTAAAATCATAAAACATTGTTTCAGGGCCAAGGATGTGTAAACCTAACCATTTCATAAAACAGATTTTTGTAAGGTAGCTTTAAGAGGCATTAATGGGTTAAAGGCTAAGGCTTTAGCATCTCGCCTCTTTTACCAATAATGTGAACAGATTCTGACACGATAGATTTTGCTAGTGTGGTGCATTACAGATCAGACCACACACAACACACCTATTATTTCCCCTTTAAAAGTGGATAGCAGGTTGCACACTCTCCAGTTAGGGTCAGCCCTTGTGTATCTAAGTGGTACCCAACACAGTACCATGTATATCTATGTGTCAGGTCATGTACAAAATGACTAGAGGAGCAGAAGGACTATGAATAATTACAAACATTGTGCTTCATATACCTTATTGTAAATGTACGATAAATAATACACCAATATTAGACGAACTGTAATAGTACCATTCAATACTGTCCTTTCCCTCTAAAGCTTGCTGGATCTCCTCTCTGCACTTTTCCTGGTGCTCAGGGTTGGTGGCCAAAGTGTACATGATCCAGGCAAGGCCGCTAGCTGTAGTGTCGTGTCCCTCAAACATAAAAGTGTCTACCTCTGCTCGAATGTCTTCATCTGACAAGCCTTGCTGATGCTCATCCTGCAGATCAAAAAGACTCTAGGTTAAATGGTTGTATGACCATGTAGTGTTATCTCATGTCAGACTACAGCAGCGCATTATGACAATATTTCCTGGTTTCATAAAAAAACAAAAAAAACAAAAAAAAAACATAGTGGTGCTTGAACGTTTATGAACCTTTTGGATTTTATCCATATTTCTCTATAAATATTACCTGAAACCTAATCCAGTTGTCCTTAAAGCAGATAAAGCCTTTGTATAACAGTAAAAGCATTTAAATGTTTTCAGTAACTGTTGATCAGTCCTGCATATTGGTCTAGAGAAATTTTAGCCCACATTTCAACTCTGGGACGTTGGTGGATTTCCTCATGTGAACTGCTGGCTTCAGGTCTTTGCACAACATTTCTATTGGATTAAGGTCAGAACCTTGATATGGCCATTCCAAAACATTACTTTGTTCTTCTTTAACCATTCTTTGGTAGAATTACTTGTGTGCAGAGGGTCATTGCCTTTCTACAGGCCCCAGTTTCAGCTCACAATTTCCTTAAGATTTTGCTGAAATAATTCAAAATTACAGGCTGTCCTGGCCCAGGTGCAGCTAAACTGAACCAAACAAAAATACTATCATCACCATGGTTCAGAAATTGGATAATGTTATACTGGAATGCAGTGCTTTCCTTTCTCCAAACATATATTTTGGACACTTTGATACTAGCTTAGTTTGAGATAACCTGTGCTAAATATTAACACAGTGAACTTATTTTATGTTAACAAATGAAATCTCTTTTAAAATAAAGTCTTGAAGTAACAGTAATACAAGTTTGCCATGATATATAGACATTTCTCATTAGTTTGTGATAAAACCCAGCCATACAGTGTTAGCCAAACATTAGTTTAGCTAGCTTACTGCAAGGCTTGTTGTGGGTTCTGGCGAGGGTGAATGGTATTTGTGTGAAACTGGGGTGGAAGTAGTGACTGTGGGAAATGGATGGTGGATAACTGGTAGTAAACGTGGCTTTTTAACATTTTAATGTTAAGTTAAAAGATTGGTAGATACAAAAATGCACAACTAGCTTATTTAGCTAGCTAGATATTTTGTAATGTTAGTTATGTAGTTATTTAAGCTAAGCTAGCTGTTGCTATTGCTGGTTCTTTTGACCATCCCTACAGAAAAATATGCAATAGTATTTATAAATGTAGTATTTAACATAAAATATTGAAAACATGCACATAGAAACTTTAGATGAGCACAGTTATCTTGGCTCCAGAAATTCAATAGAAACAGTAGAAATAGAAATCAGTCTAATACTGATTTTAACCAGCAATCCCAAAATAGTGAGTTAATGTAATGCTAGGGGGCAACTGTCCATATCAAATTTTTTTTTCACCATTGACAGGCTTATGAAGTGTGGGCTGCTTTCTAATGTTATTGTTTCTAACCCGCCAGTACTTGACAATGTACTACACATACTGAGTGGGGAAACAAGAAGTAGAAGAAGTTAAAATATTGAGAGTAAAAGTCTTTTTTTCTATAATTCCATTGCAGCTACTGAGGTAAGTGCACACAGGTTTGTCTCTGGTTACATGTTGTCATACACTTACATCAGTCAATCAAAATGTCAGAGGGGCTTTAATTTGGAGCTTGTTAGGAGGGCTGTAGATATATTTGTTTCTTTTATCATGCTTCCAGATCATCCCACTATCAGTCATTTATTATAAAGCACCAGACTTTAGTAAGGGGGATCTTATATAAGCTTGAAAATTGTGAAAATAAAATATTGTTTAAAGCTTGTTTGAGCTTTTTTTTATTAGTAGACTGAATGATACTAATGTATATTGGGCATGTTTACATATTTACATATACAGAGGTTACCTTTTTGTAAAATGTTTGTTTACAACTGTGCACATATACTTGCAAATATATATATTTTTGTAGTTTGAAGATTGATATATGCACTGTAGGTTTCTGTAAGGTATAATTTGTATACAGTTATGCATCTCATGTAAGCTAAATGTTAAATGTTTTACAGTTAAATTTAACACATTTTCTGTTTAGCACTGCCAAGTCATATGCAGCAGTAAAACCCATCTTCTGGGTAACACTTGATAGATTAGTTCATGTGTTATAAAATAACCAAAGGGTAGAACTACTAAATACCTGCTGAGATCAGGATACTTTGGGTATGAATAGCATGCAATAGATTGGTTAACATGGAGCCTTCTATTTTGGTTATGACTGATATAAAAGCCCAATAATGAAAAGCAATTTAAATTTCACCTTTGTTTTAGAGAGGTAGTATAAACATTTAAAAAATCTGATCAAAAGGAAAATGCTTAATGTAAACAGTTCATATTACCAGTGTGCAAATAGAACACTCTGCTTCTAACACCAGGGTGCAAATAGAACACTCTGCTTCTTACACCAGGGGGCAAATAGAACAGTCTGTTACTTACACCAGGGGGCAAGTGGAACACACTGTTACTTACACCAGGGGGCAAATAGAACACTCTGGTCCCTACACCAGGGTGCAAATAGAACCCTCTGGTCCCTACACTAGGGTGCAAATAGAACACTTAGCTACTTAGACCAGGGTGCATCTGCATTTTGTAAAACTCACACCTGATTGTCATCCAACTAACTGAAAATACCTGGTTCTAATCTTATCTTATCTTAACATTCATATGCTTTTGGCACTCAAAGATATGCAATATTAGATAATTTTCCCTGATAAATAGATGACAAAATATAATATGCACTTACAGAACACTGACCATCTGCATGTTTTATTATAAAAAGAGCATAAATAGTCATGTTTAATTGGATGTACTGCAGTGCAAAAAATATTAAATAAATAAATAAATAAACATTATGCTCAGTTTCTCATAGTATTTTTACATATGGCACTGGTTACTGGTTCCTTTTTTGTTCATTCCAACATATTTGTCAAAAAATAAATATTGTGATATGTCAGGTATGCTGGAAATTTCTTGCATTGTGATTTGTGCCATATTGCACAGATCTATTCAGAACATTTTGAGCCATGTGACCTAAATGTAAGTGAGCGTAAAGAGTGCTCGATATAGATTTTAGTGCTACACATGCAGGTGCATCTTGTTTCTTCATAACACACTTGTAGTAACAGAATTAATGCAAGGAAAAGTATAACTTTAATTATTTGGTAACTCCGATTAAAGTTTTCTAGTTATATCCAAAGGTGTTTATATACTTCTGTGATCATTATTTTTGCCCAATACTTATCACATAAAACTTTTAAACTGAGTAGAAAAGTATAAAATAACTTCACAGCCTTGGAATTCCCATAGTTGCCTGTTCTTTCAATCTTAGCAATCAAATATGATATCAAATGTGGCCCCTGGCAACTCTATTACTCATGGGTATAGATAAGAGGGCAATAAGAAGTGATGAATGTAACATACTCGAGCACAGAGAAGGATGTCCAGAAAGTCTAAATATCTTTTCCTCTGAGAAGTGTCCTGCTCCTTCTCCTTAGCTAAAGCTTCTTTCCTCTTTCTTATGACTTCCTCTAAAAAGAAAATTCAGATACATATGTTAGCTTAAAGTAATAAATAATCATTTATAAATAATAAGATAACGATTGTCTATAGAAAACAAAATGTTTTCCACTTCAGCCAATCTGTGTTTAAGAATCATGGTGTACTTCACAATTAATGGCTGCCATAGTAAAAAACAAACCCCAAAATACACAAAAAAATATGATTTTATATGATATATTTACAATTTTGATTAATTTTCAGGCAAAAGACAAAAATGCTAAAGGCAAAGTAAATTAGATTTTTTTGGCATTAATCTTAAATGAAGGTGCCATGAACTGTGGAAAATACTCTACGTGTGGCGAGCTGAGCATCAGCCACGTGAAACTGAGATTAAAAGCATTCTGACATACCTGTATGGTTGTATGCAATTTTACATGCTCTCCTGTATCTGTAGCCATGCGGACTGAGATGAAAGATGATATCACTGTGGTAGGGAAAGATTCGGAACCGGAGGTTCACCAAGTCACATAGCTCATACACTGCCTTAATATATGTGTTTGTTCCACTGAAATGAGAACAGAGAAATTGCAAAACATGACTTATGTTAAAAGTAAAGTTTGCTTTTACTTATTTATTTATTTGGTTTTTTTTTAACCCACCTCTCTGTTTGACAGTTGCTGTGGCAGCTAAAGGCACACTTCATTATGCTATCCAGTGTCATCAGACTAACATGCTGAAAAAGTTCAAAGGACTCATCTGTTTTTGCATAGGTTTCCCACTTGTCCTTTGAGAGAGAAGTATATTAAAGTCAGTGATCATTTGTCATTGTGAACACACAGTGCACCACAACCAAATGTGACCTCTGAGGGCAGATAACATGGGTAGCACCCAGGGAGCAGTGCTTTGAAACGGTATTTGCATTTGCATTTGTTCATTTGGCTGGCAGTGCTTGGGAATGGTATTTGCATTTGTTCATTTGGCTGACGCTTTTATCCAAAGCGACTTCCAAGACGTGGAACAGTGTAGTGAGACGATACCTTGCTCAAGGGTACCTCAGCAGTGCCCAGGTTGGGACTTGAACCTGAGACCTTCAGGTCCCAAGGGCAATGTCCTTACCACTTAGCCACCACTGCACTGAATGGTACCTTGCTCATGGGTACCTCAGTGATGTCTGTCTTGGATTTGAACCGGCAACCTTCAGGTCACAGGTCCAACTGCCTAACCGTTACATCACCGCAGAGCAAAACACAACGATGTTGATAATTCGGGCATGGGAAAGTCTGATTATAATGTTACAAATTAACTGACAGTGACAAATCTGTGTTGGATATTAACTCACCAACATAACTTTAGCTGAATCTCCCATTAGTTTCACATAAGGCTTCAGAATATCATAATGAAAACCAGGAGTGAGGAGTCTTCTGTGGCGAAACCACCTCTGTCCTGCTGACACAAGTAAACCATCCCCTGCAGAGACAATATGGCAAAAAATCATATTAAGGAAAGATTTAAGATTTTTTCCTATACATTTAAAACAGGAGGATTTACCCTTTATCTGATATCTAGTGCAGTTTCATGCTTTCCCTGCACAAACAGTACTTCTAACCTGTCTATTAAAAGAGGAGTTGAACCAGGTCTGTCTGAGCAGAAAAATTACAAAAAAGTGGTCACCCTCCAGTGACTGGAGTTACCCCCTATTCACTGTTCATTGACTTGGGATACCATCTTCATGATGATGGTGAATTAGTGCATTAATTTCTTAAATGATGTTACCTATCCAAGAGGTGAGAAATCTATATGCAAAGTCATCCTTTGGTTCTGTGAAACAAAACACAGGATCATAATAAACATAAAGTCCATCAAGTCTCAGTTAACGTAACAACTTGACAAATAGTTACACTAATCTGCACCTGTTGATGCCAGAATAGTCTTCACATAAGCTGGATGATGGATATTTAAAATTGAAAGGCTAGGACCAAACCACAAAGGAAAGGCAAAGGGATATATTTCCCCCCATTTGGTTATCTTCTCCAAATCACTTCCATCCTGCAGAAACTGCAATACAAAATGGTTAATCTCACACACGGTTTTTTGAACACCAAGAGTATTTTCAAACAAAGGCTTGTCCAGAACATGTCCCAGGGTGTGTGCACCAATGGTTCCATACGGTCCTCGTGCATTCTTAAGGCCGTAACACAGTATTTCAGGAATGCCAAAGTCATGTATTTAATCTATTGCCCTACAATGTGCTTCTATCACAGCGTAGTCATTGAAATGCTATCAATAATTTAATAAACCAAAAAAGGACAGACACAGGGTCAGAAATGCAACTGAATCGACTCCTCTGCACAAACATGCAAGTGAGATAAGGTAGCAGCTACTGAGGCCAGTTACACTTGTGCTAAAAAGGTTATTTGCAGTGATGAAATAGAAGAACCACTTAAAAGAACATTTCTATGGGAAGAAGAAGTCAGTGGGAAGAAGTGCAAATCTTCTACATCATGTAAAAGCTAAATACTAATTCAGTGTTTTGTCTTTTCTTGGTTTCAAAACCAGAAATGTTTTGGAGCTTTTGAATGTCAGAGAGCAGAAGCTCAGTGTGGGAGCTGTCCTGTTCACTGTAGTCCTGCCATTCATACATAGGCGACGCGTAGCCACGCGCTGTAATAATCGCCCACGGTGCCGCGCCAAACACCGTTTCGGGTTTTTTTTCACGCAGCTTGAACTTTTTTACATCGTTTAAATCCTCCTCCACATTAGAAAAACTGTGCACGAACTGCAGGCATATGTGATTCTTTTTACACGACTCGCTGGCGAGTGATCTGAAACTTACATCGTTGACGTTTCCAAACAGCCAATGGGCAGGTGGTCCTGGGAACTGCTCCATAGCATGCACCAAGCTCTTCCTCTTTATAACTACTTTAGCGAGTGTAATCGCAATGTACATAATGCAAGCGACCCCGAAAAGGTGATAGAAGTGAAACGGCTCGAGGTATATTTTCGTAACATCTTTGAAATACTGGAAAACCTCCATGGCTCAATGTTTCAGCACCCAGTCGTTTCCAGGAACTGTGATTTGGAGCGAGCGGGAGGGAGAGAAAGAGATGGGGGGGGTGGGGGTGGTGCTTGGGGGGGGTTTGAGACCGAGAACGTCATCATGGGAAAATGGGAAGGGCACTGTACAGTCCACAACAAATGCTAAGGGTAAATAACTGAAGCTTAATGACCTGGCAGGTATCTGTGTTGTCCCAAGTGGCACGTATGTATGCAACAGTGACATAGATGAGCATCTTCTGTTCTCTCAGCACTTCCCTGTTAGTCCCTGTTTTCCTTTAAAAACAATGTACACACATTAGTTTTCCATTAAATGTGACAAGTGCATTACCATGTAAAAAGTAATTTCCAGTACTAAGATACCAGCCATCTAGCACCTCTACAGACAGGAAGACACAGCAGATGCTATCTGATCACAGCAATCCCAGCCACAGTCTCTTTACACTGCTGCCATCTGGCAGAAAGTACAGGTGCATCCAGACCCACACAATCAGGTTCAGTTTCTACATGCAAGCTTTCAGTCTACTGAACTGCTAAACACTGATCACTTTAATAAAAATAGTTTAAGACTTACATATTTAATTTTTTTTTTTTTTTTACAATTTTAAACTTTTAATAATAAATATTTATTTTACTGTGCAATCTGAGGAGGCTCAAAGAATTTCATTACTGGTAACAGATAACTACATATGACAAGTAAACTTGAACTTGCACTTAAATTTTAAAATGAAAGTCCACTTGTGCACATGTGGTTTGCACACATCACGTGTAACATATATGTGACCTTTTTGTAAGGGTGTGTTGAAAAGTTGCTATGACAGTTTGACATTTGTGCATTCTTTGATAATGTCTCTGTTTTGTATGCACCGGATAATCTGTGGCCCACTTAGTAGGCCATGTGTCCCAGCTGCTGCTGAAAAGAGACAAAGGTAGGCTTTGAAAAAAAGAAATGTTTCTGGACTCCTTGAGACTGCTTACATCTCTGCTTGAGTTACTCTTAAAAAGTCAATATTGTGATAAACTACATTTTTTCTAATGTTCATTAATTTTTCTAAGTGTGAAGCAGTATGTAAATATTTCTATAACCTAACCATTCACTCCCCAGCCCATATATAAAAACTGAGCTGCCTGTATTTAATGTATTGTTTACATTCAGTTTACATGTAGTTTAGTCTGCCTATTTATGGTGAGGTTTTAAGAAGTGTTTCAGCACAGGTTACTTTTTGTATGTAGCCCAATACAGGGCTTCCAGTAAGAACTGAGGTAATTTACATATAGACAAAATCTTAAAGGCATGGTTCTATTATACAGGTTGTTTTATTCCAATGTGCCATTTAGATGATGGTGCTGAGAAAAACGTGCATGCCTCATAGTAGAATTGTTGATGGTTCATGGCTGATGGCAACATGCTGTAACGATTGTCCGTTCCATGTGTCTCGTTCGTGTGTTTGTCTTGTCCATTGTCACTTCTCTGTTGTTCTCATATTGTTTCCTTCACGAACTCTAAGTTATGGTATCTCTGTTTAGGTAACCCTCTTTGTTTTCATGCTGTTAGTTTACACAGTTAGTAGAACATCCTGTCTTATCTTTAGTCTTTGTTTTATACGGATAATAAATCTCCTCAAAAACCCGCCACCTGCATTTGCTTCCAAACTACCCAAAATCATTACACATGCAGCCATGTAAACACAGCCATGCCATTACTGCCCATGTGTCAAATGATTGTGTTATTTTATCATGGAATTTTAAAATGTGCACTAACATTACTAATAGTGTGTTTTTGTTGGAGTTCATTGTTTGATGTGCATGAACTTCAACTATATGAGCATTCGACATGTGCGTATGTGGAAAAAAAAATCAGTGCTGTTTTATTTTGTTTTATTCCTAAGGTAAGAAAGAAAAAGAAAAACTGAACTGTACAAAATGTCGCTGCTACTGTTGAAAAGGATGAAAATCAGTGTAAGATTTTTACATTCCTCAAAAATAAATAAATACAATACATGAAATATCTAGGTGTAACATGTCACACCCCTTGTGTTCCACGTGTCTGTGTTTTGTTTTGTAAAAGTCACATAGGTTTTGAGCCTCTCGTCTCATCATGGTGTTCAGGTTTCCCTAGTTGTGTGCACTATATAATCCCCAGTGTTTGGTTTTTGTCTTCGTTGGTCAACTGTTGTTTTTCTGTTGTCTTCGTGTCATGCCTTAGTTCAGTTTATATCACCCTGTCGTTGTTCTGAACCATGTTTCTCTAGTTCTCATTTATTTCCTAGTTTATGTTTCTTAGTTGTGTGTTTTTTTTTTTTATTTAAATAAACCCCTTTTTGTTTAGTACTGCACATGTGTCTTCAATCACCACAGAAACATGACACTAGGATATAGACCCTTTAAAATGTAATGTCATAATATTCAATAATCAATATAGTTTTTTATTTATTATACAGTCTACATTGCATGTATTGATTGACTAAATGGCTTATTCAAGGTTGTGTAAAAATTACATAAACTTCTAGAATCTCAAAATGCCTACTACAGATGCATAATTATCAAATGACAGTGGCAAATACTCTGCATCAGATTTTGTGGACATTGATTCGCCATTTTATTTTATTTTGCTTTGACATGTTCTGAAAGAGCCATCAGATGTGAACACTCAAATCACCACCACCACTACCGGCCTTCCCCCCTGACAAAATCCTGTGCAGTCTTTGCTCTTGTCACACGTCAGGTGACTCACAGAAAATGTGAGTTATGCTATCCGGTTTTTGATTGCTTAATTTTGCTTTATTGTATAAAGGCGTTCAAGCTTTCTTTTTGCTCTTAATGGGCCAAGAGATGAAAAAGTATCCAAATTATAGGGAACACCTTAAATTGTTAGGAACTCCCGGCAGCATGAAACCATTAAAAATAGACCTTTGAATATAATTAATTTAAGGTAAATCCTTTTAATATATAATAGGTTGAAGTCATTTAACTATTCTACCATCTCTCTGTCACACCCCCGGTGGAAACTGATGTGGGGTTTTAGTGGGCTGTAATTAGTCACTTTGTATTTCTGCTGCATTCATTCTTTAACTCTTTCAGCCAAAGTGTATGAAGAAAACATGACACTAGAAAGTATCAAATGTAAACTTTTTTGTGAGACACTGAGCAATGTGTGTGATCTACTAATAGAACTTAGAAACTACAGACTCATGACTGTGGCTCCTTCATTCTGTGTATGACTAGCTCATCATTCATATCACCAGAAAGAGAAGAGTTCTGCACTTAATTTCATTACATGTTAGTTGGCTGCAGCCTTGTGGCTCCTGGTAATAAATAAAGTCATACCATGGACACAGAAGTTTCAAGAACTCAGGACTTCTGAATAATAACATCATTAAATATATGCACATATTAACACTTTTAAAATGTTGTGACTCTCATAGTCTTGGATTGCTCTTGAATCCCTTTAATGCCACTTTGGGTAATAACATCTGCTAATGAATACTGTACATCTGAATGCCCGAAGTACTAGGAAGTAATTTTATGGCCTGTCCAACCACAAAATTAAAATAAAATAAAATAATTGCTTAAAAAAATAGCTTCATAAATTCATATTTTCTGTTGTAGTTGTACACAGTTACCCTGCAGATGTATATACTATTGATGACTTTATAATAATGGCTTAGTCACATTTGTTAAAATTTCAGAGGAATACAACAATGTACACTTTAGTATTACATTTTAAACAGTAAGTATTGCTCCTTTATTTGACAGGCCTTATTTAATATAAACCTTTATTTTAGGAGTTTTGTAATTGCATTTGAATTCAGACTTGATTAATTCAAAAATTAAATATTATTACCTTAAAGGAAAATTAACTTTTTGTTATAACTATAGATTTTTATAAGGTAAAATGTAATAGTAATAAACAATAATGGTAAACAAATAATAGAGCACCTCAGCTGTAGGCAACATAAATATAAAAATAAAAATAAAAATGAAATTAAATACAATGAAAATGAAAAGTACAAAGTACAAACAAGGCTGGCAGCAGGCTGAGTAATAAAGGGAATATGCATGTTTCTAAAAGTGTTAGAATGTTCTACCCTTAAGAGCTCCCCATTTACTGATTACACCTTTAAAAAAAGTCCTTATAAGTGTACACATTTAAGTGTATTTGTCTCTCTGCATCAATTTTTTTTTAAACTTGTGTACAGCATGCGGTTAGTAAGATATATGAAGTGTGAGCTGGAACTGTATCTGTGAGCCTCATCTCACTCTGTGGTTGCTGAGCCTTGCTTTATAACAACAAACGGTCACACAGGGGTGTATGAGGTGGGAAAGTGCTTTATCTGCACTATAAAGACAGTGTTCAGAGCTGCAGTCACAGTCACTGGTGAGACCAACTGTTCTTCTTCTTAAAATTGTATACAAAATATTTATATTTACTTTTACTTATCCTATTAGAAAGTATTTTTTTAGAGTCTAAAGCATAATTTAAAGTAACTCTAATATGTTTTAATAAGCTTGATTGATTTTCTTGTCTGCTTTGTAATTTGTTTTACATGTCAGTTGTGCTTCTTGTTTGACCATGAATCAGACTGCTTTCGACATGAACAGAATCCTCTGCACCATCTTGCTCTCATTTTATATAAAAACATATTCACCTCTCTCCGCACATGGTAAGTAACATTTAATTACATTTAAATCATAAAAATGCTATATAATTGACATATTTTAATCAAACTCAAATATTTGGATGCGGAATGTATGTAGAGGAATTTTCTTCAGGTACATTGATAAAAATCTGACTGGAATGAAATCTCATTTAAATCTACTGACAATTATGATGAACAACTTTGTACTATATGTGCCAAATCAACTTTATGAAGCCTCATTTTTAAAGTGAGAAAGTCCCATTTACAGCCTGAAGAGATCAGAGATATAGATGACAAAAAATGTATAACACGTTACACATTAGCTATTAACAATTACTTCCCTTAAAATAATCAGAAAGAATTCAAAGCTTTTAAATTTGCTGAGAGATTTCTTTCTTTCTTTCTTTCTTTCTTTCTTTCTTTCTTTCTTTTTCTTTAAAACCCCAAATCAGAAAATTGGGAGGGTATGGAAAATGTAAATAAAAAAGAAAGCAGTAGTGTCATAATGTACTTTGGCTTGTATTTTATTTGGTGCAGACAGTATTAACACAAGATTTTTCATGTTTTTTCTGGTCAACATCATTTGATTTGTAAACATTCATCCCTTGCTGACATTCAGGACTGCAACACTTTCCAAAAAACGTTGGGGCTCATAATGAGGTTAAAAAAAATAATTATGTGATTTGATTCAGGTGATGTCAACAGGTGATTATACTCAAAATTTGGTACAAAAGACAGCATCAAGAAGAGGCACGGCCCTTTAGAATCAAAGATGGCCATTTGCCCCCAAATGCATGAAAAAGTTTTCAAAATGTTTAAAAACAATGTTCCTCAAAGAAAGATAGGAAGGGACTTATATTTTACCCTGTATGATGCATAGCAATTAAAACACTGAAGACATCTGGAGGAATTTCAGTGCATAAAGGGTAAGGGCTAAAGCCGAAGCTGGATAACTGTGCACTCCTATCCCCTGGATGGCACTTATTTATCTAAGTGATATAACCACATCAGCTCAGGGTTCTCAAGCGCTACAATAGTTCCTATCCAAAACATTCAAAAATGTCAATTAAAAATTACTGTGCCTTGCCAAATTCTCTGGGCTTGGAAGCATCTGGGATTGACATTTACACAATAAAAATATTCATTCAGATGAATAAGTATTTCAGGTCTTTTTTGAAAGAAATAAACACTGTGTGCTCCAGACCAAAGATAAAATGGATCACCCAGACTATTACTAGCAGCAAGTTCAAAAGTCAGGGTCTGTCATGTTATGGAGTTCTGTGCATGCCCTTTGTGAAGGTAACCTTCATATCTGTGATGCCCATGCATGTTTCAAAAGCAATATGCAAAACCAAATTCTGCACACATTATAAAGGCATGGCTGTGGCAGAAGAGCATGCCTGCCTGCCTGCAGTCTTGACGTTCCCCATGCATTTTATTCCCTAAATGCCTTTTAGTATTGTGAAAAGAAATGGCAACATTACAAAGGGGTAAATCCTCCAAATTGTTCCAAATATTTAGCAGAAATCAAAACTGAAAAGATAAAACAGGGTAAAACATCAAATAACATCCTGTTGCATTGTTTGGTGTACCATTCCAACTTTTGACCAATACTTGTATACCTCACTATTTTCTTTATCTTACTGCATATATTTTTCTCACTCTATGTTCTGTTTTTTAATTGTTGGATAGACTCTGTCCAGTTTGTACCCATGGGAAGCACAGTTAAGTTACCATGTGATGGTTATGGTAATCGCACATTTGCCAAGTGGTTGTACAGTGGAGAAGACAAGAACTTTAAGATTATTGTTCAAGAAAATAAAGGCTTGATTTTTAAGCAAACAGCACTGTGGCCCAGGAAAAGAATTCTGGAGGACTTTTTTTTAGAAATCAGTCATTTCAGTGAGCTGGACAGTGGGATGTATGTTTGTCAAGTCTGTACATACATGCAGATATGTACTGATGGTAAACAAATATCCTTGGCAGTTGCACCTCAGTATGGTAAGTGAATATCATTTCTTTATCCTGCTATGTCTTATTATCCCAAATGAAAAATACTGACCACGCTGTTTTGTTTTGTAGAAACATCTTCATTATTACAGACACACATAATCATTAAAGGTGGCAAGGTCAGTTATAGCTGTCTCCAGGATGTCACTCTAAAAGTTGGATGGACATTTGAGGCACATACAGAAAACACTGAGTTAAAGAGTGAACTGACAAACAAAGGTTTATTGTTCATTCCGGAAGTTCAGCCATCTCATGCGGGAAAGTACAACTGTTGGAGAGAAACATCCTCTGGAGAACGACATACAATTTATTCTGTGAATGTGTGTGTACTTACAGGTAATCAATCAGCATTAGTATTACATAACTATTTTATATATTACATTCAGTGCATTATAATGTAGTAAATGTAGGAATGGCCTTGTGAAAGACAGTTTGTTTCTACAATAAAAAATATTTCAGAAGTTCAGACAATTTAACTTTTAGTTAACTTTAATAACTAAATTTAGATTTCAAAAATATTTAGCAATATGGTTTTGTTATGGTTTGGTCTGGGTGTTTTGTCTTATGGTACAAACACAATAATAAAAAAGGGAAAATTCTAACAATTGCAATAGGATTCATACTTGGACCCTAATAATTATAGACATATTGCTAAAATGGTCTAATATTTAATAATTTCAAGATGATGTGATCATGTGACACTGTGGCCTAAATATATAAAGTAGTGTAACATTATTCCAGTAGTGTAAACCAGGTTTTTGAAGGAGAATAATGATCGGATGAATGAACAATCGGATACATTTTGTCAGTAATGCTTAGTAATTTGTGCATGAAGGTAAATATTGTGCATGTTTTTAAAGTTGTGATACAGATGTCGGGTCTTTAAAAGGACATATTAACAGTAAAAAAAGCAAACCAAAAGTCACAAGTGGACCTGCAGTTTATAATCATGATCACACTTGCAGTTTCAGCTGGGCAGTTGACTGATTCTCCTCAGAATTGCACCCTTTACTGTAACATGGATATAAACGCAGAGGGAAACCCAGTCATTATGGCTACAGAAAATTTAAATATCTCAGTTACTGGAAAACTAAAAAAGCCAAAGAGTTCTGTAATCTGCAGCCTGCACAGTAGTGAAATGGGGACAGATGGACTGAGTCATGACGTTACCACTCAATCAGGTGAATATTTTGTACTATAAAAACATTATTAAAAATAATTTCATTGTAGTTAACATATGCTTCTAGTACTGTAAAACGTCTTTGTGAATCTAGGTGAAATTATAACTGCCTGGTCTTAAGGTGTTAAATTACACTGTACTGAATTTCAGGTACCACTGCATACATTACTGTGGACTGCAGCCCTTTACAAGCAGCTACATTAATAACTGCAGTTTTTCTCATCATCATAGCTCTTGTCATACTTTTCTGGGTTTTGCAACAGAAAGTGAATGCAGGTGAGAGAAAATGAGTGTGTGAATGTGCATGTGTGTGTGACATTTTATTTAGGTCTAACTAAACTGTCTATTTTCATTGTCACTCAGAATCTCGGCCAGCAACCAGGACTTCAGAGGTGATTACTAGAATGGAACCCTTATATCTTTTTGCTGCATTTTTACATGCAAAACTGTCATGCCACACAGACTCTTCCCCTTCAGCACTAACATAGTTCTCATTGCTCCATTTCTACAGGGTGAAAATGACACTCAGGTGATTTATTCTATGCTGGAAATAAGCAGACTTCAACAGCAGAGCATAACCACATCTGCCAATGAGTGTGTGTACAGTGAGATTAAAGTGTAAGAAGAGCAGTGTGATATCATTTGTTGTGCACCAGGTCTACATTCAGAAGACTTGTAACCCCCAAAATTTTTTTTTTAATTATGTCACTTCTTTTTAGGTCATATTTATATTTTAACAGATTTAAGAAGGAAACTATTTAATGTCTTTTCTTCACACCATTTTCATGTATATGCTTCTGATATAAAGATGATTAATATTTTTTGAGTAGATGATGAAAGATGTCTCTTTGTTTACATGAGTAACATTAATAAATCATTTACATAAACATATCAGTGGTGCACAGAAAGGACTACAAATATTGGCTACTGCATCTGCATCATGTATTTTTCTAGAATTTTTTCCCAGCATATCCACATATTTCAGGCAGTGATGGTGTATCGGAGTTGCCCCTGTGATCTGAAGTTTGCAGGTTCAAATCCCAGACCAGTACAAGTACCAGTGAAGCCCATGAGCAAGGTACTGTCCCTAAGGTACTGCCCATTTCAGCTGCCTACTGCTCCTACATCGATGAGTTAAATGCAGAGGTAACATTTTGTTGCGGTGCATTGTATTCTGTGCTGTGGTGTGTTCACAATGACAAATAATCACTACTCACATAACCTGAGCATGAACAACAGTCAACATTTTAAAGAGTATAAGACATTTATGCCAACCAAAAAAACATGGTAACTTTATAGAAGAATACAAAAATATGTTTTACATAATGTAAAAGTTTGATGTGTGTAAATTTAAATATTTAGAAAATTAAAAATTAAAGATCCATTTTTTGTGGGACAGCAATAAAATACGTATATAATGTAAGCATATCACAGATGAATCCATAAAAGTGTGAAGAGTAATATCTCACTTCTGTAACTAACCACAATGCTTGCAGTCATGACATTGCACTTGGTGAGTTGTGTTACTGAGTATACTGATATTGTTCCACACTTTGCACTAAGCAGTGCACTTCAAAAGAGCTCTTTGCACATTCTGCAGGCAACTTCTACTAGCAACAGCAATGTCGAAAATGGAAGCAAAAGCCTCTGAGTCATTTTAATCTTATATATAGCTATTTTAGGTGATTTGGGTAGTTTTCCCTGTGCATCACTTACTGTTTTTAATTTGTTTATTATATGATGGTAAGCAAATGGCCAATGTAAGCATTTGAGATACTGCAGCCACTTTTTGCCCTGTGGATTTTGACCCTTGCTCTGTATAACCATACATTAGTCATTAACCATACATTGAGGGGGATTGTAAGGAAAACTACAGTCATGCATTGAAACAGAAATTGCTTTGGAAAGTTTTCAAAATTCTGTTAAACTAACATACAATCATCTGCTTTTTTTGGATGTCAAAATGGAAAAATGTTCTGTGCTATTAAAACCTGAGCAAATGTTTATTGTAATATCTAGTTGATTCATAGATTTAATGGGTTAATCAGTTAGTGGCTGTTAGGCCAATTATTTGATTAATTATTATATGCGTTTGCCATTTAAATGGCAAATCATACCACTGCAGAATGGTCTTTATTGAGGACTTTACTTGAAATGAATTAATCTAAGTTTAATTCATCACAGCAATTCTTCTTTCAGTAGTTTAATGAACCTATCCCTCTATTAGTCTTATCACCTACTGTACTTAAATATAACAAATCGTTTACACTGCTGGGTTTAAATTTCGAAAAGATTTTAATTTAAGATAATACTCACCCTTTACTTACTCATTGTTTAGCTTCTAAATATATTTTTTATGTTTTTTTGACAAGGGCTTCTGAAGCTCTTCTGAAGCTGATGGCACACAGGAAAAGAAAACGCCCCAAATCTCAAACAATACTTTTAGCCCACATACCTGCTTATTTAGCCCCAATGACTATTCATCTCTTATCAGTTCTAAATATCTGCCTTTTAAAAAATGTAATATTTTTATAATTGGGTTTTTAGCATTCAAAATATGTCAGAAAGTAGTTACAAGCAATACTGTGTGACTAGAGGCCTTTTCTCCCTTGTGGTATTTATATATTACAGTGTTGGGTTGTATAGCCTAATAGCACACCCTAGTAAAACAGTTATTACTTTGGTAAAATTATGTCTCAATTAAAAGTAAAAGTACTTTTCCATAAATAATGGACGTAGAGAGGCACCTAGTAAAGTGCTGAGTAATTTATTTATTATTTAATAAAACATACAACCAAACTAATTGGTACATTAAGAATTATTAAACATAGACCAAAGTACACTAATGTTAGCTAATAAAAGTAACCAGAAAAGCTCATGAGGCCTGTTCCTTATATTTAAAAAAAAATATTTCGATAGTCAACATTTTTTTTTCTAACCAAATAAGAGTATCTGCAATAAAACACGGCAACCTAACTAGCTAAATCCGTGTTGATTGAATTTCAGTGGGACTGGCAACCCGGGCACTGTCTGAGCTTGCGCAGTAAAAGCGCCTGTAGACTACAGGAGCTAGCAGGTTAGCCGAGAGTGGAGCAGATCGTGTTAAGAGTCGGTGAGTGAGGCGTCAGTATTAGACTTGTACACTCCTTTCCTATTTCACAGTAGAGTTTTATGCAGTATTCATTGTGAAAGTTTGTAGTAGTTGTCAAAGCAGTCGCTCATTTGTCTTGCAACGTACTTTGTTGATGTCGGTGCGGCCTTGTCGTCAACACACATCCTAACAGTATTGTGGTTTCCCGCCTCTGTTGTGCATGTTGGTCTATACAGACACAAACAGTCCGCATGTCTGTCCTATAGCCCCGCGAATACCTGTACTTCTGTTCGTCACTTTGTTTATATTCGTTTGCTTAGTCTGGTTGGCTAATGAGGGCTGAGCTAACTGAATCTACCCACCCACCCACAGACAGACAGCCGGACGCTAACGACTGCTGAGTTTTGATCTTTACTCCGAAGACTGTCCGAAGACTGTTTGGGCTCTTTTGAAAGGGGAGGGGGTAAACCATGGAAGCTCCGCCAGTCACGGTCTTGCCCGTCACGGGGGGCACGATAAATATGATGGAGTATTTGCTGCAAGGTAAATCGATACATTTGTTTGTCTTTTTTCCCTTCCCTTATAATTTACCTGCTGAATTATATTGGAAACACTGCTCTGCACTTCTTCCTATAGGCAGTGTATTAGACAACACCTTGGAAAGTCTCGGTCATCGTCTGAGAGGTCTGTGCGACAACATGGAGCCAGAGAGCTTTGTGGACCATGAACTAGTCTATCTCCTCAAAGGTCAGCAGGGAAACCCTTTCATCTTACGAGCCAGGCGTTCTCTCGCTCACCCCACTGCTCCCTGGCACCTGCGCTACCTTGGCCAGCCAGAGGTGGGCGATAAGAGTCGTCA
The DNA here is from genome assembly GCA_037974385.1 of Arnoldichthys spilopterus. Classification (NCBI taxonomy): domain Eukaryota; kingdom Metazoa; phylum Chordata; class Actinopteri; order Characiformes; family Lepidarchidae; genus Arnoldichthys; species Arnoldichthys spilopterus. The sequence continues at coordinate 14,250,978 of JBBPDA010000009.1, read as the reverse complement.
CGCTCTGGTGCGGAACTGTGTGGATGTTGCAGCGTCTCACAGCCTGCCAGATTTCCTCAATGAGATGGGCTTTCGAATGGACCATGAGTTTGTGGCCAAAGGGTTAATCTTCCGCAAAGGTGCGCTCAAAGTGGTTGTGAGCAAACTGTCCCGCGTGCTTACGCCAGGAAACACAGACAACACTGAACCGCTGTCTCTGTCCAACCTTGTGGAGCTTAGTGTGTTAGCAGCAGCAGGACAGGACACAGTGTCTGAGGACATGCGCAGCTTTGCAGAGCAGCTCAAGCCTCTGGTACACCTGGAGAAGATTGACCCCAAAAGGCTCATGTAAGAGCCAGCCTAACTGAATTCACCCAAACTGACTGAGAGTATGACTACTGTTGTAGTTTGCAAAATTTCCAGTATTGATAAACCTGATCGTGTCTTTTTTACAGCCAGTCAGAGAAACAAGGACTGTGACCCCTTGTTTCAAACATTGAATGATGTGGAAGAAACAAATGAGACAGTGAAGAATGGCATGCTATAATAGTGGTGTGGATTACATAGTGCAAGGAACATAAAAACATGTGCAGTGTTATAATGTATGCACCATGCTGTCTGATCCTTGTCAAACTGGACCATATTTTTGTGGTGGAATGATACAAATGTCCTGTTAGTCTTGGCAGTAGTTGGAAGAGGCTGAAAAAGTTTGTGAAAATGTATACTCATTCTCTGAATAAATGATTCTTACCTTCCTTACTTTTGCATCACTTTAGTTGGATGCAGTAATGCTTTCGGCCTACTCTGAATCCTCTGCTTTGACTTATATGTCTTCAAATTAGCCCAGTTTTCTTCAGTAGTGTTCTGCCATTTTTCTGTTTCACTTTTGTTCCACTAGGTGGCTCTCTTACTCTTTCATGTGTTAACTGCTCCTGTATTGAGCTGCATTCTCTTGCAGACCTCACATATGAGAGAGATGCAGTTGCTATGGCAATAATTAGGTGTGAGATCTCCACCCCCTCACCCCACCACCACTAGCTCTAATTAGCTTTCTCAATTGCTTAATGATACATGGACCTGTGAAAGCTCTCCTTTCTTCCCTGTCAGAAAAGTGCAGATATTTTTTTTCCTATCCGCTCTCATCTCCACTATTAACTCATGAGAGCTGACACCAGAGATGGCAGCTAGAGATGAGGCCATTACTCTTCCAGTGCTCCAACTGGGATCACACTATTTAAAATGTATGAGCGAATTTACCATTAATTTTTGTTTTAGGACATACACAGTCATTTGAAAGGAGCTAGAAATTGCATGAATGTTCATGTTTGCTTCAGATGAAGTAATTGGATGTTGGTATTGCCTCCCATCATAAGAATGAAAATTACCTTTTTTGCAGGGTTTTGAAAAGCTTCTTCAGTATCTGCTTGTTTTCTGGCACATTCATCGTTCATATTATTCAATAAAATAATCATTTGATCATGATATTTGGTAACATTTTGATTTGCCTTGCAAATAATTTCATAGGTTGTGTCTGTTATGTGTTAACAGTTTATATATATATATACACACACACACACACACACACACACACACACACACACACACACACACACACACACACACACAC
>JBBPDA010000009.1:14230094-14240590 GCA_037974385.1 Arnoldichthys spilopterus | reverse complement strand
GTTTCTTCTCATACATTATTAGTAATATCAAAGGGAACTTTTACTTATTTCATTAAAATTCAGAGCAAATAGGAAAACCACTCATGCAAATAACAATATCCCTAACTTATTGTGAGTAGTGTAAATGCAACTTTTTATTATTAATATTATATACTACTAGGGACCCAAATTTCCCAGTGGCACCACTGCTGTAGCCCAGCTGTTGCTATTTGGCATGCAGCCATTCTCTAGCATTTTTATCAATAGTTAAGTTTCTGACCACAAACCTGTTCTGACCACTGTTATCCATGCAATGACACTGATGTGCATAAAAACTCCAGCAATGCTACTGTGCTCAATACGCTACAACTAATATGATGCCCACTACCATGCCACCACTGTGTTGAGAAATCTATGCCACCCACATAACTTCCTGTGGTCAGAAACTGGCCAAAGGACTACGGTCACATCGCTCAACCTGAACACTGGTGCATCCTGAGCACAACTCCTGTGAAGTTCTTGCAGATTAGATACCAAATGCTCTTGTCTACAGGCACAAAGCCCATGACCGAACTGCTGAACGCTTGATCGCGGTCAAGTGCCCACTGCGTCCAGCGCATGCGAGTGGTGCCAGTGAATGCCCCTTTATAGTGGAGAGCGGAGCCGAGGTCCTCCATCGCCGCGGAAGCTCCGCGGTTCCCTCATTGAGCTCGAGCTCGAGTGAATCCCTGCTCTCGCCTCGGACCAATCACGTGCGAGCTTCGTTTCTCCAGCCCGCGTCATCACGTTACAACCGGCGAGAGGGCCGAGCGTAGCGGAGCATGAAAAAGAGCTCGGAGAGAGAGAGTGAGCGAGAGAGCGAGGGAGGGAGAGTGTGTGAGAGAGAGAAGAGCCGGGCATGCTGCAGGTGGTGATGGATCAAATGCATTGTAGAACGTAAGGTGTGAGAGGAACACGCGTTTGGGCGGATTTTCTCTTGATTCCGGGCGCTGAGCTGACACCACACACCGGCAGGCTGCTGATGATCGAGTGACTGTGCGCGCGCCACTGTGCTCCTCAGACTTGACGCTTCTTTCTTCTTAAAAAGGGATTTCGCGCCCGTTTCGTGGACGTATAACACGCTTTACTGAGGATTTTCTCTCTTTTTTTCCTAACCCCACCACCACCACTTTCCATTGCAAAGATGGGTGTTCTCCGCGCGCAGGCAGTGCACGGCATGTTGGGTGGTTGAGTGATCATCTGTTGCTGCAGCCGGCTTCATCTCGAGCGCGATCAGTCCAAAGCCCACCCAATTCGGACCCTGGGTGCTCGGGGGGATGCCTTTAACGCTTGTAGTGTGCATTTAGTTTGAGCAGACATGGGGTGGCCAATATTCCCTCAGTGGATGCCCACATCGTTTTTCCACGTTGGGTAGTGAAGACGTGTTCAGCATGATCTGCTGCTGTACTCGCTCACCTCCTGCTTAAAAAGCACACAGCTCGGTCAGGTAAGGCTTTTTTTTGTATTCCCCCCATTTTTTTTTTCTGAGAGCACCTCCACCATCACCTCCCGGAACCACGCCGACCTTTCGCGCAGCACGCCCCTTTCTTGAAGCGCAGATGATGATGATGGAGGACGACGAGCTGGAGGCGCATCAGGTTGACGGTGACCCGGACCTGGAACCCCAGAGCCGTCCTCGCTCCTGCACCTGGCCCCTGCCTCGTCCCGACGCCTTCCCCGAAGGAGGGGAGCTGATGGTGAAGGCGGAGCCGGACAGCGCCTCTTCGTGCCGCGAAGCGCTGCCCTGCGCGCCCGCGCTGGACGTGGCCGGACAGCTGCGCAAAGCCAAGTCGTCCCGGCGCAACGCATGGGGCAACCTCTCATACGCGGACCTGATCACACGCGCCATCGAGAGCACGCCCGAGAAAAGGCTCACCCTGTCTCAGATCTACGACTGGATGGTCCGCTACGTCCCTTATTTCAAGGATAAAGGAGACAGCAACAGCTCAGCCGGCTGGAAGGTAACGCACACGTGCATTGCATGCATGCTTCAGGTGAAGTCTGCTGAAGAGTGGGGTTCACTTAGCCGCTTTTTAAAAATGCAACACACTGGTGCTCCGATTAATGACCATTATTGCACACCACTAATAGGGGATAATAGTGTTATGATCCCATTTCACGCACTGCAAATCGCGGAGGGACGTTTAGAAAATGTATGTGTTCGCACGGAGTTGTTCTCCAAAACTAAAGGTGTGGGTGGATTTGTAAAGACTGAGGGAAAGTCCTTAACAGCAGACTGACTGTGTATCTGAGGATGGTCTTTGACATTAGAACCAATGAGCATAGTGCAGTTATCTATTCAGACCTTATTCTACTACCAAAGCTCAGATCCCTGACCACTCATAGGCCCCCCATCTGCTTAAAAACGCAAATTTTTCTATTTCTGAAGCACATTTGCTCCCAACACAGGAGCTTTTGCCTGGTTCGTAACTTTCAGGGTCATAAATGGGCATCATGCTTGAAACTAAAAAAAATCTTGCTTAGAAAGATAAGATTGTAAGAGTTACTGTGTTCTCAGCACTTTATTATGGAACAAAGCAGCAGTTCATTCCCAGAAATACCAGTGAGATGTACAGGTGAGCCTGCTTATGTTTTCTTTAATGCTGTTACAGAAAACGCCATGAACATGAAGGGGGGAAAAAGCAAGAACAGAAACAAATAATAAAAACATATGTCTGGTTTACAAGCATTCTTTCTTCCCTAGTGACACAGAGCAGTAACTGCTGTCTAGACTAACATTTCTTAATCTTGCTCCTGGCAATCCACAGCAGTTTCACTATTTCCTGTCTAAACACACCTGATCCTGCCCATAATGGGCCCCGTAATCAGTTGATGAGCTGGATCAAGAGTGTTGAATCGAGGTGTGTTGAATCCTTGGAACTGTGTTGGAACTAGTGCTGAAGGTCACCAGTAACAAGATAAAGAACTGATCTAGATTATACAAGCACCTCTACCACATGTTCCATGATGTTTTGTTAAAATATCCATACAGCCTGTGTAGTAGTCTGTACTATAGTTTGCATTGTGTAAACTAAAAGTTTCATTACTCCCTTTTCACCTTTTGTAGTACATTACACTCTCATCTTCAATACCCTGTTAGTTCACTTTTTCTAGGTTTTTGTATATGTGTCGTCTATTCTTACTTGCTTTTTGCACTGCCTGTTTTGCATTGCTGTAAGTGGAAATATTGTGCAGTGTTGCTTATTACAAACTGCAGTAATTGATCTCAGCCTTACACCCAGATGTCACTAAATTGATTATATCTTGTTATCTGTTTGTATGGAACTGGCCATATTGAACAAATGATCAAGGAAATAAGACAATGCCTGCCTCGCCACATTCCCTAGAACACCTGAGTATTCCACAAGACTAGCCCACACTCCTGTGCTTTATTCCTTAGGTGGGCTGGATTCGCACATATGGTCTTGCAGCTCAGTTATGCTGATGAGGTTCTGTCTGTTCGGCTTTTAGAAATTCTGACAATTAACGTTTAGTGGAAAGCATGAAGAAATCGGCTTTAAGGGGACTGTTTTTAGTTACGTGCAGGCATATTTAGCTATTCTGGTACTGTGTAAGAGACAGTGATACAAGCCTACACTTACACACTGTCTCTTTTTTACTCAATGTCTGTATTGTTGTTTAGACTGTGCTGAAAATGTCCACTGATGGGAGACAAATGCACATTGAAGACCCCATCATGACCACAGCACTGTGGCTCACCACTTTGTGGGCTGTGGAAAGAAGGGTAGAGCATAAAAACAAGCCCATAAGTGCTCAATGGAGCCTTAGTTTCCCCAGGCTTAGTCACTTGGGCCTGGGGTAAGGCTATCTCATTTAAGCAAGCTGTGCTGAGGTGTGTCTACAGGTGTCTGAGCTCCATTATCCCTGCACTGTGACAAGATACTGTGCTGTACAACCACAGGATGGCTTCCATGTCTTTAGCAAGTGCCCCGGTGCAGACTTACGTAAGGGCAAATTAGGGGTTTGACACGAGCACTCCTAGTCTAGTAGTGCAGCAGTTATTTTCAGAGCCTGTCCAGACACAGCCTTAGCCCAGGTAATGAAGGTGATTAGGCATGCTTTTAAAAGCACGCTCATGCTCGGTTATAGCTCTGACCCCATTTCCGGCAGACACAATATAAACACACACCCTGCTGTCTTAAAAACATACCCTGAACTCAGTCATATCGACTACAGACTGTCATGCAAACTGACAGTTCTTAAAGAAAATTCAGGCATTTAAATGGTTTCTGTTAGGTGAGGTCAAAGGATGTGTCAGTGGTCTTAACTGACATGGTCCCCATAGCAAGGCTTGCTGTATGAATAGCTCATTGGTGACTCATCAGTGATCGTCTTTCTTACTTAATCACCAGCAAATTAGTCCTTGGACTCCTTCGATTGTCAGTTGGATTTGGTTGGTTCATATTGTATGAGAGCCAACAAAGATTCTGTGCTTATTTGCATTACCTTTAGAGCCATAATTGGTCCTATAAAATGATGAAAGGATAATATTATGTCAGGAAATTTGCTTAGGGGAATGTTGGTCATAGTTCAAGTTCAAATACGGATGCCACAAATACCTTTGAAAGATGCCCACAAATAGCAGCACAATAATCTCTTCTGAGAGCAGGTAGTCTATTAAGCTTCTGATTATACTATTAGACAGAGTAAACTCCCCTACAGTCTTAGACAGCAGCAGTAAGTAGTAAGAAGCTATAAATACCTGTTTGTCTCCAAGACTTGTAGAAATGTATTTATCATGAACAATATGCTAATTAAGGTTAGGCTTTAAAATTTTTTTTTTTTCATGCATATATTTTGTAGTACATTACACTATCTTCAATACCCAGTTAGTTTACTTTTTTCCATGTTTTTGTATAGGTGTTGTGTATTCTTACTTACTTTTTGCACTGCCTGCTTGATCTTTCGCATCTCGCTTATTATAAACTGGAGTAATTGATCTCAGCCTTACACCCAAATATCACTAAACCGATTATACCTTGTTATCTGTCTGTATGTAATATTTATCGGCTGTAAAAATATTTTTTTAATGCAGTTGTCTTTCTGGCTTGGTTAGTTTACTAAAAGTTTTAACATTGTTTTCACCTTATACATAAGTAAACCATTTTGAATGATTTGTGATTTTAGTTGACAAGTAACAAACAAATGTGGAGCAAACTTAATTTCTACTCTGTAAAGAAGCTAGTTACTACAAACCGAATGTTCAGGAAAGTAAAAACAACAATCTGTGATTTGTTCATTCTCTTGAACCTTTGTTTAACTGACAAAAGCACAAAGATTTCCAGGGTTTTCACTGATCAACATAATCTCCTGATTTCATGTGGCTATATTTATCACAGTTGCATGACAGTTTCTCAGGTAATGCCTTCTGAAGGCTTGAAGGTCACATACATTCATCAGTGGTTGTTGGCCTTGCCCTGCATGAACTGAGATTTCTATGGATTCCCTGAATATATTTGCCATATTATGTACTGTAGTTGGCAAGCGACATAAATTCTTTATAATCTTGCATCAAGAATTACTTTTTTAACTGATTGACAATTCTCTTTTGAGACCTGGCCCAAAGTAATGAGCCACAACCCATTTTTGCATGCAGAAACTGAGCTTTGGGGTGCTTAGGATTCTGCTTTTGTACTCAATAATGATACACTTACTTCTTACTAATTCACCTACTTATTGTGGAATGTTTCAAAACACTGTAATATTTTACTCTTATTTTGTCCCTATAAGGTTTTTTTTAAAAGATGCAGGCTTCAAATTTCATCGAAATTTGTTTATATTGCAAAATACAGTAACATACAATAAAGTTGTCCAAATAAAGTTGGGCAGCCAAACTATTAAAAGTCATTTATTTGTACTTTTGTCAGTTAAATAAAGGTTTAAGAGAATTTACAAATTGCAGATTTGTGTTTTCAGTGGCATTTACAAAATCCATACATTTATGGAAATTGAGTTTATATAATTAATTTGCAAGTAGAAGCAAACTTCAAGAAAAAAAAACTCCATAAGTAACAACTGTGTTAAGTACATAGACCACTGGCTGAATATCAGCTCTATAATTTGATGTCATTGATGCACTAAATGCCTTTTGCACTTTTTCCTTTCTCTTCCTCTGATTTTTGTGCTGCCATTATGAGCTGTGTAGCAATTTTCCCCAGCTTTATCACCCAGAAAACACAATACCAGTTTTGTATTTTCCCCACTCCTGAATCATATCATTATCTGATTATCACACGCCTCTTATGTTTGCAGAAAAAAACATTAAAATGTGTGGTAGAAGTGGACTACAGGACTTCAGTTGGAAAATACTCAATTATTTTAATAACTAATCTTCCAGGCCGCACTCTGGTAGCAGTGGGGCCCTTAACCGATGCTTTTTGGCCTGTTAGGCAGGGTCAACTGTAGGTGATAGTGTCTTAATCTGTAGATCTGAGCAAAAAGCTGTTTAGTGTCTCAAAACTGTGTTTACTAGAGCTGAGTGCAGAAATTTAGCTCCCAGATAGAACCAACTGAATCGTATTATAAATGTTTCTTAGTGCTTGATATTTTGGATAAATAGTATTTATAAAATTGTTTTAATTTCTTGCTGAAATTCATTCTGTTATGTGGCTCTAAATAATCTTATGTACATGTAGTAACCTGTGCAATGTTATATAGGCAGTGGTGGCCTAGTGGTTAGGACATTGCACTTGGGACCTGAAAGTCCTGAAGGTCGGCAGGTTCAATTCCCGGCCTGGGCACTACTGAGGTAGCCTTGAGCAAGGTGCCGTCCCACTACACTGCTCCACGTCTTGGAAATCGTTTTGGATAAAAGCGTCAGCCAAATGAATACATGTATATGCTGGTTATAACACTCAGAGCAATGTGGAAGGATCTAAACAGGCCAAAGTCTGTTTAATGGACAAGTCTAATATTACATCACACCCAATGAAATTTATGATAACAGATCTCTGCCAAGGAAACTTTTTTTTTCTGAGCTTGGAAATACTCCATCATGGTCATCCTCTTCTCATGACCATCCTGAGAGAAACTAGTCATAAATTCAAAATTGAAAAGTCACATTGTTAGGTTAGATTAAGAGTAGTTGTGATTTAATCAAGGTAGGCATTAGCATCTGATGTATAGACCATGGTAGCCTACATCCTCTACTTTTTCATGTTTCACTAGCTTTATCTGCAAACTTTTTCTTAGTGTTCTAGAGCACTTGTTTAGCCTTGCAATAATTTTTATGAAAGAAAGTATTTTTGTGTAGAACATGAATAAAGAAGGTCAATGATTTTTCCTTGGTCTTTTTTGCTTCATGTTTAATATTTATTGATAATGAATAATACTAAAAAAATGTAAAACTAATGAAAATAATACTAACTGGTGAAAGGCAAGTGTCAAGGAAAGTGTCTTAATGATGTTTGATTATGTATTGGATTATTTATATATTTTATTTGCCTTTTATCTATATTTTATAAAGTATATCAAGTATATATGGGTCTGAAAGAGTGAGGGAGAGAACATTTGTCTATGTGTATGCGTGTACATGTGAGTGAGCGAGCGAACGAGAGATGGAGTGCGTTAGTATGTGACCGCTCGTGCTCTGATGCCAGGGGATTGTGAGGCAGGTCAGAGCGGGTGCCAGGCAGTCAGTCAGACACTCTAATCTGAAGTGACGAGAGCGTTATTTATAACGTGTCTTTAGGTAAGAGCACAGGCCAGCAGGGCAAAGGGTCAGCCGCCTGCCACTGCACGCAGTCCGGCGAAATGAGAGCAAGCCAGGCAGGGCGAAAGAGAGAGAGAGTCAGAGAGAAGAAAGTGCTGAAAGGGAACGCAAGACTGGAACAAAGAGACGTATTCTAAATAAAATATGGCCCAGAAAGCCTTCAAATCTTATGGTTCACATGTAAATGGAAATACATCAATTTTCACAGTTTAAATGCAGAGCTACATCACGCTTCATTTTTGAACATATCATATTTTTATGTTTTTGTATGCCATGTCCTGACGTCCTTGCATTCAAGATGTAATATTTAATAAAAACTCTTATAAAGCATAAAAGACACAGTCCTTGTGAATGGGCTCATTTGGCACTCTGAAGTGGTTACACAGTGTGTGTGTGTGTATGTGTGAGTCTGTGAGCACTAGAAAGAGCTCTTTTAAGGACAAGAGATAGGAAGTCACCCGAGGCCTTGTCTGATTCATATTTTATTGTTACTAGCGAGGGCTTGTGAGCTCCGAAAGTGAGGCAAGGCAGAGAGAAACACAAATAGCTTTTCTGCTGAGTGTGAATACATACATTGTATCACCTGCTAGGTCTTGAGTGAGTGCTTTTTTTTCCCCTATTCCCTGTCTTCTGGACTGTACTGTATCCAGCATGACTTTTGCTGCTTTACATTTCACATCTTTGGTGTAATCTGGCTCAGCTGGGACTTTGGGGAGGGTGCTGGAAGTTAAGAAGTTTGCTCAAGGGGCAACAGCACTGGACTCATCCAAGCCACTGGTCCCACACCGCATGGCTTCATGTTGCCTCCTGCCTAGTCTTCAAAGCCACACATGCTCTGCAGATTACACAGGATGTTGCAGAGCCATGATTATTACAGCGCTCCCTCAACCAGAGGTAGTCTATGTGTTAAAATCTGCTGGAGTCTCTCTGCTGGAGACTGATCAAACGTGTTTGAGAGATCAAATCGCTCTGCAAAACATTTGAAGAAAAATGATCCCCAAAGCACAGATTCTCTCAGAATGCAGGATAGGGTGAATTTTGTCCTCTGTGTCTAGCATTATGCCTGGTGCCACTGCTCAGATCAGTTGTTGAAGGCTTTGTGGAATGTGCGGTGCTCATTTTTGTCAGCACCTACCAGGTTCTGTATATTCCCTTTTGCACCCCTTCCCAAAAAAGGACATGCACACTTTCAGCCTGCCCCCAAACATGGCTGAAACTCTAGGAGAACAGTCTGTTCTAGATATGTTTTTTCTCGCACTCCTTTTCTCAGAGACCAGATTGTTTTGCTGTTTTTTTTTTTTCTCCCATCGTTCTGAAGCTTGACTCACATATTGGCTCCAGGCGGGGGTGTGTCGTGGTGTTTTGGTGTGTGTCCTCAGCTTTGGTGCTCTTTTTCTGGCTCCTTGGATGGGACTTGGTGTGCCAGGAGTTTATGAGCACATAGTGGGAGGAGTAGTAGATGTCCATGCCAAGCCTACAGAGCAGCAATGCTAGCAGAAAGAGGGGGTGGGGGGCGGGCTCAGACAGAGCAGAAAACCAGAGAGGGTCTAAACCAGCAATAAGAAAGGGTGCTGGTGACGATATGAGCATTGTTGTTTTTGCAGTATATGGAGTGTTATAATGTGTGAGGGGGAGAGGTCTATTGTGTGCAAATTCCAAGAGACCAACAAATAGTAGAATGTGGTGGAGCAGGCCAACCAGATGGTTCTAAGCAGGCCCTTGAGGTGCACTGGACCCGCAGAGCCATAAGTGTAGGCCTCGGGTGCAGCTTGCCTCTCGGCTCTTAACATTGTTCTTTAAAGCCGTGCCTTGTCCCCTGCTCACACACAGACAGGCTTTGTTTACATTGCTCGAGCAGGATGCGCAGTCACAGAGGGGACAGGGAAGAAATTCCGTGGCGGTTCAAAGCGGTTTGGAGAGATCTGCCCAAAGCTATCCAGACCATCAATCACTAGGCCATGATTCCAAAATGCCTGAATGAGCCTGATTTTGTAAGAAGTGGCCATGTCCTTGGAATAGATCTCCTCTTAACCTTCTGACCATCACTAAAGCAGGCCCTCTAAAAAGCCTTTATGGGCAGGCATCATAATGGTGCTCAGGAAATGTATTCAACTGGTCCAGCACTAAGGACAGACTGTTCTGCCTCTGAAGGTCTGCAGAATTATGCTCAACTCAATAAAGGCTTTATATACTCCTCTGAATATTTGCAGACTACTGGGTGCTACTTTTAAACTTGTGAGTCACCACATTTCTTATGAATATATGCACATGTATCTACACAAACTGTTTTTTTCTAAAGAAACATGAAAAAGTGGCACATGCAAGAGAAACAGGGGTGGTGTAAATGCAGCTCTTTACTGTGTTTGTCTATCTGTTATCTATTACAGTGCCTCACTAACACTCTGACTGTATATGAAGTTTTATATATATACTGTATATAAGAGTCTCTGGAATACTGGGATGGGCTTGGTTATTGCTCATTCTTTGCCAATACCTTTTGTTCATACATGCTTTTGTCTTCGACATTGGCCAAAACTGGTCTGTAAATTGTTTATGCCCTTATTTTTAGTCGGTCTTGACTCCTGAAGGCTCTTTTTGTCTTCTTTTGTGTGTGTGTGTGTGTGTGTGTGTGTGTGTGCATGTGTGTGTGTGCATGTGTGTGTGTGTGCGTGTGTGTGTGCATGCGTGTGTGTGTGTGTGTGTGTGTGTGTGTGTGTGTGTGTGTGTGTGTGTGTGTGTGTGTGTG
>JBBPDA010000009.1:14216675-14229994 GCA_037974385.1 Arnoldichthys spilopterus | reverse complement strand
TGTGTGTGTGTGTGTGTGTGTGTGTGTGTGTGTGTGTGTGTGTGTGTGTGTGTGTGTGTGTGTGTGTGCGCGCGTGCATGCATGCTTGTGTATGTGTGCACTTGCATTGTGCAGATCTTGAGGGTTTTGTGTTTCAGTATGTGTACGTGTATTTGTGAGTCTATTGGCTGTGGTAGTGTGCATGCCTTTGTGTGTGAGACTGAGGCACGGTGTGTGAGTGTGTGTTTGTGTGTGTGTGTGTGTGTGTGTGTGTGTTGATGGGCTCAGTGGGAGACTGGGTCCTGGGGGAATAACTCTCGTTAATAATTCAGACGAGGCTCATTATCAAGGCAGTGCAGATTTCTCCCTGATTTCACCTTAATTGCAGGCAGCCTGCTCCACTCAGGCAGTCTGTAGTCACGCTGTGCTCTCTCTCTCTTTCTCTCTCTCTCTCTCTCTCTCTCTCTCTCCCTCTCTCTCTCTCTCTCTCTCTCTCTCTCTTTCTCTCTCTTTCTCTCTCTCTCACTCTTTCTGCATCTTTTACACTCTCTCTCTCCCTCTCCTTCTCTCACTCTCACTCACTTTCTCTGTTTCTCTCTCTCTCTCACGCTCTCTCTCACCCTCTCTCTCACCCTCTCTCCCTCTCATACTGACACATCCAAATTTATGTCCTGATACCACATTTTCACTTTTAATACCGATATCAATACCACAGCTGTGACAATCTGTCGATACCAATATTATTCCAATACCTTTACTTATGTAATAATAATAATAAAATATATGGAAGCACTATGCTCATGATGGGCAATTAGCCACCTAAAAATATCTCACTTAAATGGAGAACAAACAAATATTCCTCAGAATATGGTCTACAACAGCAGCTATGACTGCCAGGATTTTTATACATTAAACGTCGTATGAAATACATTCATACTGTTACTGTGGCCAAACAACTTTAATCAATAAGGCCTGGTCTTTGCCTATATGTCCTTCGACAAACTGTAGTCCTGGTGTAATGTTCTTTTGGACAGCAAAGTTTTTCCTGAAATGCCTCTCACATGCAGGTCAAAAATCTCTTTTTGATTATAGTGCACTTTCACGCCCTTAGCTGTAAGAGTTACCTGGCAATACTGTGATGAATTTTGGGGTTTTTGAAGACTTCTTTCCGCAAAAGGTCAGAGGTGGAATTTCCTGTTGCAGCCGGTCCTGGAAATTGGCAGTTGTTTCAAATCTATGCTACTTGTAGGTGATTTTCTCACAGTGAAATGATTTATTTCAGATAATTTAGAGATCTTTTTAAATCCCCTGGGAGACTCATAAGCATCCACAACATTTGGCATGATTACTTCAAACCTTTTACTGCCCTACAACATCCCTAGATGTCAGGTTTAAATAAGACATCTTCCACCTGCAGGACACCCAATTCAGTGGTATCCAATCTTTCTAATATTATGGTCATAAAGGTGATAAATGAAAGCATGTACATACTTTTTTCCTGTAACCGATCTGTTTAGTTTATTTAAATTGTGAAAATTACTAAAAATGTTGATTTTTATGTAATTACTTCCGGAATAGCCCGCTTAAATGGGGCGGACGTTACAGTGCGGTTTGGGCACTAGACTGTGACAGCTGCAGAGTTTAAGGTGGAACTAACTTAAGCTTAATTAATTAATTAACTTCCACCTCACCTAAAATGAATAATAAATAGACATTACATACATAGAGCAATAGTAGTAGATAGTTCAGTCATCCATGTGAAAGTGAAAGAGTATGTGCCTTGTGTTTAGGATGATAAAAAAAGAAGTGTTTTGTCAGATGTTGAAGGGCACTGTACCCTAATTTTATAGCACATAGGTTGCTTTTGGGATTTGAAGGAGCATTTTAACCCAGAAATGCTATTGCACCATGTGAAGTGTCAGACTAAACAACCAACTCTAAGGCTTATGTGACTAATTGGCTGCCACTGTTATCACGTGACACAGAGCGCCTGAGATCTTATCTTTTTTATCCTGCCTAAAATCGGAGACCGGATTCTGGGCCAGTATCGTTATTGTTAATGTTTTAGCTAATGTTACTAGTTTTTACTGGACTCCCACAAAATAGAAATTATGCAATGGCTTTGAGGTGTAAGTACTTGTCTGGTTTAATTCAGAGTTATCTGCATTGTGTGAACCATGTAGCTTTACATAGATCCTGATTTCTGGGGACTGTAATTTGTTCATGACTCACAATGGCCTGTTTTCTTTGGTCATGGTGTTGAGAGACAACAGCTCTCTACATACAAATGTCACATTTAGAATCTAAACCTTTTGTTATCTGGCAAATAACCTATGATTCCTGAAACTGGGGTCTTTGTATATGTGGGCTGTGGTGGCCTAGGGGTTAAGACCTTGCTTTTGTGAACTGAAGGTCGCGGTCCCAGCCTGGGCACCACTGAGGTACCCTTGAACAAAGTATTGTCCCACTACACTGCTCCCCAGGTGCTGTTGATAGCTGCCTGCTGCTCCACGTGTGCACGTGTGATGGGTTAAATGCAGAGGTCACATTTTGTTGTGGTGCTTGAGTGTGTTCACAATGACAAATAGTCACTTTCACTTTGAAATAAAAAAAATAGCTATGACTCCTTTGTGGTTCACTCAATATAAATATGAATCAAGGAATAATATGAATACATGTGTCACCCGTTTTCTTTAAAAGACTGATACATCCATAAATCTGTATGAATTTGGTATAAAACAGAGAAATAACTCATCGTTCACTCATCACTCAATAACTTATCATTTCAGTATGAGATTTATGTTCACTTGTCAAAGTTAGTTATGTGAGATGGAACTAAACTTGGGTTCATAAGTTAGCAATGGAATATAAACTTTGCTTTCCATTCAGTATAACAGTTAAATTCACTATGAAAACACATCACTAAACAAGGTTTTGAACATGTTTCTGTATCTTTATTGATGTCTAGGCAAGCAAGTATCCATTCATACTTATTTGTTTCCTTATCTAAGTGTAAATGTATATATGCACTGTACTAACCTATTCATATACCTGTATTACAATATAGTGATACTTAGAAACCACAAAAACTTTTTTAATTTAAAATGTGCACTTCAGCATGTGCTCCCTGTCCTATAGCTCATGCCCACACATGTAGCAAGTAATCTATTAAAAAGTTGGTATCTCAGTTATTTGAAGTACCCTGATCAGCCACAATCTCATCCCACAGATGCTTGTTTAAACTGAGATCTGGGGAATTTATTAAGTCTTTGTCATGTTCCTCAAACCATTCTTGTACATATTTTGCAGTGTGGCAGTACATTTTTTCCAGCTGAAAAAAGATGCCACTGCCATTAGGGAATACTGTTGCCATGAAGGGGTGTATTTGGTCTGCAACAATGTTATAGGTAGGTAGATGTGTCAAATTAGCATAAACATGAACATCAGAACCCAAGGTTTCCCAGCAAAGCACTGCCCTTAACATCACACTGCTTCTGCCAGCTTGCATTCTTTCTATTGTGCATCCTAGTGTTATCCCTTCCCGACACATGGCACACAAGAACTTGCTTACCCACATGATGTAAAAAGAAAATGTAATCCATGAACCAGGCCAGCCTCTTCCATTGCTCCATTGTCCTGTTCTGATGCTAATATGGGCACTCTGACTGGTCTGTGGCTACGAAGCCCTATAGACAGAAAACTGTAATACACTGTATATTCTGACACCTTTTTTTCATAGCCAGCATTACCTTATTTCAGGATTTTGTGCTACAATGGCTTTTCTGTAGGATTAGCCTTAACTGACAATGCACCTAAGTGAGCATCAGGTTCCCATCGCAACTTGGCCCTTGTCAGTTTCACTCAGGCCTTTATGCTTGCATTTATTTGCTTCTGACACATAAAATTCAAGGTCTGATTGTTCATTTGTTGCTTAATAAACACTCCTAGACAGGTGCCACTGTAACAACATAACAAATGTTACTTATGTCACCTCTCATTGGTTGTAATGTTGTGGATGATTAGCTTTATCTCAGCATGTTTCTGCCACAGAGATGAAATGATGAAATGACTCGTTCTTCTTTCCCAGGCCCCCACAAGACGCTAATCATTCCAAATACTTACGTGAGCTTGTGCAATTACAAGCCATGGAAATCCATAATCTTTTTTTTTTCTTCCACTGCATTCCTCTGCCTTATTGTGCAAGCTGCCTCTAAATGCCACCACTAAACCCAAGGGCATTCCAAGTTCAATCATAATGGTTGGGATTGTACCATAAGTCAGATTCCGCCCAGCAGAAAATGATTGTGTTTCCCTGTACGCGTCACCAATTAGTTTGTGGCTAATTATCACCATGATAATGCTTGCACGAACTTTAGTGTGTCAGTGAAAGAATGTAGAAATCCTGGAATGGGTAAGCGGATCGCAGCAGCTCGACGGCACAAGTCTGTGAGCCTGCTGAGATGTGTGTGGATTGATTCGGAGGCAGCGACACAGTTTTTGCTCGTAGGCTGCTGGTGAGTGCTGATTGATGGCTGGTAATGTGTCTTGTGAGGGGCCTGAGGTGATGTATGCCTTGGAGAGTGCCGTATCTCATGCTGCTCTCCATTCTCTTGTGCCAACTGACGCACACTGACAGGCTTGGAAGGGCTAGGCAGACTCTCGCAGGGTTACATGAGGTGCAGCTCTGCGTCTGTATTCATATGTATTCACAAAGAATTCCCAGAACAGAAGTGCTGATCTAGAGTCAGCTTTGACACTGCTTCTACAGGCTTCAGTCATTATGTGCCATACAACCTAACTGTCCCAGAAACAGTGCTTGTGCTGAGACCCTGGTCTGCAGGTGCAGGAGTGGGAGAGGAATATGAAGTGTGACAGCTCAATGTCAGGCTCTGCTGTAGAGGAGAGGCCAAGGGAGGACATGTTGGCTAGGTTCATATAAGAACTGCTTCACCTCATGCTATCCTGTCTCTATCTCTGTCTTTGCCTTGGTCTCACTCCTGGGCTGATGATAAGGTGTGAAGACCTGGCTAATACTACAGTTTATTTCCTCCAGATTTCCTTATTTTACTGGGAACTTTTTAATTATACTGTTTAATCATTTGGGAGCTGAAGATACTAGCTGTTGCTGTTCTGCAAGTGAAATTTTTGCCTATTCTTGCTTGATACAGGACTTCACTCACTCAGCAGTCCACAGTCGCCATCATCTGATTTTCCTCTTTATGAAACTCTGTATACTAGCTGACCGATCTGAACTACTGGCAGGCCAATCAAGAACAAATGCTCTGTGACTCACTTAAGACATTGCCTTGTTGGCAGCTTATGTCTCTCTAAAATCCCCAAGTATTTGGTGAATGCTTCTTTTATGCCCAGTCATGATATAAGATACATCACTTGTAACCAACTCACCTGCTTATTGTGGAATATTTCAAAATTGCGCAACTTGAATATTTTATAAACCTTTCACTCTGATTTGTGTCCTGACGTTTTTTGAGTGTGTTGCAGCGGTTTAAATTAAATGTGCTTATATTTTAAAAATACAATCAAGTATGGTCATCATTTTTTTGTGCTTTTGTCAGTTAAATATAAGAATTTACCAGCTGCAGATTCTTGTTTTAATTGTGTTTTACATAATGTCCCAACTGGAAATTATTTTTTGCTTTAGAGTTGCCACCTCAGCCTTGTAAAATGGTGGTGTGATACATGCAATCAAAGGTAAAAAGGTGTCAGTTCAGTTGCAGAATGTAATTTTCTCTGCCTACTTCCTAAACATAAACAACAGTACACCTTTGAGAAACACTTATACCTATGTTAATGATAATCTGAACCTACCAAACCCATTATTTGTATACAAATGGTTTGCTTGGGTAAAAGGCAAACAGGATACATTTTTATGTAAAATGCTAACATTTGGAAATATTGGATTCTGGGATATTAATCCTATAGACAGGTAAATGCCAGGACAATCATGGATTTCTGAATGAGTAACAACCAAAGTATACTCCTATTGTGGATGTAGATACAAAATTAGGTGATTAGAAACATAAAAAGACATGCAGAGTCACACAGAGAGATTTGTGATCTGGGTGTGACTGCTCCAAAATCTGTTCTCTGTTCTAGCTGGGTCAGCCCAATAATCAACTGAACATTCATATTTCTTTTATAATTGCTGATCAGAAAGTGCACCTAAATTAAAAAACTTTAAAAAAATACAAAAATGTATATCAATATGTGCTATTTTGGTAACTGGAATCTTTGGTGGTCTCTGTAAATGTGTCTTTAACCAAGTCAGAAATTCCCAAATGCTATTTCCCAAGCCAGCTATTATGACTACTTTGTGGGGCATTCTGTTTCATACATGTGTTAGATTAGCAGTATTTAACTTGACTTGTGGTTTGTGGATGTGGCATGTGGTTAGTAATGGGTAAAGGCATTACATGAACTTAAAGGACTTTGAGGAAGTGGGGCCACTTTTGGAAAAGAAGATGTAATGCTGTGGAAGTGACAATACGATGTTTTGCAGGTGGTTTGGCTCATTAAGACTTTAATGGAGCCATTATTTGGCAAGAGAGTGTTGCTCAAGCATTAGGTCAGTATTGGGCTGGGGTGATGGAAGGGGTGCTGGGGAAGGTGCTGGTGACTCGAATGGGTGAGATGTGGCAGTCCTAAGTGGATTTGTGTGTCAGTTTGATTAAAGTAGGTCAGGACTGGAGCCTGTGTGTTTAGTATTCCGTCCATGTGAGCGCTGAACTTCGCGCCGGCAGATAGCCCCACATGAACCCAGCCTGTCTGTCTCTACCTCTATTCATCTCTCTGCTGCCTCTTCTCCCTCACTTTCTCCTGCTTGCAATTCTCTTGTGCTCCCCCTACACTTCTTTTCAGTCTCCAAATATTCATCTCTTGCTCTCTCTCTCCCTTTCTCTTGCTCGCCCTCCCTTGTTCAGCATTCACCTCGCTATGTCTGCACACTCTGAGAATCTCTAAATCCCTGACTCATCTCTCTCTTTCTTTCTTTTTCTCTCCTGCTGTCTGCTGTCTCTCTCTCACTCTCTCTCACCCTCTTTTTTATCTCTCTCTCTCTCTCTCTCTCTCTCTCTCTCTTTCTCTCTCTCTCTCCTTTTTTCAGTCTCACTCTGTCTCTGTTTCGGATCTTGTCTAGTGTGCTAGCTCTCTCGACCCCTGTACCTCATAGTGCTGCCACTGTCTTCCTGTGCTAACACCTCTCTTCATGAGTGACGTTTACAGACATCGGCACTCAGTTTGGCACGTTTACAGCTCCTGACAAGGAGTGTGGAGTCTTCATATCTCTCTCTCTCTCTCTCTCTCTGTCTCTCTGTGTCTCTCTCTCTCTAACCCAGAGACTTGCCCCGGTTGATGTCTTGATACGGGGTGTTGGTGGTGCAGGCGGAGCAGTGTGTGACAGTGAGCAGCAGTGTGTGCTGGAGGCTGAGGGAGGCTGGCTGCACTCTGCTGCTGTGCTGTGGCTCTCTGAGCTTGACGAAAGGTCAGAGCTGGTGGTCGCCTCGGCTGATGCTCAGCCTCCATTGCCACTCTGCCCACAGGGGACTGTCATGAGTGGCAATGTTGTTCCCACCCCTTTTTGTATGTTTTTTGCGAGAGGGGAGGGTGAATAAGACAATGAGAAAAAGAGATAACCTTTCTGATTTGTGAATTGTGAATTGTGAATTGTTTTTGGAACAAATGTTGGATGAGCATTGAACACTACATTTCCAAAAGTATCCATACACCCCTTCTAGTCAGTAAATTTAACTACTTTGAGGTTCACCTATGATTACGTGTTCAGTAGCACACACAGCTTGTGTAGCCTCCATAGTAAAACATTGCCAATAGAGTGGGATGCTCTAGAACAGCCTCACATGAGCCTCCCAGCACCGGGCTTTTGAGCAGTGGAACTGAATTCTCTGGAGTGATGGAGAACCATCAAACACTGGAGGGAAGAGTTTGTGTGGCATCTGTGATCCAAAATTAATAATCCAACATCAGCAAGTAACTTCAGTCATGTTCTTATGGCTGAATGCAATCAAATCTTCACAGCAATATTTAAACATATATTTTAAAGGCTCCCCAGAAGAGTGGATGCTTTTATTCTAGCAAAGGGAAGAGGAGAGCCTGATTAATATCCTTGAATTTAGAGAATATACTGAAACTACAAACTTTTGGATATGTAATGTATGAAGAGAGGCAGAAAAAGATAGTTGGTGATGGAGGGAGTGATATGTTGAGAAGGAAAGAAAGAGAGCACTGAATCCTCAGTTGCACTTCAGCTACTCTCTACACTTTAAATCAAGTGTGTATCCATTAGTGTACTCCCACTCTGCGCGCACACACATACATCCTCGCACTTCCACGGCGTTGCTCACATGCAACCCCCCCACCTCAGTTGCTCACGCACTAACTGATACGTGCCTGGTTTTCCACCAGACATCCAGATTGCTCAGCTTCCGGACTAAATAAATAATTAGATGAATGCAATAACAGCTTCTGAAAAAAAGCCTTCTCGATTAGGGGCAAAATGGGTGACTGAGGTGAAATGGTTGGGTCTAGAAAGATGGAGAAGGTATTTTGGGAATGCACACTCTCTGTTGCGCAAGGAAGACCACAACCCAAAAAGGGCACCATGAAGTTGCACAATGTTAATTTGTTTCCCTCCCCTCAGCAATCAGCTTAGTGAAGTCATTCTCCAAGCCTTGCAGCTGATTCAAAGAGAAAGGCCAAGTGCAGATGGGGAAAAAAGTTCAGAAAGGGGAATTAGGGAGAAGCGGGTGGGGGAGTGGTGTAAATTCGAAATGGGCTTGAGATAGTGAACTCATTTATCTAATTGCATGCTTTGTGTATTTGTGTGAATGACAAAGTGTGTGTGTGTGTGTGTGCGCGTGTGAGAGAGAGAGAGAGAGAAAGAGAGAGTAAGAGGGTGAGAGAGAGAGCGGGAGGCATTTGGCAGGATGAGGAAATATAATGTCGTATGGCATGGGGGGGCATGGGGGCATGAAGTAGGTCAGGGCCAGCGTTATGTGGGCAGGATCTGGCCTATAATTTAGCAGCTATAGGCTGAGAGGTTGTGAGTGTATTGGACCTAGAGTGAATGTTTTAAATTTGAGTGAGAGGAGCCAGTGGAGGAGCCAGGAAAGGCATAAGTAAGACACAGGAAATTGACAAGGTCAAATGAAGAGTGTGCAAGGATGAAGCCACCTTATACTTGCCCTTGTGTTGCTGTTACACCTGCTAGGTCACATAATGCAGCCTGAAAGGAAATATGGCAATGCTGTTTTTATTTATTTATTTTTTTTGGGACTCGCTCATCATCTGAGCCCTCAATCTGTTTTTAAAGCACTGCTGGCGGAGGGCCATATTGCATCACTTAGTCTTCTTTTGATCCTCTTTTACCGACCTTGGCTATGGAAAGAGGCAATGCTCAAATACCAAAGAAATGACCATAAATATGCCGTTTTTGTTTTTTGCAGCCTCAAATTAATACATTTTTCAGTTCAAACATTGCTGGGTTATTTTCTTTGATTAAAATGACCGTAAACACCTTAACATGCTTTGCCCCCAGACAACATTCACCACTGTGAAATGGTCAACCTGGACCACTGTGTTCACTTTTCAGTTTGCTGATATATAACAATGTTTGTCATTATGTTTGTAAATGTCAGATATGTTGATTTTGGTATTTAGCATAGGCCTTTCTTGCGCCATGGCATGGCCAGTCTGTGGTGGAGGAAACTGATCTGAGATGGAGGGAAATATGACTAAGGAATGAATGAAGGAGAGAGGTGAGGGGGAGAAAGGTGGCTCAGACAAGGCAATACTGTCTGTATATATCTTCACAGCAGTACAGAGGGTGAAGAATGAGAGAGCAGGAGAGAGACTTAAAAGGCGGAATATGGCTAGGAGAAGAAAAAGGGGTACACTTAGAAGGGAGAGAAAGAAATGGAAACATCAGAGAGAGAGAGAGAGAAAGGAAAAGACACTTGCAACAAGCGGTGATTTGGAGCCGGCTGGAGAAGACGATATATGAAAGGATAAAGGGACACAGAGAGATAGGAGGTGAAGACAGGAGAAAAAAATGGAAGGAAGGGAGAGCGATGATTGCGTGACTGAGAGGAAAGTGCACTGCTGTGTGTGTAATGCTCTCAAGACGGATATTAAGAAGAGCTGGCCTCCTCTTCAGGCTTGCTCCTTTCTCTCTCTCTCTCTCTCCTTGCTCCCTCTCCATCTGCACTAATGATCCTCGCGCCCTGCCACACGGCCAGGCTGAGTGATGCCCACTGACAGTACCACTCAGGCGGAAACATTGCAGCCCCCGCCCAGGAGACGTCACAAACACACACACACAATCACACAGATACACACACAGGTTTGTTTTTATACAGTGTTACGATGTAAGGTCAATCATATCTCTATATGGAACATTTAGTATGTATAGTTAAGGTTTTTCAACCTTAACCCTAACCTTAACTTCTGCATTCTGCAATTTTTTATGTGCTCTTTCTGTTTTAAGCAATTCAATATGTAACCATTGTATTGTTCTGTCTTTTTACCTACAATATATGGGCATTTTGTCCTAAAATGCACAAAAGAAACACAAGCAAACATTCACGCACACACACTTCACACATACATGCACACACACACACACACACACACACACACACACACACACACACACACACACATACACACAGCAAGACCTTTTAAACTATGCATACAATGGTTTAAATATTCTGTAGCTCTTTGTTCACTAAAGCCCAATAGCACTGAGGATCATTTGTCATGTGTTTTAATGTACAGAACATTTTCCCCCAAAAATCAAGATCACTCAAGATCATCACCCCCACCTGTTTCTCTTTGTGGCCTTGGTGAACTGCTTCCTATGCTGTAATCCTCAGTTGCAGAGGTGAGCAGAAGGTTAGGATTTAGGTCATGGCAGCCCACTCCTCCATAGAGAAAGACTCTGTGTTTGTGCGTGTGTCTATGTGGATGACGCAGTGGGCCTTGCGTCCGTACGCCACTCTCTCCTAATCCTGCCTCGGCCTGTATGCTAATGGAGAGACGTTGGAAAGATGGAATAACCCACATTCCCATGCTTCTCTCATTAATCCTGAGCTGTCCACCCTTAACACATGGCCAAGCTCTTCTGCCGACCTAATCGGCATAGTTTAGGACCATATGGGTCAGAGGCCTCCTGTGTGTGGCTCCATTACCTTCTGGGAAATAAGAAGGGTGTTATTCTTGATTGAGTTTCCTTTAGGCTTGCTCTACAAGGCCATCTGCCTACTGTATCATTCATGGATGGTGAACGTCGCATACCAAAAAACACATGGAGGAAGAAAAAACAGTGGCAGTAGCATCTCTGAAACTGGAGAAAGAAAACAAAATTCCATTGAATGTACCTCAGCACACTTATGTTGCAAGTTATTTTTGACTGGTCCACTTGTGAAATATTGGTTTAAAATTGTATTAAAAATGAAGTGACCAGTCTTAGTTATGACAGCAGCAATACATTGCTTTATGCTAACTTTCTCACCTGTGGTTTCCTAACAATCAGAATTAGCCAGTTCTTGTAAGACAGTGTGAGACAGTGGACATAAATAGATTGCTCTGTCTTGAATCCCAAGAAACTCTGAACTAACTTAATAAGACCTAAAATGAAACAGTACACCTTTGATAGGTGATCTAATTAGTGTCTGGATTCAGACTCAGACTCTGCTGTATAGTGCGGATCTAGAATTGTGTTCATTGCCTTTCTTTTTTCAGTGATTAAAGAGATCAAGGACAGTTTATTAACTCTATATAATGTGTTCACAAATTCCTTACTGTGTATTCCTACTAAGGCCACAGAGCTAATCTGTTTCTAAAGCAAGGATTTTTTGCTTTTCTTGGTTTTGTATCCCAAGCTTCAAATTATTTCCAAACCTTCATTAATGTTAGCATTGTGTTCATAGGAGATGAGAGAAAAGGAGAGCTAATATATAAACATACTATAGAAGAATGAGATCTTGGCCATTTTTCTTGTATCAAAACATAATGTAGATTCAACAAATATTATGCAAATATATGCTACATGTTCTGCCAATTCAAAAAAAAAAGGAGCTGAGAGCAAGGTTCACTTAATAAACTGATGTAAACTAACATGCAATGCTTAAAAATAGATTAACCAATCTTATAACATCACATGAGAAATATTAGACATATTTGCTAGATCTTACATGATTTCCTTTCCATGACTGATATTTTTTTACATTGCAGATGTCCCTCTGTCCATATTCTTGTCATCGTTACAAGCAAGAACAATTTTATTATTTATACTATGACTGCCATATCAAAATCATATGTTTCATATTTTTTCATACTTAAAAAAAAATCTAAATCCAAAATTATTTCTGCAATCTTGTACATTAAAGTAATACCGTTACAGGTTTGGAGATAAAATATTTTGTTACCATAGGGACAATTTTGAGGGGTCATGAATGTAGTGTATGGTAGTGTGGGGTTATGATGGTAGAAGGAGACGGAGGGTCTGGGGGAGAGATGAGTCTGTAGCATGTGAACACTGATGGCACTTGGGCTGCTGTTATTAAGTTTTCAGGAGACTGTTAAAGGTCAGCCCGTGCCCCAACATCCATCTCTTGGCCTCTAAAAACACCACCCAAATCTTCTTTACCTCCCCATCAGGCGCTCCGGTGGGGCCATTAGACATTCACGCTGGCTCTCATTAGAGGCTGAGTTTTACTTAAGCCATTGGACTCAGCAGTCTGTGGCCGCAGCGTGTTTTAATATTTTAGTAGCTCCCGTCGAGGAGCTGAGAGCCAGTTGCCCCTTTCGTAGAGTAAAGCATTCTCTCTCTCTCTCTCTCTCTCTCTCTCTCTCTCTCTTTCTCTCTCTCTCTCTTTCTTTCTTTCTCTCTCTTTCTCTCTCTCTCCCTCTCTTTCTTTCTCTCTTTCTCTTTCTCTTCCTCTCTCTGTCTCTCTCTCTTCTCTTTCACATCTTGTGTCTCCCTCTACCATCTCAGATAGCCCCCTTTTTACTGGTCCCACATTCTTTTGCCCCTCTTTCTCTTTTTCTCCCTCCCACACTCACGTTTCTTGCTTGTGTACTCCCACCACTAGACCCTAACTCAAAGTGACTTAATTGGGCTCTTTTTGTTTTGGGAAATGGCTGGGGGTGGGGGGTCTTTTCATTTTCCTGCTTTCTCTTCCCTATCTCTATAAAGAAATGGAGAGTAATCTCTTCTGCTCTCTCTCTCTCTCTCTCTCTCTCTCTCTCTATCTCTCTCTCTCTCCCTCTCTCTCTCTCTTTCTCTCTCCCTCTCTCCCTTTCTT
>JBBPDA010000009.1:14193780-14210026 GCA_037974385.1 Arnoldichthys spilopterus | reverse complement strand
CACACACACACACACACACACACACACACACACACACACATATATATATATATATATGTGTGTGTGTGTGTGTGTGTGTGTATGTGTGTGTGTGTATGTGTGTGTTTGCGTGTGTGTGTACTAAAATGTTGAATGAAAAAATTTTAATGTAGTTTTATATGTATGTAGTTTTGTACATCTGTAAGGCTGGTGAATTTGATGACATGCAAACCTTTGAGCCTGAGAACTCATTTCTCATATTTTAAGCTTATTAACTTTATTTTATTATTCCTTACAAAGAGACAACCACTTATCTTTTAATCTTTTTCAATATTAATATGTATTTAAGCATTTGAGCAGGTAGAATGAAATTATTCATGCTTAAAGAGAAGAAATGATGGATCAAGTAAGTTTTCTTGAAATTGAGAGGCCAGACACAAGCAGTGAGTTTGAGATAAAACGAGCAATAATGTTTGCATCTGCATCTTTTTCATTTGATTTGGCTCTGGATATAGAAGTAATGACATACAATATAGTCATGCAAGAGTAAAGGTAAAACAAGGCTCTCACGGGTTGAGTAGAGGTTAGGAGGAGAAAGAGAAGGTGAGACCGGGAATATAGAATGACTGAGAGTGGGAGGCAGATATGTCTGACTCCATTATCTGCGCTTACTCTTGCCTCAATCACTCGATATGTTTCCTCTCTCAGAATGGGAGAGGAGACTGGCGAGAGGCCAGACTGGCACAGGCTTCAAACACAGGCCAAGCCAAGCACATTGAACCAGGGATTAGCCGACATCCACACCAGGCTGAGAGAGGGATCCCCCAGCCTCAAAAAAAGGATTTTTTTTATTCAATCCTGATTGATCAGAATGATACATCACAAAATAATTACATGTGATATCCGTGTATGAATTGGAACTTCTTTTTTAAGCCATTGATGTCAAAAATTTTGGTAGACATTACACATTCTACAAAATATGTCATTAGTAGCTAGAGTTAAATAAAATCTTTGGATGATGGTTATGCACAGTGGCTGCTTTTTGAACATATATAGAAAAAAGTGTGAAGATTTAGAGCCAACCTGTTGTTAACATACTGTTCTCTTTTTCTTTGTCTGTACATCTACAGAACTCCATACGCCACAATCTGTCGCTCCACACCCGCTTCATCCGTGTGCAGAATGAAGGCACTGGGAAGAGTTCCTGGTGGATGCTGAACCCTGAAGGAGGCAAGGCAGGGAAAGCACCCCGGAGAAGAGCGGTCTCTATGGACAACAGTACCAAGTACTTGAAGAGCAAAGGCAGAGTAAACCGCAAGAAGATGGCTGGAAGAGCAAATTTAGGTTCAGTTGCTCGTGTGGGTTTTCATGGTTCCCCGGAGCAGGCTAGCCCAACTGGGAAGCCGGGGAATGGAGCAGCAAGTGTGGGAGAAGAATTTGAGACATGGACTGAAATGCACTCACAGGCCAGTTCAGCAACTTCTACCCTAAGCGGGCGTCTTTCACCTATTATGGCAGAAGCGGAGCTTGAGAACCCAGAGGAGGGGAGATTGTCCTGCTCTACATCGCCACACCTCTATCCCAGTCCCTCCAGTACCCGCTCACCTGTGGCACATTGCCCTCCTGTGGAGCTGCCGCAGCTAGCTGATCTCACTGGAGCCATTAGCCTGGAAGAAGGGTTCCACCACCACCAACCCTCACGGCACAAGCGTCCTGCCTTCCACTACAGTAGTGGTTCAAAGGCCCAGGGTTACTGTGGCCCTGTGTATGGTCAGCCAGGTGTGAGCATGCTGCGCCATCACTCGCCCTTGCAGACCATCCAGGAAAACAAGGCCTCCAGCTTCTCTGGCAACATGCAGACCTACTCAGGCACAAACACCTTGCAGAGTCTACTTACTGGAGGCCCACAGTACTGTGCCAAGGACATGATGCTTGGCCAGGAGCATGAGACCATGATGGTTCCTCCTAGCAGTGGAACACGCAGCCACCATCATGGCCACAACAGCCACAATGGCACACACAATCACAATCCTGCTCACAGCCACAACGGTACCCACAGTCACAACCAGCCACACAACCACATCTCTGCTTCGAATACAGCTGCCAATCCTGCTCACAACCACAGTATGAGTCACAACCTGGGCCAAAACCATCAGTCTCATGGCCCTGCTGCCCATGGCCGATCTAATGCTGGCCACATGCCGCCCTACAACCATAAAACTCCATACTTGTACAGTCCCCCGGCTCATGCACATCTCCCTGCCTCGACCACACTGCCCCCAAACCCAGCAGGTATGCAGGGTGTCCCTCAGGATTCCTGCCATTTGGCCACTGCCCCGCACCCACACCCTCGTCACAATGCTTATCCAGGCCCACACCAGCAAGCCATGACCGACAGACCGTACCATCAAGCTCAGGGCATGGGCACAGGGCACAGTAGCCCTTACCAAGGCTACCATCATCCCCATCACCCCTACCCCCATGAGCGTCTGCCGGCGGACCTGGATTTGGACGTCTTCCATGGTAGTTTGGACTGTGATGTCGAGTCCATCCTCCTTCATGATATCATGGACTCAGGAGAGGAGATGGACTTCAACTTTGACTGTTCCCTGGCACAGGGCATGGGCATTGGGATGGGCATGGGCATGGGCGTAAGCATGGGGCTCACAGGCCCACAGCAGAACCACAGCAATCAGAGCTGGGTGCCTGGCTGAGCCCCCCCATTTACATACACACACACACACACACACACACACATACACACACACTCTTGAACATTCTCAATGACCAAACCTCCTGCAGGCCTCCACACTTCCTTAAAAGGGAGAGGCACTGTGTTTCATTCACACATTCCACAACTAAAGGACAAAAATCCAGAAGCTAGTCCTTAGTTTCAGTTTCTGTCTTACTCTGCCTGCTCATGTCTCTGTGTGCTGTTCTGAAGTGTGTCCCCCCCTCTCATCCAGTACACACATCTGTTAGACTTTGTTAAATGTCAACCTACTTTGCTTTTGCTGACAGGACCGTGATGACAATCTCGACTGTATTGCCCGACATTGCCTTCTTCACCAGTCAAAAGTAAACTCTTGAGCACTTTAACTGCGTAAAACAAATCTGTATCTCACTCTCACAATGGGGAGTTGGCTCCCGGGCAGCAGGAGCTGTAGCTGGCATGTTGTTTGCTGCACAAGTGGTAAAATCTCACACCCAGAGGGGGTCTGTATGCAGAAAAAAATGAAACAGATTTTCAAAAGTTGTTCAGTCATTTCAGCTCGCTTATTGAGATGATTATATAGCCTCCAAAATTTTTATTAATTTAATCCTATGTTGTTTGAGGATTTGGCTTTGGTTAATAAAAATCTAAATCCTAGTGTGCAACTTAATAACTATTACCCCTCTTTATCTTGATAAATCTAACTGTGAAGATTTGTTAACTAGTCCAGTCCATAAAACCAGTGCCCTATTTTTAACAATCTGATTCTTTCTGGTAGTGGTACTTCTATTGATGGCCCTTCTAACGTAAGATAAACAGGAAGTTTCAAAGTCCTTACTCTCTTTCTTTCTTTCTTTCTCTCTAATGTTAGAGCTCACCTTTTCATGCCGATAGCTTCAGCTCCCTTGCCAGCCCAGACCGGCCCATCATCCTTCACTGGCCCATTAGCGGTGGCTTGATTGAAATTCAGTGTCTTGTTTTTAATCTCCAAAGTGATGCTGCAGTGATGCATCATTATTGCAGATTGAATACAGACCCCTCCACCACCACCACCAGGCCTCTCCTCCCTCTCAGATAATGTGTTGAGTGATGGGCATGATTAACAGACAGTCATTCCACACTCACAGGGTAGCATTGTCCGTCTGTCCAGAATAGGACACACACTCGCAGGCAGAAAATACAATGTAATAAAAGAGCAAGGCTTTAGTTTCTCATTCTTTAAGCTAAAACTGTTTTAATACAAGACAGTTTGGTCTCTCCTGTATGTGGTTGCACTGGGAAGTGTCGTGTTGTGTTATACTGCCATGTTTTCTTTCCTTTCATTGCTTTTAAGGTGCTTTTAGGCAGGCATTTGATCAGGTGTGATTTTTTTTTAGGATTATTTTCAACCTGAAAGTTGGTAACAAGAGGCGATGAAGAAGTCAATGAAGAAAATGGCAAAGAAATTGTAAAAGGCTTGAATGAGGTTTGTTGTAGTGGCTAGATCAGTGCAAGAACCATCGCCTCTTCCTCGTCTCCTCTCGTCTTAGCTGTGCATTTGTGTGTGTGTGGTCTCTATAGCTACAGCCCTACGCTCCTCCTGAGCCCCTTTTCCTCTCCCCCTTAAGCACGGCTCTGCTCCATAAAGCAGGCGGGAGGGAAATGGGGCGCGTCATTATGGCAAAAGGTCAAGGATAGCTCACTCCATCAAACCTCTCACTCAGATAAACGCTACTCAGCCGGCCCGGGTTTTGTGATGCTAATCTGTGACGCAGTGGGAGACCCTTCATACAATTTTCGATGTCATTATTTAATATTTGTCCCAGTCTTCTGATATGTTAGACCACACACTGCGTCCCCTGCTTTGCCCATTATCCACAGCCCTGTGCGAGTGAGCTCTGTCACTGCAGTACCTGCTGCTCTGACTGACTCATCGAACGTAGTGCTTATAATAAGACGTGTCAATGCTGATATCAGAAAAGTAAGCTCTAATATTTAATATTTAATATATAATAACAGACTTATAATGTTATTGTATGGAAGCGAGGCCTGACTTACATGTGTCCTGACTCCCTCCTTCCTCTCGTGTGTTTATGGGATCATGTTTTCTTTACTGTTCCATGACCTTTTATTTTGTACAAAAATCTATATATTGAGAATATTGTATTATAGTTTTTAAGATGGAAAAAAAGAATATCACTTTCATTGTTTCTTTCTTTTTTAAGAGAATGTATCTCATCATTTGGTGACATAAATAAATAAAAAAGAAAATGCTAAACATTCTCATACTTGTGTGAGATTTTTATGTTACACTACATTATATGACCATTTTTGGTGATCATGTATTACATGGAAAATAAGAAATAGCTTTGTAGCTTAGTTGCACAGTTTTAATCTCATATGTGCCTCATATGACTTTTGATTGTGGTTTTATAAAACAAAGTCAGGAGCTGCTTATGTGTTTTTCTTAATGGTATGTATGAAATACAGAGTAATCCTAGGGCTCAGGTGTACTTTTGTAAGCCTACACATATATGAACAACAGAACACAGGTAACATTTGTGTGTGTGTGTGTGTGTGTTTTCTGGGGAGGGGGTGCTACAGTGTACATGCAAGGAAGACAGAATTTGGGGGGTGGGGTGGTGAGTATCTAATAAGGCTTGTTATCGCCTCTGAAGCTGTAGGTTGGTCACAGCTGTCATAGTCCCATCTGAGGCGTTTTCACAGAGGGAGAGTGCCTCTCTGCACAGCCATACTGTCTGTCCCCCAGGGAGCTTCCCTCCTCCCACTCCGGCTGAGATGCACGCATTTAATTGACTCAACTCTGCCAGAGCCTTACTAGAGAGAGAGAGAGAGAGAGAGAGAGCAAATGTGCAGATGAACACTACAGATTCATGATTGAAATAAAACAGAAATGTAGAGGAAAGGTAAACTATTCCCTCATCCCCCCAGCTGTTCATCCTGCATTTTTTTTTATGTCTGATCAGCTCCCAGTCAACTCCATTTTTTGTTTTTGTCTATTTTATTATTTGAAAAAAAGCCAAACACACTTTACACTGCATACACATCTGATGATGAATAGATCAATAGAAATGGTCCAGAATTACTATAATGTAATTTTCTTACATTAACGTACCTTAACATTAAGAAATGTTATTTTCTATAAACTGAGTATTTTGGAGAAACAGTGAATATATATATTTCGGGTTCACTGTTATAGTGTTTCCCCAAGTCATGAAGCCCTTTGTGCACTGCATTGTGTTTCCTTGCTCTTACACACCTAATGTAAGAGTATCAAATCTGCCACTTTTTAAGATAAGATGTGTCAAAACAGGGCAAAAACAAATGCAGTGCAGAGATGATATAAGACTGAACTTGGGAAAGAAGGCATAATTTAGTGCTTGAGTTTTAAAGTCCTTACTGGTCATCTGACAAATGACCCAAAACAAAACTCCACTGTATAAACCATTAGTTCAATTACGCAGAAGTGTACTGTATTAGTGATAGCAGTGATACAGCCATGGAAAGCGATCACCACAGCACCAATATGGGTGGTATTTGGGTGATAGACCAAAACATGGTAGTGGAATGCTAGAAGGTGCTGGGATGTGTACTGTGCTTTTTATTTTTCCAGATCTTATTGTCTCCATCCTTGGAATTAATAATCAATAAAAATACAGCTATTCCTATTTTTTATATTTCTATTAGTCTATTAATCAATATTTTCCCACAATAAACTAGTTCAGGAGCTGAAAATTGTTGGTTGATAGTTCTCAACCCAGCAGTGACATTATGGTGTTTTGAAATCCTAGCAGTTCCACTGTCTGATATAATTACACCAGTGCAACACACAACACTATGTAACCCATATGTTTGTATCACTGCTGTACCCAGAATGAAACACCCCTCAAATAATATTTTTTGGCCAGCGGTGGTCTTATGGTTGTGCCTTTTATTGGACAGGGGGATAATGAATTGCACAGATGAGATGTGCTATGTTGAGTAATTCTAAAGCTATAAAGTGCCAGCAAGTGTTGGCACATAAATAACAATAGTTCAGTATGTCAAAGATATTATCTATTGGCAAAGACATATGTTTAAGGCCAAAATGATTTGTATCATAGATGCTTAACTCTGAGCTCATCTGAATGTTTATTCCTCTTGCTGTTAAACATTCACTGACAGGATGGAATGGGCAACACATTGGAGTGTGTGTGCTGTCTGCAAACGGCGGCTCTGTGGTGAGACAAGGTGAGAACATGTCGTTAATGTTGTTTGGTGTTGCTCTCGTGTTCACAATCCCCCCCTTAATCTCTCCCTTACTCCTCCCTGCTTCACTCCGGAGTCTTTAATCTCAGCATCTCACGTCAGGCCATGGATCTCTCTGACTAATACACACACACACATACACACCCACACACATGGGCTTGTTAATTCGCGGCAGTCTGACTGGCACTCTTAATTACTGGCTGATAGTAAAGAGTAATTAGTGAGTGGGGCTAATGGCGGGAGCTTGAGAACGTTCTGGATCAGGGGAGATAGCGTTATGGCAACAGGACTCCAGGGATGGCCGGAGGGAGGGCGGTGATGGCACGGGCTCTGTGATCACGCTGGGAGATCCTAATCTACTGTGTATGGATCAAAGAAAGTCAGTCCTATAGAGGAGCCTCTTACTGCCACTTTTAGACTGAGGTCTGCTGGAGGTTGAGCAAGATGCTAAGAATACTAGTTTTGATGACCAGGATAACAGAAAAGAGCTTAGAATGCAGCCTTTGTTAAGCATTCACTACTGTCATTTTAAAAGCTCATTTTGCACCTTCTAAAAAAAATAGTTCACTTTTTTATTGTTGGAAAATATTGATTAATAGACTAATAGAAATCTTTAAAATTAGAAATAGTTGTATTTTTAATGATTATTAATTCCAAGGATGGAGACAAAGGCACTGAGATCTGGAAAAATAAAAAGCACAGTACACAGACTGCTATGACTGATGGGAAACTGATGTTGACATATAAACTTCATGTCTTCGCACAGCTGTTCTTCTGGGACATAGTTGTCAGTTTAATTATATGACAAGTTTGGCCTTACCAAGGCAGTTTGGAGAGCTAATGCTAGCTAAATTAACTTCACTGACTGTTAGCTGTATTGAACATGATTTCAGTTTGATTTGATTTCAGAGATTTTAACCCTCAGATAAATAAAAGTCTCGACACTAGCAAAATCACAGCCAGGCTGGTAATGTGTGTGCTGTCAAAGAATGCACTTGTCATACAGGCTCTACTGGGAGCAGAATATCTTACCACATTATATTTGTGTGCAGGTGCAGAAAACTTAAACATCATTTTGTGGAATTGAGTTTTCTGAGGCACGTCATGATTTCCAAAGGCCTTAAATCTGTGTATCACCTCTCTTTTGATGATCAGCTCTGATCTGTAATGGACAGAAATGGAGTACAATTATTTGAAATAAAATCTGCATTCCTATACATCCAAATTCTGAAATTTTTTCTTTTCCTTTAAAGTTACACATTGCAGAAGTGGAAGTAAAAGAGAGAAGAAAGATGGAGGTGAAAAGAGGTGAGTTGAGGAAAGGGAGCTTCACAAACCAAGGGAGACAGAGTGTGTGTATGTGTGCGAGAAAGGGAGAAAGTGAGAGAATATCTGTGTGTGTTTGTTTGTGTGTGTAGGTGTGTGTGTGTGTGTGTGTGTGTGTGTGTGTTTGTGTGTGTGAACTCAGAGCACTGGTGGTGTGGCTAATGAGGCCTGGAGTGGTAAGCGTGTGTGTGCATGTGTGTGTTGCCAGTGTGTGTGTGTGTGACTGAGGTCCATTATCCAGTGTGCAGTCTACCCTGACCCTCAGCAAGTCTGTCACCTGGAACCAATGGCCCTCTAGAGACTAAGAGAAAGAGAGAGAGAGAGAGAAAGAGAAAGAGAGAGAGAGAGAGAGAGAGAGAGAGAGAGAGAGAGAGAGAGCGAAAGAAAGGGGAAAAAGCAGTCCCTCTCATTCCCTGTAACTTCACCAGTGCTTCACACAGTTTGCTAACAAGCTCTCTCTCCCTCTCTCTCTCCCTTTCTGTCTCTCTGTCTCTCTCTAGCTCCCCTCTTCTCTGTCTATTTCTTCAGACTTGCGTGCTACCTTAATCACTTCAGAGTACATACACACACTCAGAGAGGCAGATTAGTGGCGAAGAAGCCTCAGAAGACGGCAGCTGATTAAAAGCGGGAGATATCCAGTGAAGCTGTCCCCCTTAGTTAACGAGCTATAGCTTAGCAGGGAGACACTAGGCTTGTCTACAGCCTGTAGACCAGCTTCGCTTGTCACGTACACACTCTATGGCTTAATTGCTGCACAGATACCAGACAATCCAGGGAAAAATGCAACATAGAAGCTGTAAGCAAAGTAGGATTCAGGAGGCCACTGTGTTTTTATGACTTTGCCATTGGAGAGGCGCTGAAGGAAATAACATACGGGATGTTTGGCCTTATAGAAAAGTGAAAGGGAGACTCGGGGGGGGGGGGGGTATGAGAGAGAGAGTAAGTATATAGAGTGCAAGAAAGAGAGGGAGAAGGACAAAATGAGAGATGAAGAGTGAGAAAGATGAGGGAGGGAGGGCGAGAGAGAGAGAGAGAGAGAGAGAATGAGAGAGAAAGACAGTAAACAGAGAGAGGATTGAGAGGTAGGTGGCCAGAAATCGAGAGAAAAAGAACATGCAAAAGAGAATAGAAAAAGGGAGAAAAAGCAAAGGAGAAAGAGAAAATACAGTGAAAGAAAAAGAAAGAAGTAAAGATAGAGGAAAGAGTAAAATATGGGTGGGGAAAGAGAGAAAAAGTGAGAGACCTTTCAAACACTTCTAATTTAACATCAGACAGAAATGATGTGAGGCAGTTGGAAGTATGTTCACATTAGATTTCAACACCATCCCATGACAATGTCACTACAAACACACACTGTTCATGCCATACACAAATATAGCCCACAACACTAGATACAGCACAGAAAATCTGTCCACAAAATCAGACAGATTACAATAAGCATATTCCTCCAGGAGACGCCATGTGACCAACTCCTTTACCATCAGTACAGGGTCAATTTCCCCTTCACCTGTAATCCTGTTCTTCCTCATAAATTTTTTTTTCAAGATTGCCAGTTTTGCTGCCCCATATAGGAAGTAAAAAATTTCTACTTTGTCCCTCATCACAGCAGAAAACTTGGTCCACTTATGAACAGGCTTTCAGCAAAAGACCCTAAAATCATCAAGCCATATGTAGGATCTGCCGTTAATTTGACCACTGAATAAATACATGAGATAACGTCTCAAACGAAGATAAAGAGAAAGAGGGCTTCAAGATGAGATCTTGGGCCTTTGGGGAGGTGGCTCACCATCCATCATGACAGTGTGTGTCCTTAAATGCTGTATTCACACATTCCCCCGTCAAGAGCACACACATACATACACGATTACAGAATATCCATCACATACACACACATACACAAACATGCACTACCCTTAGCCGCCTGTGCTTCAGCTGAGGCTCTTTGTAATTCCCGAGGTGTCACTGCACTCCTCCACTGCGGCCGGCCGGGGTAGAGAGAGCCAGTCTAGACTCAGGCGATAGACATCTCATTAGGCTCTAACACACCACCACCGGCAAGCATCGGGCCAGGCAATAGAGAGAGAGAGAGAGCAAAGCGAGGGATCACGAAAGAGGAGGGGGGATTCTCTAACTCTGGAATGGGGAGAATGAGATGATGATAATGGCAATAATAGTTTTAAAGGAGGGGGCTCTCCCAGAGGCAGACACCGTTCCTCCGCCACCGCCGTCGTTTTCCAGTCTTAATTAATTTCTCACTCAGTGCAAAAGCCAGCAGCGCTTTGCTCTCCTCTGAAATTGGCCTCTAGTCTAGGCCTCTGCCTGGCTCTATAAAACCACTTCCTCACAGAGACCTCACCCCTGCTCCTCTTAGCCTCCACTCAGCAACCTCATCTGACCTGTGGTCAGTCCCTCAGTGATGATAGAGGCTCTTTTAAAGGCATGTGGTTGTAGGACTGCAGTAAAAATCCAACCCAGGGTCAGTACTTCATCCCCACATGCATTCACCAAGCTCACGTCCCAGATCCACCTTCTTGCTTTACCTTAACTCCAGCTATAATTGTTCAGTGGAAACATTGTGGAGAGAGAAGCTTGAGGTCACCTTTGAATGTCACCCAGTGAAACCAGGAGGGTGGCTGTGGAAACAGTGGGATAGAAATGGTGTCCTCCTGCATTAACCTTTGACCTAAGCTGACAGAACAGCACAGGCTAATAAGTATAGGTTATCAGTGCTTTTCAGGTCCATGTTGTATAGTAAATAGATTTAATCTCCCACCATGTTTACACTAAATTTGATGGAGGTTCAATTTGTTAACAATTTTTCCTATGAGCAATATATCCTGCAGTTTAGCACAGAGCATTATGGTGTCCTCATTTCTCAGCAAGCACCTTTAGTACCCACACTGACTCTGAACAGCCTGAGAAGACAATCTTACAGGTACCTAAGGATCACCACACCCAACCTACTCTGAAAACTGCACTTTGTCTCTCTTCTCTTCTCTTCCCTTCTCTTCTCTTCGCTTCTCTTCTCTTCTCTTCTCTTCTCTTCTCTTCTCTTCTCTTCTCTTCTCTTCTCTTCTCTTCTCTTCTCTTCTCAAACTGCTTCCTCTCCAAGACTCCAAACCTTTGCTTACAGGAGATTCATATACCATTCATATATTCATATATATATATCAGGTTATATGCTTATTTAGAAGATATAGAATTAAACTTGATAGTAGGTCTGAGATTAGGGGGTCTCCACAAATACATGTTAAAAATAAATGTTATATATTTTTTTTATTTGGGCTGAAATGGTAGTAGTGATGTGTGTTAGGGAGGTGGGGGGTTATGTGGGCTGAAGGCAGACCCTCAGCAGACAGCAGCAGGCCGATGCACCACACCAACCCAGCCAAATACTGACACTAATTGAGAGTGCCATGAAATATAGATGAACCTAGAGGTCACAAGGCAGTTCTCCCCCTCTCCTCTCTTTCTACCCCCCTCTCTCTGACTTTCTCTCTGCCTCTCTCACTGGCTCCTTCACTCTCCCTGCTTCAGTGACTCAATCAGGCTGCAGACAGTACTGGCACGCATATGCCCCACTGAGCTCCACACTGCTTCCAGTGGCAGAGTCATGTGTGTCAGGAAGAAGTGTGTGAGCATGTGAGCAAATGCAAGCATGTAATGTGTGTCAGAGAAACAGAGGCAGAGAAAAAGAAAATGTAGAGAAACGGTTGTTAGAAAAGACCAATAAGACATATTTGCCTTCATCCATGCTACGTATTTTGGGACCACCCAAAGGGACACATGCTTTTGGAGTTTCAAGTTCAAGTTTCAACAGTTTTGCTAGTTTTACAGCTAGGAGAAAAAAGATAATTACCAGAGGCCATAACAGGTGAGTTCAGTGAAATTTGCTAAACTGTTGCTAAGTAACATATGCCAGAAGTGTAACCCTTCAATAGAATCGAACATTCAGTCGGGCGTCTATCAAAAAAAATGAATAAAGTAGATTCTTTGCTGCTCACTTTCCTGCACATTCCTGCTTTTTCACTAACAGTTTTGCTGCAATCATACTTGCATACACCCCTCCTTCTTGTGATTGATCCAGTGTAAACCACTGCAAGAATACAGTATTATCAACTGATTTTAAAATAGTTTACATTTAGAAATCATAGACTTTCTTTTTTTTGTGATTTACTACATACTGCATGGGGAGTGGAAAAAGCAATGGCATTAATGAAAGTGTCAGTGATTCTTTGTATGAAATTACACCCACTGGGAGTGTGGAAATACGTATGAAAAACATTAAAGACTAGGTATAAGGACATGTTTCTCCCGTTAACCTTTTTTTGTAATTTGCATCAAAAGTCATTTGATTAGATAACATATCACCACAGTCAGAGTACAACAAAACTGTACCCTGTATAAATCTAGAACAGCTAATATAATATAATAGTTTTAATATAAAAAGTAATTTTGGTCCATTTCTATTGGTCTAAAATTGGTGGTTTTGGACAATGTTAATGGCAACCATTAAAATAATAATAATAATAATAATAATAATAATAATAATAATAATAATAATAATTGGGTTATGTTAAATAAGGTTTTGTTTTGACAGCAACAATATGAATTAAACAGTCTTAGTCATCTGAAATCTTCTGTATCTGTTTGTAATTTTAGTTTTGTGCTTACTATGGCTGGTCTTTAAACATGTTTTCTAGCATTAACTGCATTTGGTTGCTACCCTTATGAAAGTAGCTGTTTTACTTGGAAATGAGTTAGTTCTCAATTCATTTCACTGGTCATTCAGGTGTTAAGATGAATGTTTAAAATGTCAGCACTGGGGTTTAGTTTAATTAAAATATTTTCTTGCACAGTTGTAAGAGAGAGTCATAATGACCATTTGTTTAATAATAACTGGCTTGACTCTCAACCAATCCATGCTCAGCATCTGTCTTTTAGAAAGCAATGAACAAATTTGGCTCAAAACCAACCTAAATTAGAAAGGATATTATTATCCTAATAGATTATAGAAAGGTCTTACTGGAAGGTTAGTGTAAAGTTGTCACTGTTTATTTTGGAAGGTGCTACATTTGAAATATAAATATGAAAAAATCATTTAGAGGTAAACTAAGTAATTCAGAGTCATTTGACGTGAAATGGTTAATTGTAGTGTACTCTGTAACAATTTTTGTGGTGATTGGAAACTTGGAAATTTAAAAATACAAAGTAGGCCAAAATCTACTAAATTAGAATTAAATTATATTATACTATAGAATTAAAATGTGATTCATCAATTTGTGTGTTTGTCAGTATTATCACAAGTCTGATGACAACTTTGTGACACCACAAAAAAACAAATGACAAAAAGTCAAAAAGCTGCATTTTCAACACTTTTCATGAAGGAAGTGTTTCTTGTTGTAAAGTTGGACTAGGGTGGGGTGTATGTAACTAGGACTATAAATGATTCAGTATTTTACACAGCTCTTGTTATCATCTTGGTTCATTTCAGTTTCTCAGATTAACTAACAGCTCTATTATGTGCACGTAAACATTATTATTGAGAGCTAGCTAAAAGACCGAATAACTTTTGTGTCAGCTTTAGTGCTACCTAATAGGGAAGACTCTGTCAGTCAAGCCTCCTCCTTATCAGACATAATAATCACCATAAAGTCCAGGAGCTTACAGTAGCTTAAAGATCCCCCCAGGTTAAAAAGTTAGCATTTTTTCCAAAAGTTGCTTGAGTAATTAAAGAAAACAAATATATCTACTATTAAAAGCAACATTGCATCTTGTGTGTTTTTAATTTATTAGCTGTCTTTCTGGAGCAGTGACTCTCTTGGTACCTCTTACAGATGAAAGAGTTTTCACACAGCCTTGATACCCTTATGGCACAATTACCTGGGCAAGCAAAGCCAGTGGGGTGGACTTTGTCTTACTATTTGTGAGGATAAAAAGTGATTCAAATGCATCAGTCATTTTCTGAATTAAATAACCACAGAGACATGACAATTTGAAAGGAGCTGCCCCCCTTACAGAAGGTCTCTTGTTAGTAGGTGATAAACACAGCTGACTAGCAGCTCAGCTTGCTAGCTTTCCCCAGTGTTGCTCATTCTGACAAATAATACAAACCGAGACTTTCAATGCATTGAAATAAATCATAGAAAAGTATGTGTTTTCAAGCAATACATGACAATGACACTAACTAGCTGAATATAAATGCCAAACAAACTGCTAGTTTAAACCAAATTTAGCCATCAAAAAAAGAAAGCTAAATGACTATGATAAAAATAATTTGCAAGAAAGACAGCAAATTATTATAAGTACAGCTCAGTGGCCTTTCATTCATACACAAGCGACACTTCTGAAAACTCCTTCCAGGGTGGAGAGTTTCGAAAATTCAGTTTTCACTCTTGTTGTGTGGTCAGGGAAACTGAGTTTTTAGCTTGCAATGTCAGAGGAGTGTCAACATTCAGTTTAAACAAACACTTCAAAACTTCACATCATTAATGTCAGTAAACAAGTCCATTTATCAGAAATGCCTCTCCACATTTTTTCACTTTGGCTCTCAAATCTTCTTGAGTCACCATTCTCAGCTCCATGACTTGAGTCTGATGAGTCTAAGTGATGTGACTCAAGCCCACACTTCTGAATGTACCAGATCCAGGCATTATGTGAGACTGTAGTTTTCACACAACCTTGAGAATGTTTCAGTAATTTATGAGCTGAACTTATATATCCAATATAATCATCTGACCACTTACTATTTCTTGTTTTTTTCTCTTTCTTTAGCTGTCCCAGCACCCTGACCTGCATCAGCCTTTCACATCATGTCCCCCCATTAAATGAGTGTGAGGAAGCAAGTGAGCATTCCGTAAAGTAATGAGTGAAAGCTGGCAAGGATTTGGAGGAAAACATTTTTGGACTTTTTTTCTGTTTGTACATACCTGTCT
The DNA here is from genome assembly GCA_037974385.1 of Arnoldichthys spilopterus. Classification (NCBI taxonomy): domain Eukaryota; kingdom Metazoa; phylum Chordata; class Actinopteri; order Characiformes; family Lepidarchidae; genus Arnoldichthys; species Arnoldichthys spilopterus. The sequence goes on along the minus strand of JBBPDA010000009.1, from coordinate 14,194,825 downwards.
AAAAGACTAAAATTATTATCTCTCTCTCTCTCTCTCTCTCTCTCTCTCTCTCTCTCTCTCTCTCTCTCTCTCACTTTCTTTCTCTCTCTCTCGCTCTCTCTTTTTCTCTCTCTCTAATTCCTCTTGTCTGAGGCAGTGGCAGGCTAGCTCCAGTTGGTGAGCTGGGTGAATAATTGATAGGTGTTGAGCTAAAAGTTTGATGCATTGCCTGCGGGCAGATTTAACCTGCAGGCGGCATGCCTGTGCCCACCGGCAAGTCCCATACTGCCAACACCCTCTTTGTAATGGACACACAAAAGCTTGAGTGTCATCTTAAATTCCGCATTCTTAAATTTATTTCAAACGGCCTCGCTGCTAGTTTCTAGTTACACAACAAATCTTTAATATATGCAGTGGAGGATGGGGGTAAATTAACACGTCCTGAAGTGCTTGTGAGAGAGCAAGAAAGGCAGGATGCTGGATGTCTGTGTGCAGCTACATTTGGCCTTGCAGAAGTGTCACACTGGAGAGGAGAAGTCCCTGCCTACTGCTTTATTTATGATTTGACTTTTAATATCATTTACTCTTATACATGAGGATGCAACTTAAGTTAGCCTGGAGGTACCTCTCGATGTGTGTGTCTGTGTTGCTGTGAATTAGTGTTTGGTCTGGTAGCCCAGACACTGCAAATGTCCATAGAACTATGTGCCTGTAACCTTCCCTGTGTCGTGTGTATGCATGTCTAATAATTCATGCATGCTCACCATACATGTAGAGCTGGAGTTTACTGTTCTTGCAGACCAGGAGTGTAAAATATGCTCTGGTAAATTCATGCTGTGTGGAGCATTCCTACTGTGCTCCTTTGTGTGGGAATGTGTGTGTTACACCTAAGAGTGTATATGGGGGAGGGGTGTGTGTTATACCTCATGTTGATGTGGTATGGCATGTAGGAGGAGATGTGTATAAATGTGTGTGTGTGTGCAATGGAAACAGATAGATAGATAGATAGATAGATAGATAGATAGATAGATAGACAGACAGACAGACAGACAGACAGACAGACAGA
>JBBPDA010000009.1:14132618-14147570 GCA_037974385.1 Arnoldichthys spilopterus | reverse complement strand
GAGAGAGAGGGAGAGAGAGAGAGAGAGAGAGAGAGAGAGAGAGAGAGAGAGAGAGAGAGAGAGAGAGAGAGAGAGGATGTCATTATCTCATCTGAGAAAATTAATTATTGAGGCAGGCTTTATAGACATTATTACTGACCCATTCTTACATAAGTATGTCACCAGAAATGTGCTGTTGTGGAACTCTTGATATGAGAGAAAGTAAGCTAAACTTATTTTGATTGAGTGTATAAGTTTTAGGCAGACTGTACAACAGAAAGAGTATGACTGGATCAGAATAGTGTCAAGTAATGACCCTCCTGAGTAAAACAAGGCAGGGAGGCAAGGGTGATTAAATCAGTTGAATTCCAGAACATGCCTAACAACAGCAGAGAGATGCAACCTCTTTTTCTAGTCAATAATAAGGTTCGCTCTTTTTTTGGGCTGTGGTTGTTCTCACCAATGACTTGCTACCAGCCTCAGTAGACTGTCTGATATTATTTTTGCCTTCTTGATCCAAAAGATTCAAGCTGAATAGGGCAAAACATGGGAAGCATGAAAAAACCCAGACAGATGTATTGTACAGTGTGGGTCCATGGAAATTATGTGGTTTGAAAAACAAGAGTAGCTCAGCTGTAAGAAATACCTAAATTACAGCCACTGCAGCTCAATACTGGCTGTCACAATTACTGATCTGCAATATGCAAATAAGTCCTCTAATCATAATTTCATAATTCCTTTATTACATACTATGGAAACCTTGACCAATAGTAGTGTTCCTACTGTTGTTCTGGAACTAACAAATTGAAAAACTTTTGTTTGAAATAATGCACATGTTTAATGTTGAGGATTTTTGTTGTTTTATGTTTTTAAAATCTATCTGCAATGTCCATAATTATGAACCATTAAGATCCTAAAGCAATAAGCCAAGATGGGCCATGTGTTACAATGATTTTGTCAGAGGTAAGAGCATTATAAGTACTTTTGTGGACAAGTAACCATGGACTGCTGAGGGAAAAAAACTGACAAAAAACTGGTCATACACCATTGTAAACAGCAGTAATTTCATCAACTTATTCATATTTAGTCATATAATTATAAAAAAAATCTAAAAAAAACAAAACAATCTGATGCAAATATCTTTGCTTTGCTCACCAAACTACTACTGTAGGAATGCATTCTGTACATTCCCAGTGGGTTTAATGCAAATTAACTCAAACACAGACTTGTTTCACTTTCCTGTAATGTAGTGTAACACTGAATCATGTAATTAGCCTCAGCAATAAAAACCACAATGTTAATCTCATTACAATAACACCTGTCAAGGGGTGGGATACATTAGACAGCAAGTAAAAAGTCAGCTGTGTTGTGGCTAGCATCTCCAAAATGGCAGGTTTTGTGACGTGGCTCTGATAGGAGTTGGTTAGTAGCTAAAAAAAAGTGCAGGGCGGCTTTGAAGGACAACCGGTGACAGGGTCATGTGCACCAATTGGGAAGAGAAAGCAAGGCCCACTAAAGAGCTACTGTAGCGCAAACAAAATTATAATGTATATAATATTATATATAATTTTTAATTATATTATTTATAATACACTTCTATAAAATTACATTTAGCTATACATAACCTCAGAGCGTCCATGCTGATCCATTACCACTGCCGAAAGCACATATATGAATATAAGTCTCTCTTACTTTTACACTGCATTTTTGGCCCAAGAGAGGGATCATGTGAGAGAAACGTCTGACGTCTCTTATTGAAGTCATGGGACAGGCACGGTGCCTGGTGTTTCTGCACGCGAGCTAGAGACGCGTGTAAAAAAAAACAACGCATCGAGCCTCTTATAACTTTATCATGATGACAGTGAAGACTTTTATAACTGCATAAGACACACGGCGACTACTGTAAGTGTTCTCCGAAATAGTTTAAAGACCTAACGCGGTGAAATAACAATTGAATATAGAGATATATAGAGACAGACTGCTATTGGGCGCTGCTCGCCTCTCCTGATTTGTGGACCACGCGCTGTGGTAAATGTGAGAAGCATCGAGTGGGCGGTGCTTTGGTAGAGAGAGGGCGGAGCATCGACAGCCGAGAGCCGCGCGGCTACATCACCACAACATCAAGTAAGCCATTTATTGTCACTCGCGTCACTTTAAGCCGTACATTTGAGCATATTCACCCCCGTTTGCGTCGTGTTTTGTGTCAGGGGCATCTAGAAATCGCTTCCAGCTGGCGGCAGGGCTGTGAGCGGGATGTAAACATCAGTAGCCTCTGTGCTTTGCACATGAGCTGGGTTTGGGCTGAGCAGGCGCAGCTTAGGCTCCTCTTAATGCGCACAATAATTTCACCCATTATAAATAGGCCGTTCTTATGTAGGTCACGCACACGCAGTCCCACACATTTCCCAGTAAAATATGCCGTAGGTTAAGGCTAGTTTAGTTTTGGGTGATGCTGCGTGATATTGTTAAATGTGGGTTATCAGCTAAAGGCCTAGTAAATAAACTAGACGCCTGGATTTGCGCAGGTGCAGAAACTTCTGGAAGATTGTACATGTTAAAGGCTGACAGCAGCATGTACTAACAAGGCCTTGAGCATTTACCACGCAGGTGACACAAAGGCAGTTTTTAACCCTCCCGTAACCATTTGTGGTCAAGCCACGTGATGTCAGATGTGTTCTACTTTGTGCCATTGCTCCGCAGGGCTGCTTAAGGAGTCATCATGTCTTACCGCTTTCAGCCACGAGACTTCAGCAACCTCATCCAAACATGCAGCTCCAACATTCAGAAAATAACACAGAACAGTAAGTGAGCAATTTACTAACCTGCATGCAGTAGTACAAAGCTCCAGTGTAAGCACTGGAGAAACTTTCGGATGGCTTCATGTGCAGAAATGTAAATCTTTTTACACCATTTAGTATTGTTATCTTTATAAATAACTCTCTTGTGGTGCTCCTATCACACCATATAGCATAGCCTGTTTCAGCGACAACTATACAGTATATTCAGTGTTCTCCTGCATTACTGTTTAATAAGCATTAGGGTGAATTTCCCTAGTCATTAATCTCTGCTTTTGGAATAAACCAACTTTAGTAGTGCACAAAAGCAAATCTGAAACAACCTTTGAGAAAGTAAATTCTGTAATAAAACATACTGACAGTTATGGCCAGGATAAAAAATATAGAAACCTTAAAAAAAAAAAAAAAACTTTGCTTAAAGATTGTAACCAACTAAACATTTTTCTGAGAATAAAATATATATTGGATTGGTGGTACATGCTATTAGTGGTATACATTTAAAGACCATCTTTAACTACTTTAAGACAACATGTACCAACATTTTAGTGACTTAGATTGCATCTTGATTGCAACATCTTCCTTACATGTTCCCTCCTTGTCCTTTGTGCTCAGCTGGCCAAATCAAAACCATGCTGTTCCAGCTTGGCAGCAGACCAGACACACCTGAACTTCAGGACAGACTGTAAGTCAAACCTGTCTTCACTTCCAGCACATTCATCCATCATCTAGTTTATCTAAAGCCAATTGGAATAGTCTGTCTGTCCTTTTGGGAATACACATTCAACACAAAATAATTTTGTACAAATGTTATTATTGCAAAAGAAGAATTAAATGAGAACAATGAACCTAATTATCCCATGAGATACATGAGATACAAAAAATTTATTTGTGATAATTACATAATCTTTATTCCATACACATGCTTCAGTTTTAGAAAATGATCTGGACATAATACATTTCTGTAATGAATGAATAGAGCTTTCAGCTTTGTGTATTGCATGGGATCATTAGGCCCAATGTCAAAATCGTTTGTGGGACATTTTGTGAATTGATATTTTCCTCTGTCTTCATACTGCATTACAGTGATGAATAAAACAGGGTTACTAACAAAACTTCAGTGTATTACCTTTACAAGTCTGGCTTTAGCATTTAAATTTGACTTGTTAGTGTATCCCTGTGGTGCTTAGTCAGCAGATGCAGCATTACACAAACCAGCTAGCCAAAGAAACCAACAAACACTTGAAAGAACTGGGTTCTTTACCTCCACCTCAATCTCCATCAGAGCAGGTGAGCAAATTTTTTTTTAGATAATCCAAGGTAAGCTATATCTGAACTAAGTGTAGTTAAACAGATGTACATTCTCCACACAGCGGCAACAGAGGATCCAAAAAGATCGGCTGATGAATGACTTCTCAGCAGCCCTCAACAACTTCCAGGTGGTCCAGCGTCGAGCAGCTGAGAGGGAGAGAGAGTCAGTTGCCCGGGCCCGGGCAGGCTCCCGCCTACTGGTACATTATAAACTCATCAACTTAGTGACCATAATGAGAGACAAAGAAAAACTGAGAAAGAAAAATGATTTCAAATTTAATGGTATGCCATCATTACATCTATTTTTTTTCTTTTTTGTAGGTTGAAGATAATCAAGATGAGCAACTTGTGACATTTGAAAAGTAAGTGAACTTTGAATAGTATGAGCCAAAACAACAAAAGCTTTGTCAAGACAAACTTTTGAGTGTTGAGTGCTGAGAAATCCTTGTAGTAACATGATGCATGTGTTAAATTAGATTACAGAATCTTTAACTGCAGGTAAAAGCAAACTGCAAGTAATCATTACTAGAATAGGGTGGATGAATGCATTAGATAGTACTAGCAAAGATTTTTGTTTGCTAGTTTGTATGTGTGTGTGTATAGGAATGAAGACTCAAGGCAGAGTCAGAGTTTGGCAGAAGAAGAGCCCATCACGGAAGACGACCTGGATCTTATTAAGGAGAGAGAAACCAACATTAGGCAACTGGAGGTTAGACTTTTCTAAAAGCAAGCTGATGGGGCTGTAGCACTGCACAGTTAAACCTGATTTGTTGAAATAATGCAGCAGCTCGTTTTATGTGCTGAGGCTTTTGTCACTTTTAATACATTCACATTAAATGCAGATTTTGAAAGAACCATATACGTTCATTGTCAGAACATCATATCTCCATTTTGTCATTAAAAAAACATTCCATAATTTGAAATCACCAACAGAAATGGTCCAGAATGACTTGAAATAAAATGGTGTCCACCTTAACATTCCTAACATCACCTTAACATCCCTGAGTAAACTGCAGTTAGTTTGCCTAAATGTAATAAATGAAATTAAATGTTGTTAAAACATCTAATGGCACTGTATTGTCTTTCCTGGTGATTTGCTAGACAGCATGAAAGAAGCAAGAGCGCCAAATTCTGGTTAGCCAGTGAGTCAGTGGGGATCTTTTCACTATCCGTTAACCCACAGTGAGAGTTTTATTTAAAGCTGTCATACCCCTTGTCATATAAGTTCTATTTTTTAAGAGTTCCTCATTAAAATTCAAGAATTCTCCTGTATGACTCCAGGGCCATAGAACAGCTGCTTAACAGCTGCTTGTTTTTGCAAACAACAGTTTTAGTCTCTTGGCAATACAGACAGCAAGCATCTAACTCCATAAATATGTTTGACATTCATGTTATTTTATTTTAGGTTGATACCACACATTTATCGGAAATTTTAACAGCTGAAATGTTGATTAGCCTAACACTGGCTTATTTATTTGACGTGTGTCATGTGTACCTGACATTTGTGCAGAATAGCAAGATTTGTCATACAGCATTGCAGGAAAAATTGCATGTATGCGTTTTTATATTGCATGTGTTTGTCTGTAATTTACTCATGGACTGAGTGTTGAATGTAAAACAATATAAATTTACGTTAAGTGGAAAGATAATTACATATCAGATGTCATGTAATTTCTGTTAACTTTAATTGTTACTTTAAGAGTCTGAACATTGTTTAACATTGCAGATCAGATAAATGGGGGTGGTGCTACGCCATAGTGGGACGTACACACACACATATATAAAACGATAATATTGTTATTGTGAATTATTTTGGCTATGATAGTCATGTAGAGAACATCTTAGTATTGTTACAGCCCAAGATCAAACTGAAGAGCTTAAAATAACTTTAGTCAGTTAGAAGTAGTGAAACAATACTGCTTCTTTTAATAAAGCATTTGAACGTCCACTGTTCTTTCATGAAAAATGTGTGTCACATTTAAAAAAAAAAAGCATTTATAAAATTACTCACAGGGGGTAGGCTTCCACCCATGTTTGGGACTGTATTGTATTTTCCTGCTCGTTATTTTTTTTTTTTGTCCTGCCACTGGGCTGGACACTATTGCCCAGTCCTAGTGCAGGAGATGGGGCAGCGCTTTGCTTTAAAATAAGAGGGGGGAAAAAAGAGTGCTGTTTTATCAGCATGGCTGTGATTCAGTCTTAGAATTTTTGGCGAGACCAATGGCCAAGACCATAGGAAATACACCTTGAGTCTATACTTCACCCCTACCTAACATACATATATACACTGTTTAAAAATGTGTCTTTCTGGAATACAAAGGGAAATCTCAGTGCTAATGTCATTTCTTTTCATTGCAGTCAGACATCATGGATGTGAATCAGATCTTTAAGGACTTAGCAGTTATGATACATGACCAGGGTGATATGATAGGTGAGTATATCTATCAATGATGTAAACTTTACTCTTAATTGGAAGAGAACTTTCTCATTTTGAATCCACCAGCGTTTCAACCCATCTGTGTCAAAATTATTTCCCATATAAAAAAAGATTCAACATTTCTTTTAGATTTATAAAACTCATTCATGCAATTGTTCACATTGCATAAATGAGTCCTTAAAAAATGAAATCCTTAAAAACTGTGTAACATTTCACAAATTGTTATAAAATAGAAAATGAAAATTTTTTTACATAATTCAATGTCAAAATGGTGGTGGTAGGAACCAGAGGTCTAAAGCACTTATTGTCTCTAAAATCAATCTTACAGAATTTATATGAAATTTTTATGAATACATTGCCTGATATTTGATACTGGTTGTACTCTGCCTTGGGCCTGGATGGTTGGATATTTGAGACCTTTTTTATTTTAAGACAACTTTTTGGCATAAAACACAATTTATAAATGCATTAATGGCAGAGAGCACCTTGAGATGACTTACCCCTATTTTTCTACATACAAAAGACAATTTAGGTTTACCAGTTGTTTTGGCAAGCAAATTAAACAGCTATGTTTGTGTTGTAGATTTAAGGCCCTGGTTTCTATCACCTCCACTGTAAAGAAATCTAAGCCTGTACATTTCTCTACAAAAAAATAATCATACCTTTCTGAATGACTTAGTTTTCATAGTAACAGTTGCATTAAGTTTAGAAAAATCAGTGGAATTTCTCCTAAAATTGAGCTTCTTGTGTGGTGTGGATGTCACACAGACAGCATAGAGGCAAACGTGGAGAGTGCTGAGGTGCATGTGGAGCATGGAGCTGAACAACTCCAGCGTGCGGCCTACTACCAGGTACAACAATGACCGCAGTATGTTAACATGTTGCACCTGATCACACCTAATATAAATATACTTTATTAAGCTAAAAGCCCTTCAGGAGTGCTTTAAGTGTTGTCCGTTTTTTCTCTCCAGAGAAAATCACGCAAGAGGATGTGTATTCTGGCTCTGGTGCTCTCTTTGGTGGTGACGATTTTTGCCATAATTATTTGGCAAGCTATCAAATGAGGTGATGCCACACATTTGGTTTGGTGCACTTTATAATCGTCTGTGACAAGTGGATGGAGATTGGCTGGCTGGTGAGCATCTTTGTGTGTGTGCGTGCATGTGTGTATGTTTGTGTGTGCTAAATCTACTGTTTAGCAAAGGATTACATTTTCCTCTTATTACCTTAAACATGTCCGTTTAAACTCTAAATGTACAACTGGAAAAGGAAATCTTAAAAGCATCTTGCATGCCCAGCGATCCTTTTTACATGTTAATATGATGATAATGCAAGTATTGTACAGTTTCCAGATTTTAGGCAACAGTAGGTGGCAACTGATTTGTTTGTGTGTGGGTGAAAGTGCACATGTGTGCATCTATATACAGTTCAGTCTGTAAGTAATTTATTGGACAGTGACACAATATTTGTAATTTTGGCTCTGTATTTCACCTGACTGGCTTTTAGGCAATTTTTGTTATGAGGGCAACATACAAAGTATTAACTTTAATTCAAGGATATCCAAATGGAATCACAGCTCTTCTTATACATGGGAGCCTCATTTTAAGGACCAAGTTAGGTGGCTCCTGGACCAGATGTGTCTTGATGCATTATTAGTTTAGGGTACCAAACAAAAGTCTAGAGTTGACTCTGGATTTGCATTTATATTTTTATAAATAAATCAGATTATTATTCAGTTGGTAATTAGTCAATGTTTTAGTTCACAAGTTCCCACTGTTAATGAAGCAAGAATGCACTGGTAATATTAGCAATAGTAATTACCCTGGGAGTTGGGAGCACAGCAGAGCTTGACAAAAGAATATGTGAAACCAAACTGTTGAACAGACCAAGAACACACAGCATCCATATACAGAGATCAGCCATAATGTTAACACCACTGACAGTTAGACTGAACCTTTCAGAGGGTGGTATATACAAGTCAGCAAGTGAACAGTCAGTTCTAGAAATTGGTGTACTGGAAGCAAAATAATGGGTGACCATAAGGTTTTGAGCCACTTTGACAAAAGCAATATATTGTGATGGCTAAACTACTGAGTCTCCAAAACAGCAGGTCTTGTAGAGTGCTCCAGATATGCAATAACTTTGTACCTACCAAAAGTGATTTAAGGAAGGACAACTGGTGAATTAGCGACAGGGCCATGGTCACCCGAGACATACTGATGCATGTGAGAAGTAAAGGCTAGCCCATCTGGGTCAATCCTATAGAAGAGCTACTGTGGTTTAACCCAGTGCACCACAGTGCACCACAGTCAGAGCTGTTTTGGCTGCATGAGGGGGCCCTTCTCAATATTAGGCAGGTGGTGTTAATATTATGGCTGATAAATGCATGTGTCAATGGGTGAGAAGGATATACCATCCTTTAGGGTTTACCACAAGGTGTAAACAGTTTGCCACAGTGCATGCCAGCTTGCTTGCAAATTTTTATAAATGATTTTTGATGGTAGCAGCATTCCGATTTCCAGAATGTCTAGAAGCATCTTTCTGCTCAGAACCATCCAAATGTCTCATAATTCAAAGAATTTTGCTTCATTTCCCAATGTAAAACAAAAAGGTGTTTTAACATAGCAACCTTGAAATTTTGAGTTAAACTTCAAATAATATGTTAACAGAATGTACAGTGGAGCTTTTAAAGTTTCTAAGCTTTCTGTATTTTTTGCATAATTATGACCTAAAACATAATTTGATCTTCATACAAATCCAAAATGTAGAACTCAATTTAACAAATGAGGCAAATTATTAAACTTAGTCATTTATGATGATGATGCAGTATTTCATATATGTCCGTAATATGAAAAATGTGGTAATCGGTAATAACTAAAACTAAATGTTTCTGCTAAATGTTGATTGGCCCAACACTGCTGATGTGAAACTGGGTTGTTTACACATTTTATCATCTTATTCGTACATTGCTTTAAACATATAGAGGATGCCAGTAGCTGTGCAGTTGTACAGTGTTGCACAGCAGTTAGAACACATTTGAATGTTCTTTGGTAAACATTCCATCACATGAGTCACATGATTGTGACAAAATGCTTCAATGCAAAATAATCATCAGCAGACCTCTGTGACCCTATACACCTAAGCCAATGTGGGAGTAACTGAGTCACCCTAGATTTCTTTGTGACTTCACAAACTATTACACGCCTTGCTGTTGGTGTGATCTTTGTTGGTCATTGTTACTCTCCTGGAGTGTTACAGTGGTCCTTAATGTTTTCCATTTGTACACAATCTGGCCATGTTGGTGGAGTATAAACCCTTTAAAGATGTTTTTGTGACATTTTCCAGCCTGGAGCCACGCTTCCTCAAACAAAGAACAGCCTTTTGATTATTCTATCAGTTAAACAGGGCATCTACTCGGGCCAAATTGTCATCTTATTGATTGAATGCTTATTCTAATTGCAGCCTCAAATTATTTGGTTTACTTACTTTTACCACTCACGGATACATAGCATTGGATCATCCTACTCCTAAATAAATGACCAAGTATACTATTTTGTTTCATTTGTTTTATTGGGACCTCTTTATCTACTATACGACTATATCAAATCATATTTGTACAGGTATATAGAACATTCTAAGGGCTCACAAACTTTCAAGCATCAATATAGTACAGGTTTTCGATAGTATTAGAAGTTTAAGTAACACTTAATTTTAAGGCGGCCAATTTTTAAGTTATTTTTAATTTACACTTTTTGTACTACAATGGACATGTACATTTTTGCTTAAGCTACAAAGTAGCTAAAAATAGATGTACCTTATACAGTAGTCTTAAGGTCTTAAAAAGCTCAAAAAATGATGGAATGTATGTTTTACTATGTATATACTATATTTACTATCCTAAAATAGAAAAACAAGATAAAAAGACAGGAGTCAAAACAAGGTGTATGGAGTCCTTACAGCATGAAAAATATTACTGCAACAGAATATGATAGTTATGCTCCCTAACTAAAGATACTGAAGATATTATATTGAGCTTACCACCTCAGTGACACTTTTGTACATTCTTTTCTAAGAGTGTACTAAAGCAAAAAGTTTTTTTTCTAAGCCAGCACATGACCGCCTGCTCTTAGGATCTCACTGCCCTGCAGTTTCATCTATTTCCTGCCTTAACACAGCTGGTTAGTTGTCCTGACCTGGATCAGGAGTGGTTAAGCAGGGAACTGATGAAGTTCTGAAGGGTAAAGAAGCCCCATGAGCAGGATTAAAAATCATTAGTCAAACCTGATCAGTATTACAAAGTATGCATTCACTTTGTAAACACAAGGTTGAAGGTGAAAGGCTTACAAATCAACCAACAACTGAAACTGGCTACACTCTGAGCCTGACTGAGTATCAGCAGGGAACATACCAAGCTCCTGGTAATGTTCATGGTTGGCAGGCTTAAGACAATCTTGGAGTGCGAAGGATTAACAACCAAATTCTAAATGCAACAATATAATTAAGGATTATGTTAATTTATCAGTTATGCATGGTATGCTGAAATAGGGGGACTTTGTGTAAAAATTGTAAATTCTGTATCATTCACCTAATATAGATGTAAATTCCATTGAATTAAAGCTGATATTCTGCATGTTAGCCTCAAATTAATCCTTCCCTTTCCAGTATAATGAGGTACAGAGCCAAAACAACCGCCACTATTATTATTGTAGAGATGTTTATGTAATGTTAATTGCACAAAAGGTATTGCACATATTGTACTTGCTAATACTCACTTTTTTCCCTGTGATCACAATAGTAAATATTTATGTAAATTGTACTTCACTGTGACACAACAAAGAAAGTTCAGACTCTCTCAAAGAAAAATTAATTCACTTAATTCTACATGTTATCTTTTTTATTTTATTTAATAGTCTGCCTCCCCTTTGTAGCATTGTGGGATCATGTACAGCTTACTACACAGTCTTTCCAGTCTCTCCAGACTCAGCAATCTAGGGGGAGGGGGGTTAAATGGTTGGTTTCGAAAATCAAATGAGGTGCAAAGATAATATGAATTTAATTTGTAATACTTGAATTGCATAGTATACTGGTTTTGTCTGTTTATGCTAGACATGAGAGGCATTTCTCCACTTAACAGTTTACTTTTGTGATATATTTATTAATGTGTAATTTACAATCATGACATTAATACTTGTATTAATTTTAGTAGTGCAGTTCTATTTACAGAAACTCTTGGCATTTTTTTTTTATTAATATAGACTTTGACATTATATTAGAATGTATTTCCTAAAATGTCTAAAATTAATCTGATCTATTTGAAGTTTAAGGTAGTAAGTACATGTGGTAGGATCACTAATTCTATAGGTTAACCGGGATTATCAAGCCTATGGTGTGCATAACCTATTTGCAGTGCAGATTTTTACTGCTCTGCACTGTACAGATGGAGAACGAATAACACTAATTTCAGTCCAGTATGCCATTTAAGTGTATAAACATTTGTTAGAAGTGTAGAGGAATAGAAACTGGCTACCTTTTTACAGTGAATGTATAATGTACAACATAAATCCTGGTGACTGTTAAATTGAATATACATGTAGTTGTGGGCAAGTCATTACTTTTATTTTAACCACTGGGTGGCACTCAATTTACACAAATAAAAAGAGAGCCTTCTTTATTATTCCAGAATTTACATAAAATGTAAATAAGCACAGAAATTCTCAATGCAACAAGCATAGCCATTTCTGACCTTAGCTAAAATGAATTATGGTTTTGTCTGGGACATTGGGACTGAAACCAGTGTCATACAGTATATTTAGCTTATTTCTCCATCTTTTATTCTCATAGGTGTTCTTGATTTTGTATAAAAGCTATTTACATAGTTCCCATATGGTGCTGCATTAATTTGAATCTTTAGTCATACAAACTTAATGGGGTCCAACAAGATGTCAGGTAAAACATAATTCTGGGCATGCTTGTTTTATTAATTGATTTCTTTGTAGGAACTCTCATAGTTGTATTGCTTAGTTATGGGCTAGCATTTATTTTTCCCCAGAAACCCAAAAGTCCTGAAAGGTACAGAATAAGAACTGCCCCATATATTTCCTTTAAGTATGGGTTAGCCTTTAGCCCATTACCAATATTTACTCAAATGCTGTGGTCTTGTGATCACTCACACTAGAGTCAGCTGTGCAGATTTCTGGGTCATTGGAGTAAAAATTCAAAAGTAAAAGTTTGTGGAGAATTAGGGGTTCTAAAGTCAATAAATTGCAGGATTATTTGCCAGATAACTTGGGTGCATAAACTGAACTGAGGACCGAGCCCATAACAGTTCCAAAAAGTGTACTTAATATAATTCAACATTTAATGTGCCATTGAATTTGCATATTATCTCATGATAGTGATAGTGTATAGAGGCTGACTTTCCAAGGCTTAATGTTCTTTGAATTCCTATATACTTATACATTATTTTGAAGAATATGAAAATGTGAAGAAATGTAATTTGTCTTTTCTGTAATGCTGTAAATTGATCTCTGAATCTGACAGAGTCTCAGTGTTGACCTGAGATTGTAACCTGAGAGGTCTGGTATTTCACACATGAAAAATGTCATTTTATTTTGTGTTTTAAGTTATATTAAAGGTTATTTTATTTGTTTTCAAAGCATTTCTCCATCATTAAAAAAAAAAAAACCTTCAGTAAAGTCTGCATGATTCTTTAGGGCTTTCTACTTTGACACTATCACAGAAAGGAATCTATAGTGGTTGCACTAATTGCAGTTTGCAAATACTAAGTGTTTTATAGCTGTAAATTAATGTATTTTACTTCCACATTTGATACTGGGTAACAAGCATAAGAGAGTCTAGAAAATGTGTGTAGCTTGAGAAAAATGAACTTCAAAAACTTTTGTTTTAGGACTATAACTTGTGTTTTTTGCAGCAACTGTTTAGATAATGGTGTGCCCTTTGCATAGAGGAGGGCATCCCAGAATCATGAGTTTGTCTTTTGCCAGTCTGAGTGTGTGCTGCAGAGTTAAGAGTGATTCTTGAGGTGCTTTGAGTGGCCCTTATTCACTTTCATGCGTCACGCATGGTATCAATCAACCAATGACCACCCCCGCTGTCCTCCGCAGCTCATAGGACTAAGACTCCCATTACTTGGCCATGCACGTCTCCCCCTCCATCCACAGCCATTAAAAGTGAACTTGAGTGATGATTGGAGTGGATACCCCCTCTTCATTAATGCTAAGCCAACCTTAGGTGAATAAGGTGCTCACCACTTTGAGCCATGTTTATGCAGTATGGACTGTGTGGGTGTGGTGAGTATGCATTGCTCATTCCAGCAAAGCAGATGTAATTAGTGGTCTTCCTCTTAAAAATAACTGTTGTGTAGTAGAGTTTTTTTCATGTAGTGCTCATATGGAGAGAAAGCCATTTACCTTTAAAACTGGACCTCTAAACAGTACCTCTTACAACAAACTTTACTGAGCTAAACTTTCCATGAACTGCTCACCCAGTGTTTACTCTGAAATCATAGGCATTATTATGACGTTTTACCCACATTGAGGCAGTAACAATTTGCACTAGATGATAAAACAGTGTGGGGATGATTTGATTACAGTCACAGGAGCTGTGTGACAAGTGAGGTCAGATAGCAATGAAAGATGATTAACTTTGAGTCATAAACGCCACTTAAACTCATCCCAACGGTATTCAGTGGTTTCTCCAGAGAATACAGTTCGACTGCTTTACAGCCCATTCTTGGGAGGCTTTATATCAGTCTAGCTGGTGCTTTGCAATGAGCGTGGTGATCTTAGGGTTATATGTGGCTGCCTCCTATTCTACTGGAGTACAAGCTTTGTGTTTGCAATTGAACACCAGTGTCAGCAGTAGATGCACTTTAAAGTAGCTGAACTCTCAGATTACAAGGAATGTAAGGATATGTTTAGAAATACAGTGTATTTATACATTTAAGTAACTTTTTTCTTCAGTTTATAGCACTGTTAAAAGCAGCACTTTTTAAGATTTCATTTTGAACAGCATGCAGTATATACTAATAACATGCTTCCTTATTACTTTTGTATCAGTGGTATTGTCAGTATCAGAGGAGCGTTGGCTCAATCTGGTGGCCGCAAGCGGTCTGCATCACCCGAGTTCTGAACGGCCTGGCCACGCACCTTCCAGGTGATACTTGTTGTGGGGACATCAGGGCAGGCATTAAAAGGATTCTGGGGACGAGAGCTAGTTGCAAAGTTTTGTACGTTTTTCACTGCAACTCTGAGCGTTCTGATTTTCTGAATGTTTTCTGGATTTTGACCTGTTTTGGATTTTTGGATTTTGAGTTTTGGATTTGCCCTTGTTGTTTCTGCTTACCGGTATTTTGACCTTTTGCTTGTTTTCTCGACCTGGATTTGGATTGCCTTTGTTTGCCCTGTTTGCCGT
>JBBPDA010000009.1:14091299-14132518 GCA_037974385.1 Arnoldichthys spilopterus | reverse complement strand
GGAATCTACAAATAAACTGATTTCATTAACCAGCGCTTGTGTCCAACACTCCTTCGAGGATCACCAGATCCTAACAGGTATATTGTGTTATATATACAAGTGATAGCTTTAGTACTGTGATTTTCTGATGGGCCAACATTAAGTATGCTAACACCTATTGCAATTAATTAACTATGCTCAAGAAATTGAAAGCAAGCAAAGGTAGTATTTCTGAGGTATTTTGTACATCGAAGAAGATGTCCAGAATCATTCCTTTTAAGTCTCCTTTTCTGGATTAGTTGCAGTCCAGTGAGGTAGGTATATGCAGCCGGAACACACCGCAAATGGAAAGGTGCTGTGTTTCTCTCTTGTTATATTAGAAGAGGACTTCTCTTTAAAAAAAAGTACAAACAGGAGAATGCTACTGGTAAGGAAATAAATATTCAAATAAACATCCAAAGATGCTGGAGTGAGGTTTAGAAATTTAAGATGGATACATATCTACGCCAATCTTTTTAGAATTAAAAAGCCTTCACATTAAAAGACTATGTCCATTTCCATGTTACAATTAAGCTTTAACTAATTCATTAATTCAATGAAGTGTGCCATGGATATTCATATGTCTTAAGTAGGTTTTTTCATTTTTCTGATTTATTCTGCATTTATCACTGTGTTACTTTGGAATATGATGGATCATATAGCTAATCTACAGCTTTAGAGAACATTTCTAAGCTCAATCAAATAAGTGAGCAATAGGACTCAATAGGCAACCTTACAGTCTGACTACTGTTTCACATTCAGCATACAATGCAGTACAACAAGCAATGTTGCAAGGGTATGACAATGCAGAATAACAGAGTATAAGAGACAAATAATGCATAATATTCAGCTGCACGGAACTGATGAGATGAGAAATGATGTTGCAAAGAATAGTTAAGGATGTTATGAAGTGCAATTGGTTGTCTCTAGGTGCATGAAATATGTAGTAGCTCTGTGCTTTGTACTGCTAAAAGGTAGAAACAAGGTAGTTGATTTAATGGAATTGTGCTTTGCAGTCAGTTCAGGACAACTGATTTTCTTGAGCTTACACCATACATGTGATGCTGAAGGTTAAAGTTTGCAAGTGTTTTTCCCTCCATATTTCTTCATCAGTGCCATTGACCATGTTTCCTTGAAGAGTTTATTGACCTATAGTTAGAACTTTGAAGTTTCATTTATATAAGCAGTTTTGTTGGGCAGTGGTGGCCTAGTGGTAAGGATGTTGCCCTTGGGACCTGAAGGTTACAGGTTCAGGTCCTGGTCCAGGCACCACTGAGGTTCCCTTGAGCAAGGTACCGCCCCGCTACACTGCTCCACGGGCGCTGTTGATAGCTGCCCTCTGCTCCATGTGTGCATGGTGATGGGTTAAATGCAGAGATCACATTTTGTTGTGGTGCTTGAGTGTGTTCACAATGACAAATAGTCACTTTCACTTGATTATTGTTGATTATTGTTTATTTTCCAGCATCAAGGTAGGAGATGTGGTTGGTTGTTGGTTTTGCAACATTGTCAAAGTGAATAACATGCTTCATCCTATGAAATGAGGCAGCAATCTTGGGATGCCACTTTTCAAGATCAAAATGGATGCTTGAGTTTCCATTAAAATTAGTAAAATAAAGGTAGAGACACTCACAGATAGAGCATTAAGTCTAACTAGGTCTTCTGTGAACTTCTGCGTATTTTAGTGTGGTTGGTGCATCACCATCAATGAGATGGTTCCCCTCAGCAGGGACTGATGATCTAAAGGGAAACAACAGAGCATAAACACAGCAGGAGAACTTCTTTCAGCCTGATGTTATGCAGTGAACATTCATCTTTCATCTTGAGAATTTAGAAAGCTCAAATACAGGCCTAATGCATTGCAGTGGTTTAAATATTTCAAAAGGAAAGTCACAATAAGCCGTTCAGTAAGTAAAATGTACTCAACATCTCAAAGCTGTTATAAAATAGCTAGTGTGATTGAATACAGCACTAAAGTGGACATTGAATTAAAACAAATCAAAATGCATTAGTGAATAATTTGGTTAGGTTAATGCCATTTGAGGGGAAAATTTAAGATCATGAGCGTGTGTTAGATTAAACTTTTAATACAAGTAAAATAATTACTTTCCTAATTTTCCTTTTAGTTTTGAGTGAATTTAATCAGGGCCATTTGCAGCTATAGGGCTATATAATTGCCAAGAGCTTAAGTACTGATTTCATGCCATTAATTAAAGGGAGGTCACACTATATATACTATACTATAGTATAGTATATACTGTTCATATGCTATAGTATACTATATACTATTCATATATAATAAAAAAGGCTGTACATGATGCAGATATGTATCAGAATTGGCCTGTGATACAGGCCTCAGTTCCTTTTATTTGCTTTTTCCTGTCTGTGTTTAGTTTGTCATGTGGTTGTTTATGTAGTTCATGTGCTTCTTAGCCCCACTCTAGCCTTGCCCCTTCCTCAGCTATTCCTAATTATATTTTACCTCCTATGCCCAAATGTCCTTTGTCTTGCCATGTATTTAAGCCCTTGTGTTGCACCATGTCCTTGCCTAGTTTCTGTCGTATCTATCTTGTCAAGTCTATGTCCATGTCTAGTAAGCTGTTGAAATCATTCGCTTCCATGTTTGTTTTCAGTTATCTAGTATTTTTCGTTTAATAAACATTTAAACTGCACGTACTGGTGCCTACTTCCTTAAACCAAACCTGACAGTATGCTTCTGTATTAGTTAAATTACTCAGTGTGCTTTAATTTGTCTACACTGTTTTGCATTAGCTGCTTTAACAAGAACCTACTATAAAATTGTGGTTTCTTTAATGTTTAATAATTGCATTACATCCCGTACTTTAGTTGTTCTCAGACAGGAGAACAACTAAAGTACCCCCTGGTGGGATGGTAGCAGACCTCAATCTTTAATTTTGTTTGTTTATTAATCTACTTTGGCCATATGTAAAAAAAGTGGTATCTGTTTAAAAATGGTAAATGCTGTTAAAATGTTATATATGCACCAACCAATCACAATTCACTGCCATCCAATGGCTACTATGGAGTTATATGTAATGTCCTAAAAGAGTGCAATGCCTCATGGTCATCTGGAAAGCTAACAAAATTATTCTGGTCAAAGGTTGAGGAGGTATGTTCAGTGGCATGTGCTGCCCACAAAAAAACGTTAGGCTGCATCCGAACAGTCAAATAAAACGTAATTTTCTATCACATTTCCTTGATTTTGACTTATCTGGTAGTAAAATGGATCCATGTGTTAGTCAGGTCCACCAGTGTATTTATCGAGCCTGTGTTCTATAGATCAGGGAAAATCAGGGCTTTATAAGTAGGCTTGGTTTAACTATTAGTGCCCTTTTTTTCTCAAAAAAAAAATCAGCTGCAAATTAAGCCATTAACTCTAGGCTTTGAGGGTCTGTGTGTACGCCAGCACGGGAGGTTTCAGAAGGGGCCATGTACAGGGGATAAGAGGACACTGCCTCGCCCATGCCCGCAAAGAGGGGAGGGGTGCTTCATGAGACTGGATGAGATTTTTGGCCCTACGCCGATATAAATACACATCTCCGGAAAGCGGGTGGGTAAGTCGTTTCCCAGCGATGCCAAATGTAAACACGGCATGGTGTTTGCTAGTGTGCATGGTTAGCAAAGCCCACTAGGTGTTAGCATGGGGCAAAAGTGCCTGCTCTGGTTGACATCGGTAATGAGACTCTTAGATTGGGGACAAAAACAACAAAATCTACGGATGCAAGTGCTGTGAGAATGGGCCACGAGAGCAAATGCAACTCCTTCACAAGAACAGAAAGCGCGCCCCTCCCACACCACAGCCCACAGCACATGGGAGCCTTGGAACATATGCAGACCTCCCGTGCCACAACCGACCGCACCTGGGAGCCTGCAAAGCCAAATTCGAGCCTTCTTGGCGCAGCCGGCGCACTCGCTAACCGGAACCATACGGAAACCCCCTGGTACCAGGAATCGCAGGGGAACAGATCCCCGAGACACTAAAAAGGAAGCCCAGCAGACAACAAAAATGAGCACTGCTCGAGGCCTGTCAGTAAGGACACAAGAAAGGAGAGAAAGTGAGACCCTTGGGATAAAATTTTTTTAATTAATTAATTTATTTGTTTATTTATTTATTAATTATACTAAACATAACTGAATGTAGGGTCATTTCTTTTGCTGGTTGTGAGTGCATATCTTATTTAGAAAAGACAGATAATACAAAAACAGTATGTCAAAATTGGTTATTACACTAGTTATTAAAGAACTTGCTGTCACATTAATTAAATATTAATCTTATATTTCATCATTAAATATAAATGGGTTTTCATTCTTACCTGCAGCTTGTCAAACATGCCTTGTATTTTTCTTTTAACACCACTACCCCTTGAGACGGTTCTAAAACCAAGATTTAAAAAATGGCCAGCTGGGAGCATGCACTTGTTCACTGCTTTTCTTCACCCTGCTTCACATAAAGAAAGAAAGGAGAAGAGAAAAGGAAAGAAAAGAAAAGCCCTTTGTACATCAGTAGGAGTGTAAATGTCTCCCGAGCCAAGAGAGAGAAGGTCAGATAGAATTCATCCGTCTGCTTGGCCCTTATTATGCGTTCTGCATGAAAAGAGCGATGTTTGTTCTTCATATTCCCTTTTGTTAGAGATGACTTTTCCCTCTCTTGGCTCTCTTTTCATTTCCTCCTGCAGACAAAAAAAAGTTGTCCCTGATTCCCAGCTGTGATGGACCCTTCACTGGTGATATATTTGAGAGGAGAGGAAATGAGAGCAGGATGCATGTAATATTTGTGTGTGTGTGTGTGTGTGTGTGTGTGTGTGTGTGACTGCACGTGTGTGTGTGTTTGCGTATTTATGTGTCTTACCCGGTCTGAAAAGAATACTAGATCTCCCATTTATCAAATATTATGAGCTTTTTCTCTGAATGCAGAAGAGATTAAGATATGCTAGGATCTTTTTGTTTTCAGTTGAGTGCACTGTGTTTTCACACTTCTTCTCACTTGTCCCTTATTTTGTTTCATAGCAGCTGTGTCTACCTTTAAGGTATTTTATGACAGAGCATACTATGTATGGCATATGTGTTAGAGGGGAGGTCACAGACATTGTATCTTTAGTGATTAGCAAGATATAAAAATGGCACATTTAGTATATAAAATATTTTGTAAAAATCTGTATATTAGGATCACAAGACTATACTGATGTTTACTGGTAAAATGTTAATATAAAAATGTGTTCTACTGTTCTGGGTGTTAGTGAAAATCTATTGGATAGAGAGATAGATACTTTATTAATCCTGAAGGAAATATTTTGTACCAGTAGCTACAATATGCATAAAATGTAAACAGTATAAACACAATACAAAAAATACAAATAACTGTACTATAAACTATATAACTATAAAGCTATAAAACCTATATAATTTCATTATATTAGGCTCTAGCAGCAGATGCTGTGCTTGGAGGCTTGAGATATGCATTACAGTGGTGGCCTAGTGGTTAGAATACGCTAACTAGGTTGCGCTAGGGACCTGAAGGTCGCTGGTTCAAGTCCCAGCTCTGGCACTACTGAGGTACCCCTGAGTAAGGTACGGTCCCACTACTCTGCTCCACGTCTTGGAAGTCGCTTTGGATAAAAGCGTCAGCCAAATATGTAAATGTAAATGTACAGTAAATATCTAGTCAAATAGAGCTGTCCTCTCTCAGACCATGTTTTCACAACCTACATGGGCTGGTTTGTGAGAGACTTTTTTTGTGATTTTATACAACTTGCTATAGATTTGTTTTTGTGTTGTTTAGTATCTCACACCAGTAACGTGCTTTGGGTTTGTGTTAAGAGCAAAGCTGTTTCCTGAACCCTACACTGCTATTTCTTCTGCTGTTGTATTTTAGGCATTGACCTCAACTAAACGACACAGCACAGAGTGGCAGATATATTTGTTTATGTATAAATTCTGTTTCTAGTATAATATAATATTTATATTCACATGCTTAAAGACATTTATACAAAATGAAATCATTAAGTAAACAAGGTCTAAATTAGAACGAGTTAAAATTGTTCACAGCAGTATAGGAGCCAGATGTCTGAACAGTCCAATGCTATTAGAATCTCCCTCACGTAAGGTTATTACATTTAATTTTTTTTCTGTTTTCTTGCCCATTTTAGAACACGAGTCACATGAAGACAGCCACTGCATCTTTTCAAACTGCCTTAAACACAATTTCATTGAACATTTTAAGGTGCTTGAAGGAGAACACTAACCATATTTTTTTTATATTAGCTAACAGACATCCATGCTGTCATCAAGCTGAGTGATGGGGAAGGAGGAGGGCCAGCATCCCACCCAGGGAAAACAAAGCCATTTGTGCTCTGTTGGACTCCCTGCCACCAAACTCACAATCTAAATATGATAAGGCCAACTCTTAGACAGCTGAGCCCCATTAGAGTTATTACATTAAAAGGTTAGAAATATGCTGAAGCCTGTTTTTAATTTAATTAAAAAGTTTTTTTTTTAATTTACCGCTGTTTCACCATTATCAGGACTTTGCATGATAATAAGACATCTCAGTATATTGCTCTACAGTGTAACATTTAAATCCACTGTTTTTTTAAATGAGTGAAATTACCCCTTAAATGAAAGTATCTGCACAGATCAGCCATAAAATTAAAACCTTCAATTGATTTTGTCCCCCTCATGCTGTCAAAACAGTTAAGACCTCTTAAGACATTGACTCCACAAGACCTTTGAAGATGTGCAGTGGTATCTGACTCTGAGATGTTGGCCACAGATCTTAAAGTTTCATACCCTTTTAAAGATCTAAAGTTGAGAGGTGGGGCCTCCATGGATTGGACTAAGGGGGATTATCCTGCTGAAAGAGACCACTGTTATTAGGTAATACCGGTGCAATTTGGGGGTGTACTTGGTCTGCAATAATTTTTAGGTAGGTGGTACAAGTTAAAGTAACATCTACATGAATGCAAGGACCTAAGGTTTCTCAGAAAAGCAGGCTTGCCTTCTTCCTAAAATACATCCCAGTGCCTTGTTGCCCCTCGTACAACACACATGCACCCAGCTATCCACATGATAACAGATACACAGGATATGTAAAAGAAAATTTGATTCATCAGACAGGCCTCCTTCATCCATTGCTCCATGGTCCATTTCTCATGCCAACTGTAGCCACTTTTAGCTGTGAACAGGGTAAGCCAGAACTTAGTGTTTAAGTGGTTTAAGGGTTAACTAAATGTCAAAAGAGATGCTAAGGTAATGCAGTTTTCTGTCAGTTGTCATATTAGCTCACCTTTCTGATACATTCAGTCTTTGTTTTTGTGAAATACAACAAAGGTGCAATAATAGATCAAATCAAATGTTATGGGAGTAGCTTTTATTCTGAAGTGCGCACAAAATCTTTTAATCACAGTGTTATTTTTTGTAATTAATGGAAGTGTTCTAAAATCTCTTGGAAAAAAAAACAAAAATAAAGTAATTTAAACCACTGAGACCAGTATAATTACCAGTTACCAAAAATCTGTTAAGATAACTTAAGCCCATTCTTGTCTACCATTCTTAGTGTGTGCATTTGCATGTATTTGGCCTGTTCCACTAACAAAGTTTAGCAGGCAGGCTTTTCATATCTGGAGCTGACAAAAGAAGGAATTGCTCCTGCTGGGTACAGTGTCAGCTGATCAGCATGAAATCAGCTATCAACTTAATGTGAAATTACCATCTCTAATAAAAATAATAAGCTTCTACTATAATTTTCAATTTTGGACAAAAAATACCACATTTTTGGCAAATAACTCAATGTTGCCCAGCTATTTGAGGTATTTTGTATAACTGAGCATGCTATTCAATTCAATAGGAAAGACCATGAGATATGCACAGACTTCTTTAATATGTCAAGTGGTTTGAGATTTCCCTTCTAGCTTTAGTGGAGTGCTCTGGCCTCTCAGTCATGTGTTCCCCAGTTTTGCTATAATTTAGGGCATTCTCTGCACACCCATTGAAAATTATGATGAGCTTAATCATTTGCTGAGTTTTGTGTTGCAAAGCAGAAAAAATACAACAATGTACAGTAAAGTGTGTTTTTGAGGACCAGGAGAACATTGAAATGAAGCCATAAAGTAGCCATTTTGATTCCGTAAAGAATTAATGGTCTCCAGCTTTTTCAGCATAATCTCTAGGTGCCACAGTGGTAGCTTACATAGGCATACTTTTGGTGCTTTTCCCTGCATTTAGCAAAAGAATAAGAAGCCTGCTGCCTTAAACACTCTTAAAGGTGTCATTGTGGTTATGAAAATACAACATTAAATCAGCCAAATAAAAGAGCATTTGACCACTGTGGTGGGAAGAAAGTGATTTCTTTATTTCTTCAAATCATCAGCCCAGAAATGTTACCACTTTTCTTGTATCTGGCTGAATTGTATTATAAATGTATAATGTGACAAATTTGAAATAACACAGTTGTCACAAAATGCACTCTTAATTACTACTTTTTAAAATATTTATAGTGCACATCTATAGGATTTTTATAAGGACAGTCTTTGCTGGATTCAGTTATTCGATGATGAGATAAAATTTGAATCGCCTGTATGGTGATTTAGACTTGTTAGTTACATGATGTTATTTAGGGGCTTTTGACTTTCACATCACAATAGCAATGTCAGCTTTGTGACTACAGAGTCAAATTATGAATTCTGATCCTGATTGACTTTCTGACCACATTCACAATTTTTTATGAATGTGGTTCAGAATGAGGAAGATGAAAGTAGGAGAAAGGTTTGTATGAGTAGGATGAAAGAATTGTACAGACCTCTTAGCATTATGTCTTGCACTGAAGCTCTGCATTTTCTTGATGATGTGCAGCATCCATATACACATGGAAGAAACACAAGTACACTATTTGCTGACTATGCTTGAGTGTGTTCACAATGACAAATAGTCACTTTCACTTCACTTCTATATAGAAAATCTACATAGTGAACTTATTACATATACATATGCTTTTACTGACACATTTAAAAGCAGTACTTGAGTGTTGATGAAAGCTTATGTCAATAGTAAGATGACAAAAGATATCATCATATTGTGACATCATGATCCTTATGCTAAAGTAACAGCATTTATTTTGGTTCAGAGGCCTAATAACCATGTGTCATGCTTGGTGCTGGCCACTCCTGGCCACCCCTTGGCCACACCCTTAACATAAAACATGATGATGAATGACTTCTAAAATCATGTTTGATCTTCATCCAAGTTAGAAATATAAAGAAATAATCACATTCTTATTCAACATCTTGAACCCTAAGCTTGCTATTCAGTATTTACTACACATTATTTATAATACTACTATAAACTGAATAATTGTTATACAGTTATTGAGTTATAAGAGTAAGGTAATGGCTTCACATAAAACAATTGAGGTTTAAAAGATTATAACCTTTTGCAGTGTCATATCTCAACAAATGGGGTTACTGAAAAAAACTGCCCCCACCCCCTTTTCTCTTTGTAGAACACACACATAAATAGACAGCTGCATTCTGGTTCTATATATAGACATGTTAGGAGTCTGATATCCAGCATAAAGATAGTGTTGGGTACAGCTAGCCCTCTAAGCTCCTGTTTGTTTTTGGTCAGTAAAGCAGAGAATCATGCTGTATGTATATGTTACTCTACATGTTGTCACTATTACATAAAGACCTTTATAAACTATTTTACTTTTTACACTGTATTCTTAAAAATAAAGGTGCCAAAAAGGTTTTAGTGGTGCCATAGAACAACCACATTTGGTTTCTTAATAAATCTTTTAATAGATGGTTAAGGGCCTCCAAATAATGCAAAAAAAATTAACACATAATGATTTTGTTTCTCTGGAAATGCATGTCCAATACATTAACTATTTTAGAACTTAAATTTTTTTTATAGTGTATCTAAAAACATCAGCTGGCCTTAATGTGTCTGTGAACATTTTATGTCTAATGGGCCAATAGAAATGGTCCATTATTTGTAATAAAATCTTAAGTTAAGAAAGTTTTTCCTTCTTCTAAAAGGTAACCAATTCTTAAATATTGGGTTTTGTTGTGACAGTGATGATAAATAGTTTAAAAGAAGGTGCCTTTATGACTTTACAAGGTCAAACTGAAGTTTAAGAATTTTAAGACTATTTTAAAGCAGGCAATACTCTGCGGAGGATACAGACTGTGGGAGGTGATTTTTTTTCTGTGAAATGTAGGTCATATTTTCACACTGCTGGGCCTGAAGCAAACCCTTGTCCTCAATCTCTCACTCAGGTGAGCTTTCCTTTCCAACCCAGAGCACCACAAAGTCACCTTCCACTGCAGGTAACCCATGAGAATCCTTAGCAGCTATTTTAGACCAAAAAAGATACAGCTGTGTACTAGAGAGACACTGCTTTATCTCTCAGAGACAGCTAAACCAATGTCACTGTACACACACACATACACATATACTTATACATGCACTGAGGTTTTTACACGTACCTCTAAAGGAAAGAAGGTGGACTCAGGGACAATGTAAGCCTCTTTATTTTTATTCCTGTTTCTGCTTATGCAAGTAGTACATGTACTGTACTGAAAATGCATTAAACCATGAAAAGTATTTATTTATTTTAGCACTAAAATCTTCGCATGTTTGGGAGAATTCTTTGGAGATGGGATTGTATAGAATGGCATAAAAAGGTATATAATGGTATGGAACAGTGTAATATAATTGTATACAATGATACAGAATTGCACAGAATGATATACAAAGGAAGAATGGCATACAATAGTATAGAATGGTATAACATGGGAAACAATGTTATTGTAAGGCATAGAATTGTATACAATGATATACAGTGGTATGGAAGGATATACAATGGTAGAACAGTATAGAATGGTATGGAATAGAATGGTATACACAATAAACTCTGGTAAGGAATGGTAAAGAACACAATGATATACAATGATATGGTATGGTACAGAATTGTATAAAATGGTATGGAATAGTATATAATGATTTTGAATGGTATACATTGGTACACAATGGTGTAGAATGGACGCTTCTTTGATACCAGTCATGTAAACCAAAAATGGTTCTTCTGTGTTATCAATGTGAGTAACTCCTTTTCAGTGGGGTCATTTAACAGAGTGTAAGATACTTTTCCACGCAACTAGCCTTCTGCATTACTGTGATCTCATGTTAAGACCAGGTTTCCGGATCGATGTAGTTTCCACTATAAAACAGCATTTAAAGCTTCACTGCTTACTTGTCGGACATCAGGACCTTGCAGACGACGCTGCCACCGCGCAGATCATATTTTAAGGTACAGATCAGAATCAGAGTGTGACATTTTCGGACATAGGACGAACCCTACTCCAACATACTCTTTGCTATTTCTCTGGAAGTAACGTATTTAAACGCTTTATTTTTTTTAACATAATGTGATTTGGGCTTTTTGAGTCCGGATTGAAAGGGGGTTTATCTTTATTTTCTGACCATGGATCTTCCGTCGTCCTCGGAAAGCACGAACTACTCCGTTAGCGAACCTCCTCTGTGCTCAGAGTGGCAGGAAGCCCCTCAGGGCGCCATGTTCCACCTGGCGCACATTCTGCTGGTGCTGGGATTCATGGGCGGCAGCGGCTTTTATGGTCTGCTCTATATGTTCAGTTTCCTGGCGCTAGGCTTCCTGTGCTACTGTCTGCATGCCTGGTCGGAGCCGTGCGCTCCAGACTCCTCCGCCTGGCCCTGCGCTCTTTCCGTGCTGTGCGTGGCACAGGCACTGCACGTGGCGCACCGCGCACGCAGCGTGGCCTTTGGAGGGGAGCTGCAGGAGCTGTACGCGCGCATGTTTAGGAAGCTGGGGGTCTCCGTCACACACTATGGGGAGATCGTGGCGTGCTGCGAGGGACAGATCCACACCATGGAAAAAGAGCACTTCTTCGCCATCGAGGGAAAAACCCCCATCGATAAACTGTCAGTGCTCCTGTCCGGCAGGTGAGTTCAGAACCCTGATACCCTCCTATTGAAGCCTGAGCACATGTGTAAAAAAAGGTGAGAAACACGGCAAAACCTCCAGTGCTGAAACGTTTACGTTGGTAAACAAACTGACAACGACAGGTTATTACTGTAGTTGTTTGTTGAATTCAGGAGATTGAGCCATGTGCTATAACATAAAACCTCTTCCCCACTTTCCTTAAGTTAAAGTCTTGTTAGCCTTGTTGTTTCAATGAAATGTCTGCTCAGGTGAAAGTAAAAGTAGCTTGCAAACTACTTCAGTAGAGACAAAAATTGAGGAAAAAATGTACAAAAAAATAGAAGTAGAGTTCTGGGTGGGGGCATTATCTCGTACTAACACTTTACATTATTTAGAGATTCCATAAACCTTCAAACCTCTCACAGACAATCTACAGATATGGTTGGTTGGTTAAAAAAAAACAATGCAACATAAAGGTTCTTTGGGCAACCACAAGATCTTTAAAAGTTCTTTCTTGCTATCACTCCAAAGAACTTAATTTTCCTAGCCTGCACCCAGCACCATCATAAGAATTTGAGCTTGTTTAGTGCTACTTTGACAAGTTTTGACTAAAATAAAACCCTGATGGTCGAAAATGAGAGGTGTGAGAAACAACAGAGCAGCCCAGTTGCCGATCTAGCAAAACTAGATAAAATGAAACTCAGTATTATTGTCTCACAGTGAAGAACAGCTTCCTTTCAGTGCCTGGAATACACAAAGGTGTAAATAGCTCTGAGCTTCTCTGTTTTTCTCTTTAGAGTGCGTGTCTCAGTGAATGGAGAGTTTCTGCACCACATCCATCCCTTCCAGTTCCTGGATTCTCCGGAGTGGGATTCCCTCAGACCCTCGGAGGAGGGGGTGTTTCAGGTCTGCTGCTTTCCCCTTATACGTTTCCATACGGTATATCCATGATGGACGCTAGTTAACAACTCTTTTCTCCTTTCTCTTTCCCAGGTCACGCTGAGAGCAGATAATCGGTGTAGATATGTGACGTGGAGGCGTAAGAAGTTGTATCTGCTCTTTGCTCAGCATCGCTACATCGCACGGATTTTCGCGCTGCTTGTGCGCAACGACATCGCGGAGAAGCTTTTCTCTTTGAACACAGCGGCGCTGGACGAACGAGGCTTTAGATACGATCTCCGCTTACCCAGCTTCTGTCAGGGGCCACAGTTAGAAAGGACAGGTGTTGTTCGTCCTCCACGGCCGAGCAGAAATCGAAATGCAGTCTCCAAGCCTGTGAAAAGCAAGTCTTGAAAAGCACCTTAATTAATGATCATACTTTCTGTAAACAGCGTTTTCATGTTGTTTCAATGCTGAATGAAGGTTCGTTCATGTCGTCGTCGCCTTGTTGTGTTGTGCCTATCTTTATTTCGTGCACAGAATGAATGGTTTTCACTAATGTCAGTAACTGTTTAATTATGAAGGTTTATATCTGTAATGCTCAAGTGTTAAAAGATATTTTATCCAGAGTAAACGTGCTTTTGTATTTACTTATGCCACTGCTGTCCTCATTATGCACATTGAGAAGGTGGTTTTTCAGATAAATGTCACATTTCATGTCCTTTTGACGTTTTTAATGTCGCTGGCCGTGGTGCTGATTCTCAATTGTTCCAACTCAAATTAAGTGAAATCAAGCGGCTCTCTACAGAGCAGCACACGGGTTATTAACACGAATTAGTGGCGTTTATACATTTCTGCATACCACATATTATGTATCAAGTTGACCCCTTGTTCTCTTTCACACAAGATACTCAATTAGTGAAGATGTTTGGTGTCCCACGCTTAATTTAGCGCTGAAGCTACGAGGCTAATAAACAGTCCAAATAAACAGTGTAAATAAATTTCCAAGACCACTCGTAACCCACGGACGTACTGTGAGCTATAAAAATGAACAAAACTTCACAATCATGGAAGCACATTTTAGACAATGCCAGGGCTGGAAAAAATTATTGGGTGAGATTTCTAAGAATGTATGATGGTCCTTTCCATAAAATCTGGATTCCTGATCAGTATTCTTCCTCTGAGATGCTGGAGGTAGTTAAATGGGTTAAGAGACTTTTTGAGAATTTATTCACAGAAACATTTTGGGCGACTATTGACTTTTTGTGTCTGTTAGCAACGTTAGCCTCTAGTTCTCAAGTACTAAACTAAAGAAGCACAGTTTAGAGACCAAACATGTTTTAGCGATTCACTACATCTGACATAAGTGGGATATTGTTTTAATCTGATATTTTGTCAAACCATTCCTTTAATTAATTAGAAATGTAGTTGTTTTTGTAGGGTTTCCTCAAAACACATCTAGTCCTGTGGCACTGAACCATTTATAACAGTGAAACTTTAAATGTAGGGACTGAATATGTGCCCTAATGATCAGTGTATCCAAATTTGTGCTGCAAATTAACTTAACAGACAGCAGTGTTGCATTTGAAAATGGTGACCAGATGTTGTCACATTCATACATCATGAGTGTTTTGAAATCATATTCATATGCATATTAAATAATGACTGTATCATAAATGTGTTGATAGTTTAAACAAATTAAATGACCAGGCAACATTTAACTAAGATTAGATTAACTATTGGAGTTTACCGCGGTCATATAAACCTAATGTCAGTGTCCCCCTACTGGTTCGAGTATGTACTGCAGGGCAGAGAGGCGAGGCGATGTTGACGAGTGTCGCTGCGCTTCTTGCCCATTTTAGTCGATGCCTGTCAGCTCACAGGAATGCGCTACTCACATTGTGCAGCCCCCCGCTAGATCCCACTCATACAGCCCCAGAGCGTCTCGTTTCTCTCTTTAACCCCAGTCAGCGGCGTCTACAGCCTGTATTTTAGATCGG
Organism: Arnoldichthys spilopterus; assembly: GCA_037974385.1. Classification (NCBI taxonomy): domain Eukaryota; kingdom Metazoa; phylum Chordata; class Actinopteri; order Characiformes; family Lepidarchidae; genus Arnoldichthys; species Arnoldichthys spilopterus. Next base: position 14,117,644 of record JBBPDA010000009.1, on the reverse strand, counting down.
TACTTCATCTGGTAAGTGTTTCTTTTGCTGTGCTTTTGTGTATCTTGTTTTCCAGCTTTTCGATGTCGGATACGGTTAAAAGTTGAAGTAAGCGCATGTTGTTCACTGCTGTCCACAAGGGCAATAGATATGAGGGAGTCCGTTGTGTCTTCTCTGCATGCCCCTGTTTATTTTAATCGAGTTAAGTCTTAAAACTGTAATAAATGTTTCATGTCGCTAGTGTGTCTATGCATCACTGTATTGCGACTCACTGTCCCATTTGAAGACTACTGTTCTGACTAAATTTTACTGCTACATTAAACTCTCATTTAGTCCACATCCTCTAACTACTGCAATGCTTTAGCTGCACCAAATGTTCTCTATGTAAAAAATAATAGCAAATGCAAAATCGTAGAAAACTACAATAGCAAAAGTGCTAAACTGATGTTGACTGTACATAAATATATAATTTATGTGTCCATTTACCAGGCATGTTTGTAGGTTTGTTTTGTGTGTATGAGTGCCACCAAGAGCACTTGTAACGTAAGAGCACAAATACAGATCTACTGTTCCATACATGAGGTTTAAGATTTTGTTCTAAAATCAGTGAATGTTCTCTAACTTGTCCAGGTCACTGCCTGTCAGAATGTCAGCCTCATCAGATCTAAGCAGCCTTTTCTTCATGACCATGTCCCCGCTGGACTCAACTGTGCCATCGGTTGCTGGTCATTCTGAGATGGAATCAAATATTACAACCTGCCAGGAGTGGGAGAAGGCCCATCACCTGCTCTTCCACCTAGGCAACCTCAGTTTACTGGTGGGCCTGCTCATTCCTACCACCATGGGTCTGCATATGATACTCCTCAGACTTCTACTAATGACAGGTCGGACTAAACGCCCCCTGCTGGACACCACAAACAAAGACAATATTTGAGTGGTGATTTGTTGACATGACCTTGGAACTATCTCTCAGACTTAGTCAGTATAATGCTGAATGATATGTTATCTCTACTGATACTCAAGTATGGGTATCACACATTTATTTTTAGTAGTATGAATAGAGAACAACTACAACACAGTGCGAGAGGATTGAAAGAAAATCTCAGAATACATGAAAACAAAATTCTGATTTTTATTTGGTTAATATTTACAAAACTGTTTAAAGTTTATTTTGGTGTCAATTTAAAAAGAGGAAAATACACAAAAAAACCAATTAATGTCAGGTTTATAAGACAATCTTTCAGCATAAACTATTAGCACTGGGGAAGCACTCATCAATGTTATCAACATCTTTATGCCCAAAGACATTATAAATGTGGCATAAGAAAATTAGTCACATTTTCTGTTTGACAAAATTAGTTAAAACAATAATAAGTCAACCAGAACAGAGATAAATTCTATACAAAGGCACTGTAACAAAAACAACCTGTTTAATTCAATGAGATAAAGTGAGATTGGACAATGGTCATGTAAAAATGACTGATTTTGGTGAATTAAACCACAACACTTACTTAAGTGGATCCTGGGTATACATAAGACATGTGGGCCCTTGTATAATGTTGGCACTGTTATAGGAGACCATGCTTGTCATGTCCGTTCGTGATGTTTCTGCCTTGCCTGATCTACTCCTTTCAACTGTAAATGCTAGTATTGTGAAATGAAGGCATTCAGGACCAGCAACAGCTCAGTCATGAAGTGATAGACCATGCAAACTCACAGAATGGGGCTTCCGAGTTTTGAAACGTTTAAACATTGCCTATTCTCTGCTGCATCATTTACTGCAAAGAATCAAACATTGATTTTAGAGAGGAAAATGAGCATAAATACTTTGCATCATGAGCATAATTAAATGGATTTCCATGGCCAAGCAGCTGCTCACAAGCCTAAGAATGTACACTGCCAAGTGATGGCTAAAGTGGTGTAAGGCATGTTGCCACTGGACTCAGCAGCAGTGGAAATGTATTCTCTGGAGTGATAAATAATGTTTTACTGTCTGGCAATTTGATGGACAAATCTGAGTTTGTTGGATAGCAACCTACTCAAATGCATATTGCCAACAGTAAAGTTTGATGGAGGAGATAATGGTCTAGAGCTGTTTTTTTCTGGTTTGGGGCTAGGGCCATTTGCTCTATTTACAATTATATGCTTCCAAGGTTGTTTCTTGTTACAGCACAACAGTGCCTCAGTGCACAAAATAAGGTACATAAAGATATAGTTTGAGGAGTTGTGTGAGAGATGTAAAGGAACTCCTGTAGGCTGGTCACAGCCCTGACATAAACCTAAATGAACCCTTTGTAGATTAATTGGAATTGTTAATTCAGGCTTTCTCACCTAACGGAAGTGCCTGATCACAGAAATGTTCTTTCCACTGAATGAGCACAAATTCCTAAAGACACTTCCCCAAAAAGAGGAGGGTGTAATAAGCTGCCATGTTAATGCCTATGGTTATGGACTGGAATGTTCAAAGTGAATTGAATTAAAAGTGACTCTTTGTCATTGTGGACACACTCAATGAAATGTGACATTTAACCCATCACACGTGCACACGTGGAGCAGCGGGTAGCTATCAACAGCACCCGAGGAGCAGTGTAGCTCAAGGGTACCTCAGTAGTATCAGTGCCAGAACTCGAACCTGCGACCTTCAGGTCCCAAAGACCTGTCCTAAACACTAGGTCACCACTGCCCACACGTAGTCATATATCATATAGTGTGATGGTCATGTGTCCAAATACTTTTGCCCATACAGTGTAACATAATAATAACTCTTGAATAATTTTAACACAGACAAATTGGTAATAAGCTTGTGGTTATTGGGGTAAATCAGAAGTGTCATGAAAAATGGTTTGTATAATAGAAGCATTTGTCAAATATCAAACATTTTTACATTTCAATAATTTTTTTTTCTATTTACAGGGTGCTGTCTGTTTATAACCTGGGCTACTTTGTACAGGTGTACCTTAGACGTATTGGTGTGGAATGCAGTCTTCCTCCTTGTTAACTTCATGCATTTCTTCTTCTTGCTGTACAAGCGTAGACCTGTAAGTACTGACTTATAACAGTGTGTACATGAGGCTTGAAAAAAAAAGATAAAAAGCTTTTTCCCATTCTTCAGGGAGCCAAAGGTTATTCAGCAAGTTTCAGCATCACTGGCTGACAGAATGAGATCATTGCATCCCTATTAGCTTTGGAGAGCCTCACGTCTGAAGCCTTGGGGCCACCCAGTATAGTTTCTGTTTCTTTACTTCCACCTTACAGCCTGATGTCCTGCTAATTCCAGTGGTCTTAAACTCTGCAGAGACATTCAGATCTAGAGAAATTTTAGTGGGTAATTGTGCAGAGTGAAATCTGGCTACTGGTGTTCACAGTAAGGGTTGCAAATATGGTTATCAGTATTTTGACTTTGATACTGATACCAGGTAAAGTAAGTAAGTAAGTAACATCTTCATGTCTATTGTTAATACAAAGTGGTGCACAGGTTTAAAAAATATATTAAGACATAAAATACATCAAACATACAACCACACTTCCCATTAATGATCATGTCATTGGTTTTCAAATGCTAACACACAGAGGAGTGTTTTGAGCTTTGTTTTGAAATTTGTCAGAGAAGAAGCACTTCTGATCTCTTTGGGTAGACTGTTTTATTGTCTTGATAGTCAAGAAAGAATTTACAATATTCACAACACTATTGCGTGAAACATCAAAGGTCTGCTTAAAATGTTGTGATGGAATTATATCTAAAGGGGAGCCAGATGGTTTCATCATAGAATCTAAATTTCTTAAATAAGAATCTGACAAAGTCTTAAAAGCATTAAATATGAAACTACTAGTCTAAGAACAAAACTAATAATGATTGTTATGAGTAAGGTATGTTAGCCCTGATCAACTCTAAAAAACAAATTTCAGGTGAAGGCTTAGTATCTACACTGCCAGAGAAATTACTTACAGAATTGATAATATTTAATAAAACTTTTGGCCTACTAAAAGTATTCTGTTCTTTCTCATGTCACTGACTGTTGGAAATTGCAAAAGCAAGTTTTTAAAATCTCAGAAAACACCTCTAACCTATCCTTTTCCCACCTCCGCTCAGCCTTTCTCCATGCATGCCTTAGTGCCCGAACAGCATCATGTAACTATGGATAAGATTTAGGTTTAAAATTAGATCTTTTGACTTTGAGTGGAGTCCAAAACAGCTGAGCAGATAGAGTTAAAGAAGAGACCAGTTCCTCAGTACATAGCTGAAAGGAGCAATCACTAGCAGAGTTAATGAACAAAACATTATTAAAAACAAGATCACGCTGAGTAGCTGTAGCTGAATTGTAGATTATAAAGATGCTAGCAAAAAAGTTAATGATCCTCATATAGTAGCTTCAACAGTAAAGTTTAAGATTCAGTCATAAGAAGTCATGATTGTACATAAAAGATCAGATAATTTACAAATAAACTCCCTATGTTTGGGAGGTCTGTATACAAGAGCATAAAATAGTGGCTTAGCCCGATCAACCCTCTCCAACCCAACCGCAGCTTTAAGCTCAAGTATTTCTCAGAATAAATAACGCAACACTTTGTTGACTACTACAGCAAGGCATCAACCATGGCCAGTAATCTAAGGCATACTAAAAAAAACAGTTGCAGTATAGAGGGGCAAGCAGTGTGGCCAACTTACCAACTTTTTCACTATATCTAACGACTTTTCAGACCCACTTAACCTGTCTTAATCTAGGGACATTTTTGACAAGCCTTAGCTACTTTCCATACAACTTTGTGGTCAATATTATGTGAAGATCAGCCTGCTCTGGATCCGTCTGTCCCAGGGCTCGGAAAGGGTGAATGATTTTTTTTTGGCAGAACGCCAACGCCGCGTGATGACGTCATTTATATGCAAATTAATGTGTGTCGTCATCTAGTGGCATCTAGCGACTTTCTGTAGGAGATAGTTCAAAACATGGGGGCAAGCTCTAAAAATGGTGCCAGTTTATCAACACCAAGCCATGGGTCTGTTAGAAATAAAAAATCTAGTTGCAGAGTCTCAAAAAAGTAAATTCATCCAAAAGTATTATTGCTGATAGATCCTTCATTTACCAGTGCCATCCATCTTCATTCACCTAATCCCATATAGAAGGCCTGATTCAGTTTGATGGTTCAGAAAGAATTTATAATGTCACCTGAAAACTAATCTTGGTGCTCTGGCATCTTGTAAAATGAGGACAGGTGTAAGGACTGGAGCAGAGGGGGAGGCGCTTATTAAACATGTAATCAAAGAGATTACTTAAGCTCGCACCCACACTAGGTGGGCGCAAAGCATACTGCCTTTTCGTCGTATCACACGGTGCTTAGACGGTTTCCTTAGCCTTTCCTAGTTTTATAGTTCCATAGTATTCTTCAGCCTTAGCATTCTTAGCCTTAGCCTTAGTTAGCCTTAGCCGAGTGACTTACCTGTGTTTCAATGTTGAAGATGGAAAATAAAAGTGTTGTTGAGCGTGCGTTTGGGTCCCAACTTCTTCCAAGCATGACAACAGGACAGACCACTGGGACATTACTTTAGCCCTGGCTGTATGTGTCCTTAACATTCTACTGCTCCCTTCTTCATGGAGACACAATAGTTTTAAAATAAATAATTTCGTAGTTGGAAATTTCACAAAGTATTACAGTTCATTTCAGTGTCTTTCACTTTATACTGAAATCAGTGTTGATATGTCTTTTCTTTTAACCATAGATCAAGATAGACCGTGAGCTGAAGTCAGTGTATAAGCGTATGTTTGAGCCACTGCATGTACGTGAAGCACTGTTCCAAAGGCTGACTGGTCAGTTTTGCACCATCCAGACCCTTAAGAAAGGCCAAGTGTATGCTGCTGAGGATAAGACTTCAGTGGACGAGCGTCTCAGCATTCTCCTTAAGGGAAAGTAAGTAACTCAGAACAAGGACCGTGACTGTAAACAATTAGATCTAGATCTCAATTAGAAATTCTATACTCAGTTTGACAGATCTTTATATTATGTGGAAGTCCTTTAAACTTTAAAAAGGTTCTTCACACTTACACTACATTTACAAAAATGATTCTTTAATGAACCATATATCGAAAAGAGGTATTTGTAGCTATTGTTTAAAGTTAAGTTCAAGTTCAAAGTTTTTTTCTGGGTATAGAACCCTTTGATATATGGAATTCTTTTTAAGTCATTAGCTGATAGGCTTGTTTACATTTTAACTTGACATGGAAACTAGACATTTAAGATTCAGATATCATGAAGTCTTTTCAGTTTCATACAATACTTTATTTGAATGCTCGCCTGCTGTTATGACATGGGGTAATATTTAAGATGCAAGATTAAAGATGTCTAATCCTGCTGACAGATAATACACATTTATTTCTTTTAAAAAGCTATTTGTTCATTGGTTAGCTAACCCTAACCCATAATTTCACTTCATTAAAGTATCAGTAAACTTAAAATATCAGTAAAACGCCAAGTCTGACCAAGTCTGTGCTGTTTGTTGTAGAATGAAGGTATCATATCATGGCCATTTTCTTCACAATATTTACACCAATGCCTTCGTTGACTCTCCGGAGTTCAGATCAACACAGATGAACAGAGGAGAAAAGTTCCAGGTAATGTGTTTAAAGTTGAAGATCTTATTCCTATATATATATATAAAATTTAGGTTTTATGAAATGATATGGGGGTTCTTGGGTGAGTGCGTGGTGGCCGGGCTTTGGGAGTGACACGGGACTGTCCCCAGGTGGGCCCACCACCCGCAGGGGGAGCACTGGGGGTTCAGAACAATGTGGACTGGGTGGCAGCCAAAGGTGGAGACCTAGGTGGACCAATCCCCGACTGACTAAACTGGTTCTCTGGACATGGAATGTTACCTCTCTGGTGGGAAAGGAGCTGGAGCTTGTGTTGAGGTTGAGAGGTACCAGCTAGATATGGTTGGACTCACCTCAAAACATTGCTTGGGCTCTGAAACCCCTCTAGAGAGGGGTTGAATGCTGCTCTCCTCTGGAGTTGCCGCTGGTGAGCGACACCGGGCAGGTGTCGGGCTTTTGGTGGCCCCGCAGCTCCATGCTTTAACATCAGAGTTTACCCCAGTAAGCAAGACGGCTGTTTCCCTGCACCTGCAGGTTGGGGAAAGGTCTCTGACTGTCATTTGTGCTTATGCACCAAATGACAGCTCAGAGTACCCAGCCTTCCTGGAGTCCCTAAGTGGTGCGCTAGATAACACACCATGGTGGGACTCCCATTGTCTTGCTGGGGGACTTTAATGCTCACATTAGCAATGACAGTGTGGCCTGGAGGGGTGTGATTGGGAGGAACGGTCTCCCTGATCTAAACTCGAATGGTGTTTTGTTGCTGGACTTCTGTGCAATGCACGGTTTGTCCATAACAAAAGCCATGTTCGAGCATAAGGGCATTCATAAGTGGATATGGTTCGAACAGGCCCAGGGCCACAGGTCAATGATCAATTTTGTAATCGTATCACTGACCTGAGGCCTGTTGTCTTGGACACTCGGGTGAAGAGAGGGGCAGAGCTGTCAACCGATCACCATCTGGTAGTGAGTTGGCTCAGGTGGCAGGGAAGAAAACCGGTCAGACCTGGCAGGCCTAAGTGTGTAATGAGGGTCTAATAGGAACATCTGGTGGAGGCCCCTGTTCACCTGATCTTCAATTCTCACTTCCAGCAAAGTTCCAACTGCATCCCAGAGGAGGTAGGGGACATTGAGTCTGAATGGACCTAGTTCCATGCCTCCATTGTGGAAGTGGCTGTTCAAAGCTGTGGATGCAGGACTGTCAGTGCTAGTCATGGTGGTAACCCCCGAACCTGTGGTTAGCCTGTGGGTCTCAGGAAGCAGCTGATGAGTACCAGCAAGCCAGGTGGAATGTGGCTCAGACGGTCACGGACGCAAAAACTTGGGTGTGGGAGGAATTTGGGGAGAACATGGAAAGTGACTTTCGGTCTGCCTCAAAAAGGTTCTGGCAAACCATCCTAGTGCCCACTGTTTATGGTGGTGATGAGTTGCTGCTGACCTCAACTGGGGACATCATCTGGAGGTGGAAGGAATACTTTGAGGACCTCCTCAAACCAACCTCAGAATCACCTAATCATGCCACCCTTGAGACAACAGAAGGTGCAGAGCCAGAGGGAGCTGGCGTGGACCCATCATGGGGGATGAGGTCACCAGGGTGGTAAAACAGCTCCTTGGTGGCCAAGCTCCAGGGGTGGATGAGATTTGCCCAGAGTACCAGAAGGCTCTGGATGTTGTGGGGCTGTCATGGCTGACGCGCCTTTTCAACACTGCATGGAGGTCTGGGATCAGCTGGGAACCTGTAGCTTGCTCTAGGGCAGTTTCACAGCTGAGTGTAAAGTGGCGAGGATGAGGATTAGCACCTCCAAGCCCGAGACCATGGTTCTCAGTTGGAAAAGGGTCGTTTGCTCTTTACAGGTTGGGGAGGAGGTACTGCCCCAAGTGGAGGAGTTTAAGTATCTCGAGGTCTTCATGAGTGAGGGTAGAGGAGATCAAGAGCTTGACAGGCAGATTGGGGCAGCGTCAGCAGTGTTGCGGGTGCTTATCCAGACTTGAAAAGTATTGCACCAGAAAGCAAACTTCTCGATCTACTAATGCATCTTTATTCACACCCTCACCTATGGGCACGAGCTGTGGGTAGTGTGAGTCACTTCAATGAGATCGTAAATTCAGGCAGCCGAAATTAGTTTTCTCTGTAGGGTGGCTGGGCTCTTCTTTAGAGATAGGGTAAGAAGCCTGGACATCCGGGAGAGCCTTGGAGTAGAACCACTGCTTCTCCACATCAAGAGAAGCCAGTTGAGGTGTTATGGACATCTCAAGAGGATGCCCCCTGGGCAGTTACCTGGGGAGGTTTTACAGGAACGTCCCATGGGAAGAAGGCTCCAGGGCAGACCCAGGACACGCTGGAGGGATTATATCTCTCGGCTGTCCTGGGAACGACTTAGTATTTCCCCTGGAGAAAGTTGGCTGGGGAGAGTGAGGTCTGGGCTTCTCTGCTGAGGCTGCTACCCCCATGGCCCGAATCCCAGAAAAGCAGAAGATGATGGCTGGATGGATAGATGGATGGATGGATGGATGGATGGATGGATGAAATGATATGGTGCAACTGCTTATTATATTGGCAGAACAGGGCTTCTGCAATTGAAGATTTGGAAACATGTTAGTGATGTGGAATGCTTCATCTACAGGTGACAATCACAGCTGAGGAAAATTGCAAGTTCCTGTGCTGGTCTAGAGAAAGGCTGACTTATTTCCTGGAGTCTGACTCGTTTCTGAATGAGGTGTTCAGATATCTCATTGGCAAAGACATCACCAACAAGCTGTACTCCCTCAATGATCCTACCCTTAGTGACAAGGTATTATAAAATATAAAATATATTGTAATGTATAAGACAGAGTAAGTGATATGAGCCAGTAAATTGTTTGTTATTGAAAACTCATTTTTATATTTCTTAATATTTAAATATTGCCCAGTTGTAAAGTGGGAACATGGCTCAGCCTGCTCCAAGTGTGGGGTAAACTAATTATTGTATGGGAGTAAATCAGCACCATGCTTATTCAATGTGTACTTTTATAGTGTAAAAGTAATTTATAATAATAATTTATAGTGAATAATTCATTCTCTTATTCAGACATAACAAAAATTTAAATGACACATGTCCATATAACTGGACACTAAAAACATGCTGTCCTGCCTGCTATATGTCAAAGTTGCAAGGGAACACAAATTATCTCATTTTAACTCCATCAAATGTATTTTAGTTACCTCACTGTAAAACCAGTACTGGACTAGGTTTATGATTTCTTTTTTTAGCTTATGTGTCCCTGGTGTGATTAATAATGTGTGATTTATTATGATTATATTAGAATTTGATGCCCCACACTTAAAAAAAGTTGGAACGTAGCAAAGTAAGAGTGAAAGGTTTCTAGAATATTCGTGTTATGCCATTTTGAAACATTTCACAATAAGCAGGTGAACTGGTAAGGGGTAAGGGGATCATGATTGTATATAAAAGAGTATCCATCAAAGGGTCAGTCTCTACAAGCAAAGAAGGGTTGTGGCTCACCACTTTGTGCCAAACGTCATGAGAAAATTTGTCAGTCAGTTCAAATAGAACATTTTGTTTACCATTTACAGTACATAATACTGTGAAAAGATTCAGGGAATCTGAAGAAATCTCAGTCCTTGTAGGACAGGTCTGGAAAACGTCAAGCCTTCAGAAAGTATTTTACAGGAATAAGTATTGGAACCTGAGTTCAGAAAACCACTTTTTTGTCTTTTAACACAGGCCAACTTTGCATCAAAAAAACTTTTCTTTGAACTTTTATCAGTTAAATGAAAGTTCAAGAAAATCAACAAATAACACATTGAGAGAATCAACAAATCACATACACACACACACACACACACATGTATATGTGTATATGTACACCAATCAGCCACTATATTAAAACCACTGAAAAACGAAATAGTGCCACCTATCGTGGGGTGGTAGAGTATATTAGCCAGCAAGTGAGCAGTCAGTTGCCATGCTGATGTATTGGAAGCAAGGACAATTTGTAAGGATCTGAGCAATTTTCACAAGCGCCAAATTGTGATGGCTAAACAATTGAGTCAGAGCATTGGGGTGTTCCTGGTATGTGGTAAATAATACCTACCAAAAGTGGTCTTAGGATGGACAACCAGTGAAGGCTTAGTGATGTGCATGGGGAGCAAAGGCCCTGTCTTGTCCATTACACTGCCACTGCAGCACAGAAAGTAAATGCTGGCTATAAAAGAAATGTGTCAGAACAGTGCACCACATGCAGAGATACTCTAGTGGCATATTAGGCAGATGGTTTTAATGTTACATTTGTGCAAATGTGTATATTTTATTGTTTTTCAATAATTAGCAAATAAATAAAATTACTATAAAATGCCATATTACAGCCACAAAACTTTTAATGCCACTGTAAGATAAAGCAACCAGATAAAGTGCAGATATAGAACAGTTTAACTTATAACTATGTGCAGATATGTACATTTATGGTTTGAATATATAAGTATGTACATGACAGATGTGCAAAAGGCCAAAAGTGACGTAATGTGTGCCAACAGGCCGAGAGTGGTGTAGGGATACTGATAGTACTGATAATAATAAGATAGGTATGTAAAGCAGGAACATTAGGTTATGGATAGTACTATAATAAACAAGAAACAAGAACATGTTGGATATGGGATGTTGTTGGAGTAAAGTTGTTGTTGTTTATTGTACTTGTATTATCAATTTTATCTTATTTTGATGTGGTTGTGTTAGAGTGTTTTAACATTTTTAAAAGCATGCATTAACTTCACAGAGCACAAATACATTTGTTTCCCTCCCACAAATGATCAATAACAAATCTAATTTTAAAGTCATGTGACAAATTTTATTTATGGACATTTTTATTTATGGGATATACACACATATTGACACACATCGCTCTGCTATTTTCAGCACATTTTAGTATGTAAGGAAGATGTTAAAGTGACACAGACAATAACTGTTATAATGTTGATGGACATGATTTTTTATGTGTATGATGGCTGTGATTCTAAAGTGATTCTAAAGATGCTGCTGCTGCTGATGATGATTCCAGGCAGTAAAGAAGATGGAAAGACAGCCAAGTCTGTGTTCCCAGCTGTCCATGATGCAGATGAGGAACAGCATGGCCAGCACCAGTGACACAGATGATGTGCTTAATCAGATACTGAGAGGGGGATCAGGTGGCTCATCACTGCGTAAGTCACTCGTGCACCCTGCTAAGGCCTGCTGCTAATGAGCATTTAGCACTAATGTTTACTATCTCTATAACTTACTGTGCATAGCTTCATTCTGTGGCCCATCTCAGTCTCTCATTTTTAGGTTCTCTCTTACCTCTTTACTATTCAAAGAGAAAAACAGTTTTATTTCAGTCTGCATTCAAATAACTTCCTCATCTCCACTCATTGCTTCCAGTTTGGTCCATTACCATAAACTAAAATGTCTGCTGCTCTACTCCTTCCATATGAACTCATTATTTTGTCAGTGTTTCTCTGATATTATTTCTTCCTGTCCCTCCTCTAGCTGTGACCTCAGATCGTGCCTGATGGGGGTGTAAGATGATTTATTTTCTCTCACCATCATTTTCCTCCCCAACCCCAAAATCATCCCAACAGTCACTTCAAACATAACTAAATCAGAGATTGAGTTTTCACATGAATTGCTAACACTCTTCCAGTGTTCTTCACGCATAACCTGACCTGTTATAAAGTTCACCATTAACATTGAAACAGCTTGGTTTAAAATACTGCATCTATAAATTGAGGGTTCAAATGTTCAAGGTGCACAGATATTTTTCAAAGTGCATACCTACTTTACTAGGGCTGGGTATTATACAGCTTTAAAAACATATTTTTAAATAATACTTTATACTACATGATGTTGCATTGACTCCAGGCATTTTGTGTTTCTATTTTAAAACATCACAAATTAGCCTAATTTATGTACAAACATAACCCATTTTCCATGGAAATGTGAATGTACCCCACATTTAAAACTTTAAGAAAAAGAACTTTTTGAAAATTTTAAGACAGATAAATGGACCTTAAGACCAATGGGTACATGATCCCCTACATAATCTGCGTCATGGTGAGCACAATACATATATTTCTGGGCCAATACATTGACTATCCAGTTATTTCATTACAATGTAACCTGTCAGGGGGTAGGATATTTGGCAGCAAGTGAACAGTCAGTTCTAGAAGTTGATGTGCTGAAAGCAGAAAAAATGGAAGGATGTGAGTCACTTTGACAAATGCCTTATTGTGATAGCTAGACAACTGAGTCAGAGCATCTCCAAAACAGCAGGTCTTGTGGAGTGTTCCAGGTATGCAGTAGTTAGTACACACCAAAATTCACAACTGGTGAATTGGCGACAGGGCCATGGACACCCAAGGCTGATAAATATGGGAAATGAAGTCTAGCCCATCTGCTCTGATCCCACAGAGTAGCACCTGTGATTTATAAAATGAATGCTGACTGGTGCAAAAAATGCAGAAAGGTGTCAGAACACAGTGCATCACAGTCAGAGCTGTTTTGACAGCATTAGGGGGACATATTAGGCAGGCAATGTATATATATTTATACACACACACACACACTAATCAGCCACAAAATGTTTTGAGTAGGTGGGTGTTTCAAAGACACTACTGCTATTTGTATTTGATTTTCTAAATGTTCGACAGACTGCTAATGTTATAACATGCTTTATATTTACTCATCCATCTGAAATTTGCAACATGATGCTGATGAGAGTAATTATTTAAGTATTACAATTTTTGATAACATTAAAGGTATGAAAAGTTAATCATGACAGAATTTTTCAACAGTAATATTGAAATTATTTAGTCAGTGCTGAAAGGCATTAAAATTTAGAATTTTTATACCCAGCCCTAGTCTGTGCTGATTTACTGCTAACAACTATAAATAAAACATAAAAATATTGATATTGCAATTATGCTGGCACATATTGCAATTGTGGTGTTTTAATGCCTGGGTTGGTGATTCTGGAAAAAATGGTAGATTTAGAAAAAAAGGTTTCTCTGCCATTGTGGAATTGGCTTGCTAGTTCTACCTACCATGTCTGCCTGACTAGCCTTGTAGAAAATGTTGATGGTCATATGCAATAAGTGCATGAACAGAGTAAGTGCAAATAGGCAGGTAGGTAGTTAGACAGGCAGGTAGGCCTTCCATAATTTTGTTCAGGAAAGATTCAATGACTGGAAAGAATTTTTACAGCCCTATGACTGCCAAAAATAAGTAATTAATTTTCTTGTCACAGCATATAATTTATTCATTGCAATCAGAATGTTAAAATGATTTCAAGAAATATAAAAAAAGTTTCTGAACCAAATCGCCTATCCTTGCTTAAAAAAATTACATAGGGGAACTCTCAAGGTGACCTGACTGAAGTCAACACTATTTTGAAAAATTTTCTTTGGTGATTTGCCAGATCACTTGCCTTTATTTAATCTTTGAACATCTGAGATTAGTCATAATGTTCACAACACAGACACATACTGTCCACAACTTAAGATTAAGATTGCTAAAAGCAGGGGCTTCTGTACAGTCAGTGCGGTGGTAATGATTAACTAACAATGCCATCTTACCATAGTGACTACTGAGGTATCTAGACTTTAAATTACTGCAAATACCACATCTTGATTACTCACCAGTGTAGTTAAGTTTGCTTTGAACACCCCCATACCTCACCACAACCCTCAAAAATCTCAAGTGTTTTTATTTTTAAATGTGACAATGCAGACTAAATGTATTTTTAAGACCACTGGGTACACCTACATTATTTGCATCATGGTGAGCAAAAATATATATGCACAATACATTTATTTCTGGGTCATTGACTATCTAGTTAGTTCATTACAATGTAACCTGTCAGGGGGTGGGATATTCGGCAGCAAGTGAACAGTCAGCTGATGTGCTGGAAGCAGAAAAAAAGGATCTGAGCCACTTTGACAAATGCCTTATTGTGATGGCTAGACAACTGAGTCAGAGCATCTCCAGAACAGCAGGTCTTATGGAGTGTTCCAGGTATGCAGTAGTTAGTACCTAACAAAATTCACAACTAGTGAATTGGCGACACCCATGGACACCCAAGGCTCACTGTTGAATATGGGAAATGAAGGCTAGCCCATCTGGTCTGATGGTAATCAGTGGTAATGATTAACTAACAATAGCATCTTACCATAGTGACTACTGATGTACCTGCAATGTATCCAGACTTTAAATTAACTGTGAATACCACTTCTTGATTACTCAGAAGTGTAATAAATTTATGTAGTGTAGTAAATGTTATTAGATTTGTTGATATGACTGCATGTGTTTGACCTAACATGGATCTGTTACAGTTCTACGATTTTTACACTGTAAACATGTTACTCTTTTATTTAGTGCAAATGTCTGATTTTCAGAACAAAAAACAATCAGCAAGGCCTCCACAACTATGAAGCCAATTGAAGAATCAATGGAAGATGATGTTTTTGAAGCTGATTCAGCTACTGCCACCCAACCAAGCCCAAGAACCCCAGAGGAGGTGTAGTGTCACAACCAGCCACAAGTGACATTAAGTGGACCGCCGTAAGGAGATGGTGTTGAGTACTTGTTTCCTCTAAAGCACCACCTCGTCTTTTCTGGAATATGGAATGTAAACAGTTTACATGGTTTCTTAGCAGAGATTTAGGTCATGAAATCAAAACTGCATTTTCTCCTGTTTTTAGTACAGATTAATTTAGGGCTTTTTGTTTGCTTTTTAAGAGGATTTCCTCATTATATTGATATATTATCTGGTCAAAAATAGATTTGAAATTAATATTCAGGTTATTTTAAATTGTATAGACGCTGAAATGCAAGGATGATCTGATTGTAGTTCTAAAAGCAATATCTGTGTTTTGTTGTTTAACCTGTGGGTGGCAGACTTGTATTAATTTAAAAACGCATTTAAGTGTAAAAAATGTTTGGTGAAGGCTGCACATACAATCATGTCATGTTTTTTAGATTAAAAGTCAGGCACTCTGGCAATGCGTGTAGAAAAAGAATTTCAAAATCAAATGTATTTTGAGTGCAAATCACATGTTTCCTTTGTCTATGTCTTTTTTTTTTCACTTAAGAAGGTGTTTAAATGCACTCATATATTTCTAGTCCAAAAAAGACACTACAGAATGTTTCCTCAGGTCTGTCAGTGTTTATCATGAATCTTATGACCTTTTTACATGTTCATCTAAACATAAATGCATGGTGCTGTGGTAAAACTACAACAAACAAAATAATTATGTAAGCAAATGTGTAGAATGCTATCTTCCCATCAAAGCTTGTGAAAATGTTTTGAGGCAATCATAAGAAGCTGTAAAAGAAGAAACACACAAAACATTGCTGATAATAAATGTCTAAATTAAACCAGTGCTTTTTCCCACATTCCACTTACATGGAGTAAATTCAACTATCATTGTGATATAATGAAGAATCTGAGTATTAAATTCTTTGATAGAAAAAAAAACTAAATCATTAATTATCATTAATTGGCATCTGATTTAATACTTTTATTTTTTTGTAAAGAAATATTTACAACTCAAAATACTTTACTTAAAAGATATCTGATCAGTAGATTATTATTCACTGCTGCAAGGAGAAAACCTCCATAGTCTTTAAGAAGAAGGGGGAGAAATGTCTGGGCTCTCAATGTTTTGGTCTAGTTATCGTAAAGTGACAGGGTTGTTTAGTGTAACACAACTGTAAAGCACTTAACAGAAAGGCAAACAAAATCAACATTCAATGCGAAGATATTTAAAAAAAATAGAGCTCATTAAAAGAGCTTGTCTCAACATCAGTATTGTGTATAGAATACAATATTTAAAGTCCAATCAGTAATCACTACAACCATCCAGGTCAGTTTAATACTGCAAAAACACAGAGAGAAGACTAGATGAAAATGTACCCACTAAAGGGAACATCATGTATTCATGCAATTTTTCTGATAGTAAACTCAGAGGCAGTACTATAATATTTTTCCTAAAGCCTGTCATGCTTTTTGATAAACATTATAAATATTCAATGTTAATTTGCATTCAGTTTTCAGAATAACTAGCTGTGTCCTACTACAAATAATTTACAGGCATGTCACAGTAACTCATTTTATGACCATTATTTTGCTCTTCAAGATATAATTTGTCCAAGGCAATATCCCTTATTTTTGCAGTAATCTGGCTTCATGACTATGTTAAACAAAACAAGTGAGGTAGGATTTACTGTTAATTGAAAACAGTATACAAAAAAATCACCACCACAGTATTCAGAGCACCCTTCATGACCACTAGGAGGCATAAAACTTTCCAAGGTATTGTATTAGTCTTATCTCTTTCGCCATCCTAAAATTTTTTTGCCTAAACTCTAAACAGATCAACTGTATGACATGTTTCTACATAAACACTCACAGAATACCTGTTTAGGAATAAACTTTGTCTACTAGCAAATTAAGGGAATCATTTTTATTATTTGGTAAATAAGTCCCTGAGAGAAATTCTTCCCACTAAGAAGCTTTTGTTCAGTCATGTGTATACTGCTTAGTAGCAGTCCGGGATTCGGCTTGGCTTATGTTTGACTATAAAGCCACAGGTAATATGCAGATGCATTAACATAGAAATAATGCACATACACACGGATATTCAATGGCATCATTTATGAAAATAATAATAATAATAATAATAATAATAATAATAAATAAAGTTTGCCCATTTGTATTGTATCACTATAACCCCACCTTCTGTTAAATGTTTAAAAGGGGGTTACATGTGAGATTTTGATGTTTAAAATTAATTAATGATCCATGGAAGAGTGTTTTCAAAATTGAGTGCCATTTTCTGACCTTTGTTTTAATTAGTTTTTTGTCTAGAACAAATACAACAAATACATTAGTATGGGAAACCTGTTGTTTTTGAACACTAAGTATGAAAGACTGATCATGAGAACACACCACTGGATGCCTGGACGTTTAAGCCCTATTAATATACATCTTCATATTATTATGACTGTCCAGTAGTGGTCACACAGTGTTTGTCACATACATTTGTATATGGAGTAAGCAGCTTGTGCGCCTAGGTGGGCATGTCCCTCATGTTAGTACCCCTGAAGTATTATAAGAAATTCATTTACAAAATTTATATGGCAAGACAGCCTTTAGAAGGTCCATGACACTAGCTCATTAGGAACCATTTGTTGAATAGTGTTAGCTCATTAATGCAAACATCTAAACTTTACCAGCCATCCTGTGGTGTAAAGTTTCACACTTAACAAAATTTGGCACACTGCATAATTACCACATTCTTTGTCACAATTTTGTGACATTTTGTCTATAGGGGCCACTGCAACTGACATATTTCTGTATAACAAAATCTTTTATATACATATTACAGACCACAATGCAGTACATAAAGTTAATCTTCCATGCATTCCCCATTAACAAGCAGCTAATTTACAATATAAAAATGCAGATAATGTCACAGTTGTGCTACTTTCATGTATATATTTGCTGATACACCAATATATAATTTCATATTGAAGCATATGAAATGATCACAGCTTTAATGTGACAACATTAGGTCACTTGTGAAAACCACTCCTCCTTTTCTACTTTTACAGGTCAGTTTTAGTATCAGACTTAACCTTTAGCTGTCTGAGTAATATGCTTGGTTTAACATAACTGACTTGGTGGTTGATAGTCCAACTGTGCTGGCATACCAAAGATCACATTACTTTAAATTGGCCATTGTAAAACCTTTCTTCCAACATTACAAACAGTATATTGTCCATGTATCTACACACCTAGGGATGGCCTGAATAGTATTTAATGGACTTCACATATTTGGTGGTAATTTATATTGTTACTCCAACACTTTTTCTTAAAATCACCCTTAAAAATAGTATTTTCTAATTAACCATAATCTTAAGTATTTTCAGTCTGCTGCTCCAGTGCTGTAAGTTGCAATAGAAGTCTCAACTGAAACCTCTCCTCTCCTTCAAAATACCACTCTGGTGGCCCTCTTAGTTGAAAAGGCTGTAAAGTTAACAAATTGGAATTACTTTATCTATCAAGATTTTAGTTAATCCCAGTAGCAATCAGTGTTTCCCTACTAATCAAGTGCCAGAACTCACCTATCAAACAGATTTATGGCACTGAGCTCCTGGTTCTAGCATCGCTCTCAACAGAAAATATACTACTCAAAGCAGCCTACTCAAAGAACAAGTATTTGTTCTATATATACAAGTACATATTGGGGTTGATCCATCAAACTTGTCCTGCCCTAACACCAACCTCTTATTGTAGATTTTGCCGTAAACCAGCTATAATTTGTTTTACATTTTACCATAAAGTAACAAATCATTGTTTTTAAAGGCCTTTGCTGATAAAGTATAATATATTTTAAACTGCACGTTTTGAGGCTTGAGGAAAAAAATCAAAGTAATACACATACTAAATATAGATTTAAATGCCAATAAAGCAAATACTGTAGTATTTGTATATGAATTATTTAGGCCACAATTATGCACACAGGACACCCTATACAATAACTTCAAAATAACAAACAATTTACACAAAGTAGATAAATACCATAATGGTTAAAATTTAGAACCTGACTGAAAAGATGTAAACAAAAAGACAATAAAATATATCGGTTTAAGTCTGAAGTACATGATTGCTATCTTTGACATCATACATTAACATTGTCTGATTTACAACCATTCTTGTAAACCCAGATGAAGATGGGTGATAAGGGGCTGCACAGTTTAAGAAGAAAGACAGGTAGTTTGTTCAAAACCTCAAAGCAAACAAGCAAATCAAACAAAACAAAAACAACCCCCCCAAAAAATCTCTTAAGATTCTTTGGCTCAGTATTGTTCAGTGTGCAGATATCAAGGTTTTAAATGACCATTGAGGCTTCTTCAAATTTTTTGGACCACATTCACATTAGACAACATCATTCGGAAGCTAATAAAAACCTAATAAAAATGAGCAAAATTATGCATCCAAGATAGATGTATATTGTGCATGAGGTATCCTAGAAACACACTTTTGGCTTTTCAAATCCTGTTCACAGTTCAGTTAATTATGAATATAAAGACAGCAGCAATTGTTTCCTCCTTTGCATGATGCTTGAGAGGTCCAGAGATGCCATTTTGGGGCTTACTTATCAGTCTGAGGTAGGGTGGGTACAACAGAATGCTTACTGTGGGAACCTGGATAAGACAAGGCAGCCTGAGAAGTTGCAAGGTGTGCCAAGAGAGGGACTCTCTCACTTTTTCCTCTTTTTTCTCTGTGATGAGGCAGCTTTTGGTGTAGGGTCTTCAGGGGAGCTGGAGGGTTTGTTGGAAGTGGAGCAGTCCTGAGATGAGTAGAAGGCTCTTTGGCCTGTCTCTGAGCTATGAGAACTTGAGGCTTGACCTAAACTGGAGGCAGGTGGCTCTAAGCTGTACCTTCCCTGAGTGGCTGAGGATGCTTTGTGCGGACAGTGTGCTACCATGTGGGCGGCGCTCTGGCAGTAGTGGCACTTCTTGGGTTGTGGGGGGAGGGCACACTCTTTGGCATGATGGTCCAAACCGCCACAGTTATAACATCTGACAAAAGAGAGGATCTAGGTCAGCAGTGACATAAGCCAACCAAATATTCTTTACAAATAAATTACAAACATACTAAAATCCACAAAAGCAGGACATTATTTAATTTAGGACAAGCAAGTTTCATGCTGCAGTGCTTTTTCAGTGACAGGAGCCGATCAGCTGTAACACTCATAACTAATTACCACAGTACTGCTTATTTTTCAGCATTTGTTTTCATTGGCCTGGCAATGATCTGATGTCACTGCACTATGAACCAATACATGAGGATACAGAAACTGCTATGTTAGGTGATATTTGATATGATATACTGATGAATTGTCAGTACAATGAATTCTGATAGAACTTATTTATTTATTTATTTTAATAACTAAGTTATTAAGGGTATTTCATAACATGCATATAAGTATATTCATAAAGGTATATAGGAAATAACAGTAATATACTAATTGTCATTGTAAAGTGGTATGGCATAAAGAAACATGTAAACATAAACACGCAACTCTACATAGTTTTTAGGCCTGCATGTGTTCTTTTTGTAAACTGCACGGTCATATTGCATATAGACCTAATTTAACAAAATTCAAAAATTTTATTTTCTTACTAAAATGGCACAAAAATAAAAACAGCCACGGTAAGCCAGGTAGTCCAATATCTGCTACGTTTTTTTCCATCATGATTGACTGATGGAGGCAGCTGTGGCCTAAAAGTTAGAGAAGTGGTTTTGTTACTAAAGGGTACCACGATGTGTACATCGATGTGTTCATGTTTCACGAACCCCTGGCTGAATTGCCCCTAAGCAAGGCACCTAACCCACACTTGCTACCCGAGCATGGCTGTGTGGCTTCCAACTGCTCTGGGTGTGCATTATAGTGTTCATAGTGTTATTATTATCTAACTAATTAATTGATAACAGCATCAAAAGATATGTACATGAAAAATATCAGATAATGGCATCAGCCAACAAATCTCACATCGATGCATACCTAGCTTGTAATCTTGCAAACCACTAGCTGTGCATCTGTTGCCTCTTACTCCCCTGCAGTGTTGCCTGTCAGTTAGATGGATCAGACCAAATTGCAGTCTCAGGGACTGGTCCCTGCATGAAGTTGAGAATCCCTGGCTTAGTACCTGCTACTGACAGTGTGAATGGCTGCATTATTTAATTCCCACAGTGTCTGACCATGTAAGCATGAGGGTACAGGGGGGTTATGACAGAAAGAATTTCAGAATGTTGGTGATGAAACTACATTTAGCACTGTTTTTGCTAGGACCAGAAAAGTCACTGCATGCTTATGTATAGATGCTCTAGGTTTACCTACATAATGTTAAGTTCTGCTCTTGTGCAAAAAAAGCATTTAAAGGGCATTTCAGAAGATTCATCCACTGTTTATCAACTTTGGCAGTGACAGCTATAACACCTATCAAAAGTTCACAAAACATGCACCATATGTGGATACATACAGGAATTGTAGGCTGATGCCAACCTTGTTTTTTTATCAGGTACATACTGATGTCTGTACTAATACCAATACCTCTGCACAAATAATATGTGGACATTTCTGATTAATCTACATGGATTAGCATTATAAAGAAATATTGTATTTTTTCTTTAGGGATGCAGTAAAACGAATAAAATGCAGATATTTTAGCACAGTATTCCAGTGACACATAAATCCCATGCTCTTCTGAAGAACAATACATCAAATATTGGACTGAAATATCGGCCAAATCCAAATGTGTGTCTAATGCCGAATATCCAACATGATATTATTGTGCATCCCTATATCACACACTGGATAATTTTTAGTCATTTTGAAATACATTCTCCTCCCAACTACAATAATGAAACAATGAAATAAGCTTACTACTACTCACACTGTGATGTTTATATATTGATGTATTACAGTAAGCTAACATAACCACAGTAGTCATAGCAGCACTGCACTTGCACCTTTTACAAAAAAAGAAATCAACAAAATTTAAGTTCAAACAATTACTGAAGGCTGTGTAAAACAATATCTGCATGTCTGATAAAACAGATATAAGCTTTAAATGTGTGTAAAGCTCTGGTATCACTGCTGTTAACTTGGCTCTAATACAACAAATCACAGAAGAATTCTAGGAGAATGCAGCATTACTATAGTCATAAGAACCCGATAAATACAGGCTTCATGCATTAAAATATTTGTTGTTCGGGCTGGGACAGCACGTAACCAATTTCGTAAATTCGTTGACATAAATAATTTGCGGCAACACAAGAATTAAAAAAAAACAAACAAAACAACAACAAAAAAAACCAAAAAAAAATGTTCACGGTCTTCTAAAGTGTGGGAATACTTTATTCAGAATGCTAATGATATTGTGGTTTGCAGACTATGCAAGATTTAGTTAGCATACCACATTACTACTACAGCGATGCACGAACATTTGAAGAGAAAATAAATTTGAGCACTGTATCAAGCTGGCAACGAAACACTGTAAATTCAAATTTTTTGTCGCTTTTTTGCCCAGAAATGTTAGATTATCAAACATTGACACATAATTTGATTTTAGTTGTAACTAACGTTAAGCAATGTTTAAAATTGCTATCAGTCCGGACGTGTTAGGCTATAGTTTCTGTATACTTAGGTTGCACATCGACTCGCTTAGACGATGCTATATTACTAACTGCTTATCCTAACTTCCCTGAAATAATTTGTTTTAACATGTAGTCTTTTACTTCAGTCATCAAATTCAGTGCTATATTTTAAGTTCCAAGTCAAGGTACAAGATGCTAAAATAAATAAAAAATAAACAAAAACATTTTGGCTGCTCTTCTCAGTTTCCTTTTGTTTGCACTTGATTTTTATTTTTGTATTGCTCCTGTGTGACTTGAATTTTTCATTACTTTTGTTGGATTATACAGCTGGCATCTAAATGTATTATTTTGCAGAGTTTAATTAATCTCACTTGATTTCATCTTTCATCCATCTTAGCCTTTTTTTTCTTTCTTACAACCTGGTGGTGGTATTCTTAGATCAGTGGACATCCAACATAATCAGCTTCTAGTCATTTTTTAGCAGCAAGTAAAATAATGTGGATGCCAAAAAATAAACTACATATTGATAGCGAAGAAAGGCTTCATCCTATTGGTCCATTGATCCCTGGGTAATGGTACATGGTGTTAGCCAATTCTTGAAAATCAGGCATTGCATCGGATTTTGGAAGTGAAAATGTGGTACTGGTGCTTCCCTTGTCTCAATAATTTTAGAGTTGAAAATGATGGTAATACATCCAACAGTGATTCCATTTGCTATGTACCTGTAGACAGCCACTCAAAACAAGTATAAAACACAAATTTTAACAACTTTATAAGAAAGGTGACCTACCTAATGCATTTACCAGTTGTTTAAAAGGAAACAAACTTCTGCATGGTTGAGCATGATTCTTGTGGGGGGTCCTACATGGTGGCATCTTCAATTAGAGTGTGAACAGGAAGGGGGAAGGGCAGAGGAATTTAGTATTCCTAGTTGCCCTATAGCCTACCTATCATCCTAAGGTCCCCTCTCAACCTTCATAGCTCCAGTAAGTTTTCCTGTATTTCAGTGTCCACAGACCTTCTAAAAGCCCTTTGAAAATAAGAGATGTAGATAAAGTGTGATGTCTAATCATTCCTTGGTCTGAGGATATAAAGGCAAGCATTCACAACAGTTCACCTAGTGATTTTACCCCAAATGTTGTAGTCTAAACACGTGTTTCTTTGAGAAAAAAAATAAAAAATAAAATACAACAAAATGTAGGCACTGTGCAAACAGTATTGCACAGGATTCAAATATTTGGTGGCATTAGTACTTTACAAAGACTTGATTTAGCAATGTGTTTTCATAGTGAATTTAGATGGTTTACTGAATGGATTGACATGATGGCACTGTGATCCTGGAGGAATGTGGTTTCGTACTGAGTGAACTGTAAATGGTTGAAATGACAGTAAAAGCCTGCTTAACTTGAAAAAGTTAAAATTCTGTTCCTAATTTGGATAGGTGAACATAACAGATAACAGATGTGAACAGATATGATATTCTTCTGTATAGAATTAAGAACATCATTGGTTTCAGAAGCTAGATTTTCTGCTCATCAGCAATCAGTAAAATTCCTTCAGTTAAGTTCAAAATGTTTAAAGGTTTTTATGCACGTACTGCCTTTTTCAAATCCCACGTTTCAATGGGGTTTAGAAAACTATCGTTTCTTCTTTTTAAGACATTCCTTGGTGGATCTGCTCATGTGCTTAGGATCATTATCCTGTTGATGATTCTTCTCCAGAAAAGCTATCTTTGGTCTATACCACACAAATGTACAGTTACTTGGTTAATCTGTCTATTTCTATATTACTACTTTATTCCAAAAGCACTGGTCTTTGCCTATTTGCTCTTTGACAAACTGTGGTCTTACCCATTTTTTGAAGAGCAAATGTTTTTTACTGTATAATCACCTAGGCACAGTATCAAAGAGTGAAATTTTTGGTTGTTCAAAAATGTAAAAAAATCAACACTTTCCACTGAATGTAATTATTTTTCACATGACTGCAAATATGAAAACAAAACCAACAAAACAAATAAACATTATATTATTCAAATGATTCAGGTCAGCAGTAATAAAATAAGCTGTTATAACTGCCATGACTGTTTAGGTCAAACAATGCAATGTGCTTTCATTTTTCTAAATCACTTATACCATGTGTTAAAGCACAATCAAGAATCTTGCAATTAGGCACAACTGGCTTGAGATTAAGTTGCAACATGTCTTACAACGCTAAATTAAAACCTTAATTATTGTAATGATAAAGCAAAGCTGTTAGCCCTTAGCAAAATTTTATTCTAGCTAGGTAGAATAAAGTAAATTTGGCATTTATTGTACTGCACATTTATCAAACAAAATCCTGATGCTATAACAACCCATGCCTTCACCCAAACCCCTGCAAAAATAGCAGCAATTTAGCAGAGAAAAAAAGCTCTCGCACACTATTGCGATAAAACCATGGCAACAGGCATAGACCCACAGAGCAACAGCCTGAGAGGCAGGGCAGTCTCTATCAAAAGGATTTTAAGGGACCACCCATCACAGCTCAAAATAACATGAACGTACAGTACACTACTACAGCCTGCTTAATCCTACAACAGACTAATTATCTGAAAGCTCAACACATTAAACGTAGCAATAACCAATGAGTAAATCACTTCCTCCTCCAAAAATATAAGTTTTTATTTTTTACTCAGCATTAACCAGTCCAACCCTACTGAAAAATCCAGATCACCATGCCCTCGCTATGAAAATCCTAACTACAGGACCTGCATAAAGAGCTCTAAAGCACTGTTGCCCACTCACCGGTCTCCCTTTGGTTTTCTTTTCTGCTGTATGCTTTTCCCTTTGGGTCTCTTCTCACTGCCCACACAGTGGGCTCCTCCAGGCCCCGTTACCCGTACACACTCAAGGCCCTTGGAGGACTTCTTGAAGGTGAACTCCACAGCCTCGCCTTCCTTCAGACTTCGGAAACCCTCCATGTGCAGCTTACTCTGAGACAGAGAAGGAACACAACCACAGGATAAGGAAAATGAGCAGAAAGAAAACCAGGCAATTTCCCACAATCAGTAATAAAGATATGAATAAATAAATACTGGCTTATTAACGTAACAACATTCTAGATGTATTATGAAGCACATGCTAATGTTCCTTTTTTACAGTATAGGTGAGATGTAACATTGAGAATCAAATACACTTAAATGTTACACTATAAATAATGTCATATCATATCAAACATTGTTATCCACTGTTCTGAAAGGAGGCAACTACGAATAAATAAAACTAAATAAAACTTCCCAACGACATCCTAAACTATTTACACATTTGTGTGTATTTAAATTCATCTGCTAAAATAAATTTTTATTTAGGTTAATTATGTGTCTAGAAAACTGGAATTTGATCCAAAATTTAAAGCAAAAATAGAAAATGTATGTTGGTACTACTTTTTTTGATGTCAAAATCAAATGATGGTAAACAAATTCCAATAAATATTGCATTTTGAATTTTGTTAATCATTACATTCCTACAACATTCATCAATTTAAATGCATACAAAAACAAGCATGTATAATCAGAGAAGGACTGATGGAAACACGGTCATGAAT
>JBBPDA010000009.1:14074186-14091199 GCA_037974385.1 Arnoldichthys spilopterus | reverse complement strand
CCAATGTCATGGTGTTAGCAACAGTACAAAAGGATGCACTGGTGCATCACACAGCTCAAGCTAGCCCTCACCTTCCTGGTTCTAGTGATATCAAGTGATTGTGGAAGTCCTATATTGTATTATATAATACAAGGAGGTACCAACAAAGTGCATAGCCATTATCAGGGTAATTGCTTAAGCACTTAAACACAAAACATTTTTGATTTAACTCTGCAAATCTTAGGCAGTATGCACAATTTTAGAAGAGTGTATTTTTTACTTTATTTTATTAACAATTTCTCAGATGCAACAAATAGTCATTGCATTATACTAAAGCAAATACACACTACAACACAGCAATAATCATGAAGTAAATAGCTATATGAGTTAAGAAATTCTTGGGATAATTGTCTTAAAAAATTATTTCCTGGATTGTGTTATGATTTAAATCACAAAAATAAAAATAAAACTCACTTAAAACAAAGTCTTAATAATTTCATTAGTGACTCAAGATATTACTTTCAAATGTATTTGTCCTTGACTGACAAATTTGTTAGATTAAATTTTTTTTTACAAACATTCTTTTAATGAATGTTTAACAAAACAA
This sequence comes from Arnoldichthys spilopterus, assembly GCA_037974385.1. Classification (NCBI taxonomy): domain Eukaryota; kingdom Metazoa; phylum Chordata; class Actinopteri; order Characiformes; family Lepidarchidae; genus Arnoldichthys; species Arnoldichthys spilopterus. The sequence continues at coordinate 14,090,613 of JBBPDA010000009.1, read as the reverse complement.
AATGTAAACAAATACTCAAAAGCAAGTTATTATTTATTAATTATAGTTCAATAATTAACACTGAGAAATAAAGTATGTATATTTGTTTTTATGTATTTATAATAAACCAGACAGATATATTTTTTTTATGTTTCAGAAGCACTTAAACCCTTGGTTATTTTAATAATGTAAACCAGCTATTGCACATTGACAAAAAATCTTTAATGCTCACTCTGCTGCCAAGGTTGCAAATTTGCTGAGATGCAAATTTCATATAAACATAAAACTTTAAGTGATTTTAATGGTGAACTTTAAAAAATTATTTTTAATATAACATATACCAAGTAAAAGGCGTGATTTTAACAAACCAGTTATTATCATAAAACTATTAAAAATCTATATAACTTAAATTAATGCCTAAATCATAAAATACTCATAACATAGTCATTATTTAATAAAATTAAAGTAATTAAAAGTAATAATTTTCAGTATTAAGAGATAAGAATACCCTAATGCATTTTTATTAATTATTCACAGTTCACCATGGAACCTTGAAAAGACCACATTTTAAGATAAAAATAACACGTTTATTAATCCTTATGCATTTAAATCAATAAAAGGTCAAATAATTAATTTCAATCTAAATAAAAGAGGCAATACTACTACTGCTGCTGCTACTACTATTACTACTACTACTACTACTACTAATAATAATAATAATAATAATAAAAAACATTTAATTTGCAATTGTTGTATTCCATACTGTACTCTTAATATGTGGAAACATTCTGCAGGGTAACAGAACATGTCTAAAGAATTTTACATTGAATTGACAACATGCACTACAAAGAGCTTCCACAACCTGAATTACAAACAAAATTGTTTTGAATGAGACAAGCATTTTAGTCCTTGTGTGTTTCTTTATAACAGTCTGTAGTCACAGACACAGCAGCTTGATCGGCAGCCATCTTGGCTGCTTCAGATCAAAAAGACAGATGAGGAGAGGGTGAAAAAAGAGAGAGGCTTAAAGGAGCCAGCAGCCATCACTGACATATGAACACACTGAAACACCAACAGAAGATGAAGACAAAAACCTTAGACAGATTTAAGTAGCACATACCTTTTCAATCTTGTTGCCATTGTATTGCAACATTGTAACTTTTTTTCACTTAAAACAAACAGATACTTTTAATTTCATTTTATTTAAATTTCAAAAACAGTTAATGATGAATGATCCAATATTTAATAGAACAAAACTGCATTAACTTAAATTCATTTAAAGCCCAGTATTTTCAGATGACCATCCAATAATTGGTTTGGCTAGTTGCTTCTTTATTAAATTACATTAGACTTTCTGGTGATGGAATTTAATTAATAAATGTGATGGAAGAGGTGCTCCATAAAATCAGAAACCAATTTATTTTCATTTAACTGTATTTATTCTAACCAAGATATTAGTAATTGATATGCTTTCAAATAAAAAATTATATTTTTTGTATTTCTTTCTAATAATTTTTAATATAGTTGCCTAGGCCTTTTGCACATTCCAGTATATTGCTGAATATAGTAAAATCAATCTCTATGTGCCACATGAGAAAGCTGTATAAGGCATAACGATTAGGAAAACATACAGATAACAAATGAAAGAACATAATGGTCATGTTTGATTCTAAATTACATTCTATATCAGAGTTTTCAGGACAGAGCAGAATAATGACAATAAGAGATCACAAACTGTTTCTGGAAACCATGAGAGGCCACTCACTCAGAGGCATTTCTGCTCCTCCCTATAGAGATCAAGCATCTATGGATGACTCACAAGAGGAAGTCACGTGAACAGAAGGTGGCTTTTTTCATCCTTTCTTCTTTTTTGAAGGAAATGAGAGAAAAAAGCCCATGAGCAAGAGAAACAAAGCCTGGTATTAGCTGAGAAGGGTGGGGCCTGCATGCCAAACGGTGAAATGGGCTGCTAGTTAATCTTACCAGGGGCCCACATAGTACTCCCAGTGCACTAACAAAATCTAACCTTCTAAAATTCACCATACACATGCAAGAAATTAGTGCAATTGTCCAAGTCAATCTGCATTTGCAGGTACTATCTAAAAATGTAAGCAATCTTAGAGAGTTAAAAATTACAACCAATGTTTCCTTCTTGCTTTTCATAGTTTCACGACAGAATGGATCAAAAGAAACCCTTCCCCCACACTCATATACCAGGGCTGAGCACAATAACCATACACTTTCCAGAGGCCCCTAGAAATTGTTTTCCATTTTAAATGGTTTCCATCTCCTCTCCAACCAGCTACCCTGATCACCCTGACTCTGATAAGCAATATAATTTTACTGTGACAAGGAGTATTGGTGTAATGTGTCACATTCCAAACAGAGTAAGTTAAGGAATTAAAATCAGCCAAGGCAAAATACTAAGACAAGCACAAATGAACCTTTAAAGCTGGAAAATAACCTTCAGCTCATCAAACTTCACAAAGATATTCTGTTGAATATTGCAAATTATTGCAATTGCAAAAATATTGAAATTGCAATTTAAAAGAGTGCAATTTTAATTTTATAGTATATTATTCAAAGTACCAACAACTTTTAGAGGAGGAAATTTAACCCAGTAACATAGAGGAAGTAAAATAGTATTCTGACACATTACACTGAGCATTCAAGCCTCATGCATATGCTTGTTTTCTTGTAGGGAAAAAGGTCTGTGCTCATTTGCATAAAACACTTTAAGCATTTATGTTAAGTTAAATGCTTAAGAAATACATGTAAAGCTATCAATTCTATGTTGTTGTTTTTTTCATATTCCCTGAAGAGATTTAACAGCCCTCTTATGATAAAGTTTGCTGAATATCTTGTTGAAATTAACCTCAGGTACTTTGGTTGCAGTAATAACAATTAAACTGCAATATCTATATTAGTAGAAAAATTACATATAGATATTTCCCCCAAATGTTCAGCCTTTATTGTCATATAACTACAATAGAAAATACTACAATTTAATACTAAAAAATATTGACCATATATTATTAACTACATAGTATTAATAATAAAACACATAATGATAAGTTTGTATCTGTGCCTTGCCATTTTGCAACATCCATATATCTGAAACTTTCTTACTCTGTAGGGGCTATGAAAACTTCTCTTTGTACTGTAATGATAAAAAGAGAAGCTGCATATAGGGCAACTACCACTGCTACCATGTCCCACAGTTCACATGAAAAGGGGCTTGCTTCCCATAAAGAAATCTGTATTCTAAATTTGCGCTGAGGTATTTGTTTCAACTTTTTCCAACATCACCTGAATCTAAGGACTATTCATAAATATGCAAGCTAAGAAGACTTGGGTGATGTGATGCCCAGTGAGACAAATACCTGCACTGTGATCCCTGGTGGTGTCAGGTGAGCATCCATGCTAGAATACACGTATGATGTAAGCGACCATGGTGTACGCCATGAGGGTGTTGTAGCAGTCAGGGGCAAGTAATATAATGCATGTGCAACTAAACCTGACAGTTGTACATATGTGCTGATCACTGGGCAAACACTTATTAGCTGGGCAAGACAACAGTGAGTGGATGGGGGATCGTAGTTGGTGATTGCCTCTTAAAAGACCACCCTAATGACTGTGCAGTAAATGGCGACGTCTACTATAGACTAACGTTTAGAAACACAGTTAATATCAACACCAAACTTCTTTGGTCGCCATCTTTGAGCTGGCACGCTGAAAGATATGGCGCTGGAGTTGAAGGGGGGCAGACCCATCGACAGGGTACATTTTGTTTACATGAACGAACCTCCTACAACCGAAACAAGTAGCACGATGGTGAAAACAGTGACAGGTTGAAAAACAATGGCTATATCGAGACATGTGGGTGTGTGTGTGAGAGAGAGTGGTGGGGTGTTCAGTGAACCCGAGCCTGTCCATGTGAAGAGTGAAGAACAGGCCTGGAAGTGGGGGAGCCAACGTTGTCACCCCCACCCCCCAAAAAAGTTAGCTTTCGGCGGGTAAACTAAAAACTTGAGGTGAACTTACTTGGTGAACAAACACATCCAATGAAGGATCAATAGGAGTTCCTCCGCGACTAGTCATCGATATGAATCCATAGCCCATTCGTACATTAAACCACTTACAGTGGCCTGTGCCGTACATGGGCGAGGGGTCAGCTCCCTCCTCAGACGTCCGGAGGCTCCCTCGACCGTTCCCCACACCTCCTGATGGCGCAAAGAGGAGACACACTTAGCACGGGCTACATTATTAATAACCCCGTCTGTGGCACCGGAGGAATAGGGTTTCCATGCTCATTTGTGCTAGGCGTATTTGGCTATCAGCTCCAAAAGAACATACTTCGCAGGCTAAGCTCAGCAAGCCTAAACTGAATATGTAGCCTACACCAAAATTAGACAGAAAATAAACACGAGCTCAGTGCAGTGTAGAGTAACTAAACAGGTGTTGCCTTGCGTCTGCCTGGGGGAGCAGGCGACCGAGCGTAGCCTGTGTGTTTTTCTCCTCTGGGAGTAAACAGAGGTAAAGCCGTGCATTTTCAAACACAAAGCGCCACACCAGCGGCACTGGGCTGCAGCACCAGCTAAAGACAGCAGTGGCAGGGACGCTCGCTACAACCATATAGGATACCTTCGGCCATGTTTTCCCTTGGCTCCCTTCTTCCAAACTTCTCTGAGTGTAAATCCTTCTTTCAGTGCGTATGATCCTCTTCAGAAATGTAACACAATGCTTTAAACACACCATAATGTAGCGGGCATGATCTAGCGTGCGCACAACAACAGAGGCTCTTTTTTCCCCTTTTCTTTCTTTCTCTCTCTCTCTCTCTCTCTTTTTACTCGAGTGCACTCCCCCCTTTCACTCCTTCTCACTCTCTCCGCCCACAGTCCACTTTCTCATGTGCCTATGCCAATGACTTGCATCTCATTGCTCTCCGAGCGAGCGTGTTGGGGGAGGGGTTTGTTCAGCTTTGGCCAGTCCGAGTCAGCCAATCGTCGTTGAGAATCACTCGCGGGGCGTGTCAACGCGCCACACGCTAACTTCTTTACAGGTTAAGTGATGATACAAATAGCTTCAGATTGTATTTGGGTGTACTGGTAAAGAGACATAGATAAGGACGCAGGTAGAGCTAGGGAAAGATAAGGAGAGAGTTAAAGAGAATAATATATTTTTAAAGTTTGTGAACTGATGACTACACTGTTAATTAAATATTCCATCGAAAACGCTCATAGAATGAGTCTTCTGACGTGAACGCAGTGTGCGCTCGGTTTACCTACTGCGCGTGTTTTTTCTGCGACTAGGTTTTTATAGTAGCCTAAACCCCAAAGCTTGGACTGAGCGACTGCTGTACAGTCACAGCCCACTCTTCACTCCTGTAACACCGTTTACTGACATTAGAGTATTAAGCTGCAGGCTTCTGCCCTGATGCAGTGCACTATGAATTAACTCTGTTATTTATTACTTACTGTCAGACACGGGCTGTTTAAAACAATTTTGTAAAGTAATGACAGGCTACAAAAATACCCATCTAGCTTTCGAGTGCTCCTACAGAATCCTTAAAGTCTCCTCGACAAATATCGACGACAGTGAGGGCACAACGCGGGGCAAAGTGAAGAAGCGCTTGTGATCGAGTCTGAAAAAGAACGATAGGCGCCGGGACGCCTTACTTGGAGCACAAGTTTTCTGTCTGTGTTCTGCATTTTCTTGCCGCAAAATGTATTTTTTTAAACAAATCTAAACAAGGAGAGCTGTGCACGGAGCTAAACCAGGGATCAAAAGTGCAACCAGACAGAAAAGAGTCAACACAGGCACGTTTCTGTCCAGTGAAAAGACGAGGACGATAAAGATTTATTCTGTTTATTTGAAAACATGGGTTGGGCTTTAAATAATAATAATAATAATCATATTTATTATTATTATTTCCACACTATAATAAGACTGAGGTCCTGTTTGCTATTTTCAGGAAATAATCATTAATTTTTTCTACACGATGTGTGTGAACACCCTGCTCAGGTTTTGTAGAAGAACAGGATTGTTTCACAGTGACAGTAATACACGATTAATTGTGTGTGTGCTGGTTTAGTTTTTAGCTGAAATGTCCCACAAAACCACCTGCAATGAAAATCGCGCTTTTGCGAATTATTTTCCATCTGAACACAATTCAGCTGTTTTATCCCCCATGGCGAACCAGTGATTTTCCTCTAATAACCTGAACATTTCTCTCGTGTGAGCTAGGTGGCACATGATAAACCATTACCATCCATTATTAACCAAACCATTCCATTTTTTAGAGAAAAATGTTTGCTTGTCTACTGCAGGTTAAGACTGAGTGAACATTAATGTGCCATTCAGAGAATAAAGTCCATAATAAATGAAAGATGGAGCTGAAGCCATTTCTTATCTGCTTCTTTCAGGAGAACGTGGCTCGCTTTGCTTTGTTATCTGCACACTATTGGTGTGTGAAGGAAACGTGTCACGCACTGACTGTCAGCAGCATGTGGGGGTTGTTAAAGTGTGGGAGAGTCTCAGAGGACCCCCCCCCTCCACTCCCTCCCAACTTATATAAAATCAAAAAAAGTAAGTAAACAGCGTTTTGCTTCACCCCCTCACTTGTATGAAGAAGTATTGCTAAGTTCTGCCTTTCCTTTGGGCTTCTTAAATATGAATTAATGTTGTGCGTGTTTGTGTGTTGGGGGTGGAGGTGGGGGGCATTTGAGACTATGAAGCAGATTCACGAGAAACAGGGAGTATTCGCAGGCCAAATGCATTTGAATGAAGTTAAAACAGGTTGGGGGGCACAGGCTACAGCATGGCTCACCTTTCCTCCCCTGCATTTCAGGAAGGACACGGTGCGAACAGAGGCTGTTATAAAGAGCTGCAGGCGTCAGTAGTCTTAAATGGGGGTTGGGAGATAGGAACATGGAAAACTCGACAAAATGCTGTGCACTGCACTAAATATACAGGCCACAGGAGGCAATAAGAACAGAAACAGCACTTTCAATGTTATCCTTTGCAAACAGCATGTAAAATAGGTGACAATATTTGGCAGAGAGTACTTAACCCATTTATGTCCAATTTTACATTGTTATATTCCACATGTTATCTGAGATGGAGATTTCCACCCCCAAACTGTTCAAACCATATGAGTTTTTAGCACTTGCTTTATCATATTCAATTTAGACAGCTGGTCACATGGGACTACTGACCTTCAGCAAAACGGGCAAATACATATTTTGGTGTAAATCAGTTTAAGCAGTTTAAAACTGACATGCAATTAATATAAATATTGGTAGCCTCAAGTGTTCTTCCACGTTGTCATCACCAGTCCAACCAGAACATGCTCTGTACAATTTTCCTCATTTACATTTAGTAGTTGGACATGAATGGGTTAAACAAAGTTGGCCTGTTCAGGAGAAGACATTAGATTTTTGCAACAGATTTAAGCTTTATTCAAGCACCTGAAGCAGTGGAGGCAGATCCAGGAAAGCTCATAGTCTTCTTAAAGACCTGCTGGGAACAAGAAAAGAAAAAAAATATATATACATCTTTATGTGTTCATAATGAGACTGTTCTAAAAGTTATTAAAAACAATAGTGCACTGGCTAAGTTTATACCACATGGCTTGATCTGCATCTCCAGTTTTTGGCTAAAACATTGCCTGCTTATGATGAAGAGGGAAGTCCATTTTTATTTTCAAAGGAGGTCCAAGCCTCCTTTGTAAGTTACATCTAAAGTGGTTCGTTATTTTTGGTATCACAATTATATATAATTTGTTTCGTACAGCACCAGTATAAACCTATAGGTATGCTAGGATTTTGCCAATATTTTCAGAACAAAGAATAGTACATAAATTAAATAAACTAGTGATATTTGTTATGTGTTGAGTGCAAGTGGTCAAATAAAAAAAATGCTTCAAAGTTTAGCTTCCAGGAAACTATGGGATTTAAAGCAAATATCCAGAAAATATGAACAATAACACACAAAAAAGTAACAAATTATAAAAATTTAGTCAACTGCAGCATATGTCTTTGCTGCATATTGATAGCTTTAAAACAGCTCCTATTACAGTACAAAATAAAAGTTTGGTTTTTGGGGGTAACTGGTTTCTGTCTTTTTAACATTTAATACTCTTAAGGTTTTTTTGGTTGAGTTTAAGGAGAAGAAAAAGAGGATATCCTTAAACAGGCATGAAATACAGCCTGAAGTATCTGGATACTGAAATCACACTCTTAAGAATTAAGGTAGCTAAAAACAGTTCTGTACACAGTCCCATTGAAAAAAAAACACTTTTGGTTCCCTGATGAAAACCACTTAATGGATTGTTCTTCAGAATTTTTTTTTTAATTGAGTAGAAGTTCTAGAAAAAAACACTTAAATTGCCATTGAAGGTTCTTCAATCTCATAAAACTATTTTCCAAAAATTGTTCTTCTGTGGCATCAAAGAACCATTTTGCATTGGTGGTTAACTTTTTTTGGTGCAAACTTAAATATTATCTAATACTGAAACTTTTTTTACAGTGACATATTTGGAAAATCTCAGGACACTGAATTTGATCACTTCAGTACAGTATCAGTATATATCTGGAGGTGTATTAAAATGTTGTTAATATTTTAGACATGAGATGAAACAATAGTAAATAAATAAAATAAAATAAACTAGAGGAGTCTGTAATGTGTTTAGTGCAAGTGGTAAAGTAAAAAAAAAAAAAGGCTTGAAGGTTTAGCCTTCAGGAAACCATGAGATTTAAAGCAAGATGAGTATCAAGAAAAGAAAATCTGAGGGCGCTAAAGATCCTGAAATAGTCAGGATTGACTATATTGAGCTTGTCAGTGATATATTATTCAGACAGCTTTAACTGAGATTTGTAAAAGACAGAACATAGCACCACAAATACTATTTCTCAGTTCTGCTATGACATTTTGTCCCTGACGATCTGCTCTGGCCATAGCTTCTTCTCCTTTTTCAGATATTTACCTCGATACATCTTAAGGCAGTGGTGCTACATGCATTAAGTGTATTCCTATTAATCCTGTTAATTCATTAATCATCAATTGCGCCCCCTGGTGCCTATCTCTGGTACCTCATCCTCGGGCTGTAGGCAAATGAAAGGCTGCAGTTAAGAGTTAATTCTCTTTAGGGTTATTAAATGTCAGACTTCCAGACTTTTAGGAGACTTTCTGTTGAGTCCAGTTTACATAATAAATCGGTGCAGTAATATGCCCTTTGTGGTTTTTTTCCTGTGGATTTATTAAGTAAATAAAAGGCTGGACGTGAGCCAATGAGAGCGCGCGCGCGCTCTGTGACGTAGCAACCCGGAAGGCAGAGTCGCAGATCGCATTCCCCACCAGTCTTTTCATTAACAGCGTACAATTGTTTACTGAAGTTTACGCCGTTAATAGTGTGAACATCTGAAACTGTTTTACCGTCTTTAACGCATGGTAAAGTGTGTGAAGGAGCAGGGAGTGTTGAAGAATAGGGGATGGCGTAAATGCTGCTTACCAGTTCGCCATGGTTGTAGTGAATAAACCGGTTTCTAAGCAGTGGCGTTCATGATCGGCTGGAAGGAGAAGGCGAGCTCAGGCTGCTATAGTGGGGCTTCTCGGTCGATGCCTGCCTGTGATTTGGTCTGTGTGTTGCGGTAACCCATAGTCCTCGCTGCTCAGTCCTCTAGCAGCAGTGTAATGTAAGATCACCTGGCCAGCGCGACATCGGGGAAGGATGGATTGGAGGCTCTTTCCTGCAGCGGTAAATTAGAATCAGCATCCTGTCGCTTCCTGGCCCTGCGATGTGTACCGAGCACAACTATTTTAAGAGCACATTTATTAGCACAAAATCCCAAATCCGTACAACGGTGCATGGGATAGAAATTAAAACAAATCCAGCACATTATTTTCCTTAGTAAGAGTGTCGTGATGATTAGTAGGTCTGAAGAAAGCAGTGCGTTTGCAAGAGATGGTCGGTCTCCTTGTGGACCTGCTCATCTGCCCCTGATCATCTCACTCTAAAGTCACGGGGTTATTGGTGATGGCAGAAAGCGCCAACTGGTGCAAGTGCTCATGTGAAAAATCCACTTTTACAGGATCAGTGGCAGTGATTAAGTACTACTGCCCTCAAGCATGGCATTGACTCCCAAATCAATACAGGATACAGAGGAAACGCATGAGCAAAATCTGTTTCAATCTGTGGCTGTGGACATTTCCATAAATTTATCATGAGCATATGAGGAAATATATCAATACATAAACATTAATTCTGATTATTAATTGTGTTTTTCATTGAAAATGCGGTTCAAGATTTAACACATTTGTCGGGGCAAAATATTTTACATAATGATTCTGCACAATGATAAGTTGGTGCAACACAGTTGGAAGCAAATAACGAGCATTAAAAGATGTTACAATTAAATAAATCGATTATCTGATAGCTTTTATAAAAAGACGGGTGTTGTAAAACAATATAACTACATTTCCCAGCGTGCACCGCGACCAGAAGTAATGAAAACAGGAAGAGCACGTTTACGAGGAAATAATTGTCAAATGAATCAGAGAAGAGCGACATGTCTGCTGTTGTTGGGTTGCAAGGTCCGATAGCGAAGCACTTTGCCAAATGTATCACATAAAGGGCGCCGTTAATCAAATGTAGACAGCATACGAGTCTCAGAGGCTTAGTTTCACCCGTTTCGTCAAGGAATTTCCTTGTCGTATGATGGAAAGGGCCATGGAGCAGCTAAACGTGCAGCTGAACCGTTTGACGCGCTCTCTTCGCCGCGCCAGGACAGTGGAGCTCCCCGAAGGTAAGATCAGCAGAAGCACCCAAACAGGTCAGCTTTCTGATAATTGTAACTCATATGAGTGTGACCAAATCCTATTTCATTTTCTAGTCAGGCCCACTCTTGCTCACTCCAGTAACTTAAGTCTTTACTGTAATGTTGTCCAGATTAATGCTGGTAAGGCTACGTTGATGTTGTTATTGTAATGTATGCTTCATTGTTTTCTGCATGATGTCATGGAATAATACCAAATCCTACCCCAAAGTCCCCTCGGCACATATAGTAAAGGCTCATACGTCGAGTAACATCTTAACCATATTTTTTAAACCGAGCTAAATTTCTCCTCCCGTTGTAAAGTCCAAACATTGATCTGCATTTACAAACAGCACCCTATCGCACGGGTACTACGTGAGATCTGAATGAAATAGAATACTTCTCTTTGTTTTTTTTGGATCATTTATGGCATGTCGAGACTAACCTGCAATCATTGTCCTCACGCTTCTCATAGACAATGAGACAGCCGTCTACACACTCATGCCCATGGTGATGGCTGACCAGCATAGGTAGGGAGCTCTGGGATCAAATCATGTGCATGGACTGTGAAATTGTAGCCCGGCATTATACTTAAATGAGCAATGAATATGTTGCCACCTAGGAGAAAAATGTGTTTACTCCAACAGATCAGTCTCAGAACTTCTCTTGAACTCCAAGTTTGATGTCAACTATGCATTTGGACGTGTAAAAAGAAGCCTTCTTCATATTGCTGCCAAGTAAGGAGCTATTCTAGTGTCTCATTGCCTGTGTGGTTTTTACTCAACATAAAACATGAAGCTTAACTGAATGTCCCCTTTGGTTTGTTGCATCACACCAGATCCCGGTAAAATCAGATGATTAAGCCAAAAAATCAGTTAAGAATATGAGCAGAATCAGCTGGTCACTGTGTGTTTCTGATTTCACTACAGCTATGTTTTTATTCTTCTCCCAGCTGTGGGTCAGTAGAGTGTCTAGTCCTGTTACTGAAGCGAGGAGCAAACCCGAATTACCAGGATATTTCTGGCTGTACTCCACTTCACCTGGCAGCAAGAAATGGGTAGAGTTTTTGTCCTGAGAGTAAAACACTAATGCCATCTACTGGCCACAGATTATACCTAAACATGCAGCCTACCAACATTACCAATATTGTAATTATTTGTAATAGTATATATTGATTTGCTCTATTATTATATTATTATAGTACTACTGGTGTTAGTATCACTACTACTACTCTTCCTTCTTCCTCCTCTTCGTCCTCCTCTTCTTCTTCTTCTTCTTCTTCTTCTTCTTCTTCTTCTTTTTCTTCCTCTTATTATTAATAATAATGATAATTCTTTGGCTCAATCAAGCCTTTGCTTAAATTCATATGAGATTAGATCTGTCAATAAGTCTAATCACGTGTACATCAATTTTTACAGACAGAAGAAGTGTATGGGTAGACTATTGGAGTACAATGCAGATGTCAATATCTGCAACAATGAAGGCTTAACTGCTGTAAGTATGCGACTGCTGCTGATAACTGTTCTTATCTTGTGACTGCTTATACACACACACCTAATAAACAAAAACAGTAATAATCGAAGATTTCAGGTGTACAAACACATGACAGAAACATGAAAATAGCTTTTCCAGGTGACAGACAACAGCATAGGTTTCAAGCATTAGGTAAAGACTGACAACATAGTTACTAAACACTGCTGTGGTGTTGATTATGTAATCTCTTATCTCTTCTTTTTAACACACCTTTGTGTTTTTTTTTTCTGTGACTATAGATTCACTGGCTCGCAGTAAATGGGAGGACAGAGCTGCTTCATGATCTGGTACAGCATGTGTCCAATGTGGATGTGGAAGATGCCATGGGTCAGACAGCTTTGCATGTGGCCTGTCAGAATGGACATAAGACTGTAAGAAAATTTTTGATTCTTACAACCTGACTGATTTAATAGACACAAGGACCCTAAAGGATATTTTTTAACCTTTGATTGTAATATGATGTTTAGCCGATTACAGGTTGGTAATACTTTGTGAAGTGCAACATTTTGAGAACATCTTTTGTATTTAACATAATTTGGAAACATCATCTGCCTTTAAATGTTTTTGAAAATGCTATTGTTTATTTAAATAATGAATAGTTGAACTGATCTAAATAAAAAAAAATTACCTCAATTAAAAGTTAAGACTGTTATCCTTTTCCTGTAAACATACAATTTTGGAGCTACAACATTTTGGTCTGACAGCAACATTATATGACCGCACAGCAGCTTTTTTATTAAAGTTTGGATTGATTGTTGTGGACCTGTGATGACATTTCTGTTGAAAACATTGCAACACATGGTTGAATTAAAATGAACAGCCTAACTGTGAAGCAGTATATTTAAGGTGACATTGTGGCATTAGTATCATGTAATATCAGATCATGCTCTGAGGACCACGTAATGCTGATTACAGTGTATTTGTGTCTTTCTTTTTCTGTGTTAACCATTTGAGGCAAATAGATTGGGCAATAGCATGTATATGTAGTCTTTATCTTTATTTTTAAAATGTGTATTAATATATCCAAAAATGTATCTTAAATGCTATTATGGCCACATTGTACCCTAATGTAAGCTTGACAAAACAGCAATTTTAGGCCTACCCGTAAGGCATTTTATGCGCTTTGAACATTCATTGGTGTTTCCAAACCCATTCTCTACTTGTTCAGCGGAGTCTTTACTTACTTTTTTATCATTGCTGATATTTAGGCAAGCTGAAGAAATAAATATTTAATATTAAACATCTTTTAAAAGTTTGTTTAGCTGTTTTTATGTAACTGAATGGATGACAAATCTCATATGCCATATGTATCTCATATGTTCTATCACAAGAAACATCTAGTGAGCATAAATTTGACAACTGAGTGAGTTCTTCCAGTCATCATGGTAATTGTTAAGAAATGCCATTTCTCCTGGTTTTATGGTGCAATGTTTTGTTTAGAGCAGTGATAGCTTCTAACTCTGGAATTTTGGAAAACAGTTCCAGCATTTCAATGTGGACTAAAGGCTTAACAAAAGATGAAGATTCTAAATACTAAATAAAGGAAGGTATACCATTGTAACTAAGAAATACTCTTTTATAAAAATTACACAGTGCTGCAAAAGAGATTGCCAAAAGCCAACACGTTTACCATTTACTTCAGCAGTTTATACTGTCTGCTTATAGTGTGGTTGCTTTGTGTTTTATGCAGACGGTGTTGTGCCTTTTGGACAGTGGAGCAGACATCAACAGGCCCAATGTCTCTGGAGCAACTCCTCTCTACTTTGCTTGCAGGTCAATAGGATTGCTAATGCTGCAGAACTAGCTTTGAACGTATATGCTTCGTGTTATTGAATATAACTCAGTCTCTGAAGAACCCATGTTTACTATCCTGCTGTAATCCCTCCTGCTGCCTGCCCCCACTGTGTGTTTATAGTAGTGAGTTTAAAGTAACAAGAGGAAACTCTGTCACAGGGTTAGAGTAATGAAGCTACCATTTGATCAGAATGCAGCAACTGACGAGATGCCCAATCTGCTTTTGTTTTTTCCTTGTGTATCGTGCCTGACACACTTGGATGAGCTGCGTTGCCGAGCAACAGCACTCCTCCATTCTCTTTTTTCAGTTACAAATAGCAGTAGATAATCTGCTTATAGTTTCTTGTACACACATTCAAGAAAGTAAGCTTTTCTAATGGATAATTCAAACACGTAATTAAGGCAGTGTTTGTTAACAGGGTTCTTAAAGGTTTAGCCCTCACATTGTCTAATGCATGTCCATGTTTAATGCTGTCATTCATAATGTGTTTGTGCTGAATTTATCAGCTCAGTTGGATGAAAGTTACAGTTTACAATCCATCCATGTATTTTCATGGAATGAATATTGACCTGAAACATTGAATATTAACATACAGTGAAATATCACACTCTTCTTCAAACATGTGGATTCTTCAGATGAAAAAGTATAATGGAATGATGAAAAGAAAGACCTATATTTTGTAGTATAGTCATTATGTGATAATGGAAATGACTAAAAGAAGTTAAAACAATACACTCTATATACCTGAGTTGAAAGCTTACACCCAGTTGTTGTTACTGTTACTTTGGTGTAGTCTAAGCGATGCTGTTATCTGGAATACACAATATGCAACAAATTAGCTTTTATCCCATATTTTAATACAGTGCATTATTTACCTCTCTGCTACACAGCCATGGCCAAAGGGACACAGCTCAAATCCTGCTACTCAGGGGTGCCAAATACTTGTCAGACAAGAATGGGGTCACACCACTTGACCTTTGCGTGCAGGTAATATATGGGCGCATATACAGTCATAGATATTCAAACACACACATAAACACACTCATTTATCTCTGTCATCTGTTAAGGGTGGTTATGGGGAAACATGTGAGATTTTGATCCAACATCATGGAAGGCTGTTCCAGACCCTCATTCAGATGACACAAAATGAGGAGATAAAGGAGAACATGGTGAGACATTTCCATTACTTAGTTCTTGTTCTGTAGATATCTTTTGTATGTAACTGTATGTTTGTGGTTCAGCTCAGGCAGGTTCTTGAGCATGTATCTCAGCAGAGTGACTCCAATTATCAGAGGATCCTCACCAGCTTAGCTGAGGTGGCTACCACTAATGGACATAAGCTGCTCAGGTTGGCATCATTACATTTACATTTACATTTACTTACTTTTATCCAAAGCAACTTCCAAGACGTGGAGCAATGTAGTGGGATGGTACCTTGCTCAGGGGTACCCCTGTAGTGCCGAGCCGGGACTTGAACCAGCAACCTGCAGGTCCCTAGCGCAATGTCCTAACCACTAGGCCACCGCTGTCCCTGTCTAAAGCACCATTACCTTGCTTTCAACCACAGAAATGAATTATTTTCCTGTATCTTTACTTTCTGTTTTTTAGTTTGTCTAGTAATTATGAAGCACAAATGAAGAGTTTACTCAGAATTGTGCGAATCTTCTGCCATGTGTTCCGTCTTGGTCCATCCTCCCCTAACAATGGAAATGACATGGGATACAATGGGAACAAAACCCCTCGCAGTCAGGTCTTCAAGGTCAGTGTGTGCTGCTTTTTTTATATTTGCTACAGGAGAATATATTAACATTTAATTCTCCTTGAGTATCAGAGTTGCAATGGAGGGATTTCTCCTGAAGAGGGTGCTAGCTGCTTGGATTCCCTGATGTTAATGTTTTTTTTGGATGCTAGTTACATGAAATTTCTGCACCACTTCTTTATTCACTGTGACTTTGCTTAAATGAGATTAATATGAACTCTTTAAAGGGATATTCCACCAGATTTTCAAAATTTCTGCTTAACTAAATCTATAAGATGTGAACAAAGTCACTCAGAAAGGTTCAATGGTTTGTATATATCCAGAGAAAATTGTTCCAGTCCTAGAGAAAATTGTTTTAGTTTGTTTATGGCGGTGGTGATTAGAACCAGATGGCTGAAATATTTAATACCCCTACAAGCTGTGTCACATGAAGCTATTGCATGAATAATTTAACAATAAAGGTTTGGCCTAAGGGCGGCACGGTGGTGCAGTGGTTAGCACTGTCGCCTCACAGTGAGAAGGTCCTGGGTTCGATCCCCGGGTTGGC
>JBBPDA010000009.1:14050855-14068317 GCA_037974385.1 Arnoldichthys spilopterus | reverse complement strand
TGTGTGTGTGTGTGTGTGTGTGTGTGTGTCTGTTTTTTACAGGCACTACATTTCAACCCAACAGTAATTCCTCTGTCAACCCAGACCATCTGAACTACTTCCGATTTGCTGGTCAAATCCTTGGCCTGGCTTTGTATCACCGACAGCTGGTCAACATCTATTTTACCCGTTCCTTCTATAAGCACATATTGGGTATGCATATCCCAGAAAAGAGATATTACAACGGACATGTTAATTATTTTTAGAATATTCAGGTCAAAGACTAAGTGCAATTACATGTACAAACATACAAGCATGGCCTTCTGTGCATATCTCTGCAGGTATCCCAGTGAATTACCAAGACGTGTCCTCCATTGATCCTGAGTATGCCAAGAACTTGCAGTGGATACTAGACAATGATATCAGTGACTTGGGTCTTGAGCTCACCTTTTCTGTGGAGACAGACGTCTTTGGAGCCATGGAAGAGGTTCCTCTCAAGCCAGGAGGAACAGGTATTCAGGTCACTCAAGAAAACAAGGTAAGTCTTCAACCAGAGATATTTCAATCAATTTTGCCAACTCTGGTGTGCAATTAAAAATAAAACATAGGCTCTTTTACATATTGACATCCCGCTGTTTGGCCATATCTAAATGGACTGCTATTTGGGCATGTGTATGTATTTGCATGTGCAGAATTTGTATATGGCATTCGAGCTTGCACAGTAGCTGAGTTAGCGGAAACATTTAGATGAAAGTTGCCTCAGTATTCCCACAGAGAGAAAAATGTCAACATGTACTTGTTGTATAAAGCTGTAATTGAGCAAAGTAATCAATAGAGGGCAGTATTATCCAGCTAAAAATGCAGTGCATGCTGTTTTCTAGGCTCTGTGCAAGACCATGACCCTTACCCTCAGGAAAAGTGACAACTCTTTTAGGCTTTGTCTTAGCCCATGTTTCTCTCGTGCACAGGCGGAGTATGTGCAGCTGGTAACAGAGTTGAGGATGACACGAGCCATTCAGCCTCAGATCAATGCTTTCCTGCAGGGCTTCCACACCTTCATCCCCCCTTCACTCATCCAGCTCTTTGATGAGTATGAGCTGGTCAGTAGCTTCCTGATTCTCTACTTCATAATTCCTGTTTCTTCTTTTTCTTCTTCATGAATCCTCTCTTGAACTCTACCTGTGCACTCTCTCTCTCGCTCTCTCTTGCTCTCTCTTTCTTTCTCGCTCTCTCTTGTGCGCTCGCCCGTTCTCTCTATTTCTTTTTTTGTCTCTCCCACTATCATTTTCTCACTAATGAGTTCAATTAAATGCATTTTTTGGCAACAAAGCACTTGCCCAGACAACTGTGCATAAACCCTTGGCAGAGACAGTAGTAACAAAATAGCTTTCTCAAAGAATGTGAAAGAACCAGCACTCAGAATTTGGAATCCACTCTCCTCTGGCTACGACCACAAAGAGCATCAAAGCTAGATATTGAGACATAAGCAGATTCTCGCTGGAAGCAGCTGGCTTTATATAATTCAGTCAGTAAAGCTTAAGTTGAAAAGTCTAGTGTCTGGGAGGATACAATTTACATGTTAGGAGATGTGTACTGGGGATTGCTAGTTTGTATATTGTAAAATATATTTGTGCAGGATAAGTTTAGTGAAACCCTTGTCACTGTTGAATATCTAAACCTCATGGGCATGACCCTAGGGCATGGATAAGGAATCGAAGATGAAATATGCATTAGTCGTGAATCTGCCAAGGCAGGAAATGATACTGAGAAAAATAATAACAAAGGCTATAGTGCAGTAAGCACTTCCATGGTATGATGGATGAAGCTCACGAGAGAGTGCTGGGGAATATGCAGTGGCCCAGGACTAAGAACACTTGGGCAGATGACTTCACAAGCAGACTGTGCCTGAGTTTCTGCTGAAGTATGGGTGACTTAAGAAAGGTAAACTGGAATGTTGCATCTGTTGGGAGCACTTGGGGAACCGTATGCACCTTATGTTTAGCCACTCCAGCAGTCTAACAGCATAATTAAAAGGGATAACCATAATGATGATGTCATAATTAAAAGGGAGATCTAGAGGGCAACATGGATTTTCAGACTGCCTAATACATTAGCACATCTGCATACTGTCAACAATCTTGAATCAATGCATGTGAATGAAGGCAACAGAGCTGATATATCAGGTCACCTCAACAGTGTAAGTATAACATCACTCACCTTTTTGCTTTAATTAAGTGTGGGCGGTATGAAAATAAATGCTTATACTGTGTAGAAGAGAATCTTAGAGAATCTCTCCTGTGTGTGCACATTTCCTCCTTGACTGCAGGTCAGGCTCAGCAGCTTCTGCCCAACACATACATGCTGGCCAGATAATAGCAGAGAGAAGTAAGACTAATATGACCAACTCAATCTGAAAAAAATTCAGATCTGCAGTGGGACATTTTTTTGGATGAATGTGGGGTTGTCCTTGAGGACAGGTAAAAATTGTCAGTGCAAAATCCAGAGTCTTTACTAGTAACATTTCTGCTTGGCAGCCCGCTGTGCCAAAATAATTGCAGGGTTGACGAAAAGAAAAATAATAAATGGACCAGTGAAGCTTTAACCGAAAACAAGACGAAATTGTCTCCCCTGGAGAAAAAACAAAGTAGCTATGTTACCTGTTGCTTCTGTGTGCTGATGTGCTGTGCGTTATGTAATGTCTCCTTTTGCTGCATTAGGATAAAGGTAAAGTGTAGTTTTGATGCAGAGTGCTGTGGAAAACAAATTCCGCTGGGGACAATAAAGTCAAAGTAACCAACTAAAAAAAGTGATGTGTTTTGACAATACTTTCATTCACTTGATGGCTATTGTTCACTTTTTACAGGATTTAAACAAACCAATCAGTTGATTAAAATCAGCAAATTATAACAAAAATAATTATAGTTATAGCTGGAAACAAATAGGTTTAAAAGAGGTTTATGTTAAGCCGCTACAGCAATAAAATCCTACTTTTACATTAATGCATGAATAATAATAATCTAATGACATTATTAATAATGGAATAAGTGTCACAGGTAATGTTCCTTTACATTCCCAACTTTTACATAAAATACTTTAAAAGCTACATTTTAAAAACCCAAAAAACCCATCTGTTTTTGTTCCTTTAAAAGTTATTGTAATTGATAAAAATTACATGGACATTGAGTTGGTATATTTTTACATAATCAGTATTCATAACCTTATGGTACTGCTGATCTGTTTCATTGTATCATCTGTTTCATTCACTTGTGAAAATCCAGATAAGCAAAATATTGTTTATTATTGTGCATAGCCAAACTGTCTCATGATGATGTTTTGCCACATTGGCCACCCATAGCACTAAAGTAAATTTAACCAGAGATAGAACCCCAGTTGAGTGTTCTTTTATGACCAAGAAACTAATTTTTAGTCTGTATACTTAAAGATTAAGAAATTAAGACTTTTGTGTATAAACCTGTCCAGAGGTTTGAGAATCACTATTTTGTCTAATAGCAGGAAAGCTATTTCAGAGTCGAGCAATGAAGAGCCCTTCTACTGCCCCTTTTTTATCTCTATGCTAATTGCTAAAGCCTGCACCTTTTGATTGAATCCTGGGTGCAGGATTATGATGTGTGTGATAAGAATGATTAGGTAGCCAGTGGAAGGTAATGAAGTAGAATTAATATGTTTAAACTTCATAGATTAGAGATTTGGTCTTTGTTTCTGAACACTGGAACTTTGGAGTAAGTTTGGATACAGTGGAGCATCTGTAAGAGCATTTAGACCCATGCTCTCTCTTTCTCTCTCTCTCTCTCTCTCTCTCTCTCTTGCTCTCACTCTCTCTCTTTTAGACATCACCTTGAGAGCCATTCTATTCATTCCATTTCATGTCTTTATTTCTGTTTATTTCAGTACACGGGTGCATTCTTTCTTTCCCATTCTCACTCACTCACTCACTCACTCACTCACTCACTCACTCACACACACACACACACACACACACACACACACACACACTCTCGCTCTCCCTCTCCCTCTCCCTCTCTCTCTCACACACACACACACACACACACACTCTTCCTGCTCTGCCCCAGATCGATGCTCTCCCAGGGCCATTACCACACTGTGGGCCTCCAGTGCTCATATATGTGTGGGCCTATTCTTCGGTCGCAAGCTCACTGACAGGCCCCAGAGGGGCTAACTAATGAGGGCCTGTATTTCAAAGCGCTTTTAGTCCCGTGCTCTGTGAGTCTTTATTATCTGTCTCTCAACCGTCTAATCGGAACAGCAAGTGACCAGCGAAACCCTTTACGCCGTATGCATGTTCAGTGATTAAAGGCATCTCTCACAGCTCTTCTCTGCTGTTCTTTGTGTGCCTGTCCTTTATGAACAAGTTCATGGGAAATGTTGAACACTTTGGGAGCAAAACCGTGGCCATGTTATGAGTCAACCTAAGCTGGATGAGTTATTGATTAGATCTGCTGTTATGAGCTATGTGGCTCTGTGCTGTACTCCTTTTTTTAAGTTTGTATGTGTGTATGTGTGTATGTGTGTGTGTGTGTGTGTGTGCACAGGAGCTGCTTCTGTCTGGCATGCCAGAGATTGATGTGATGGACTGGAAGAGAAACACAGAGTACACCAGTGGCTATGATACAGAGGAGCCAGTCATCCAGGTTAACAGCTGCTCTGCTGCATGAACATCACGCTCACTGACTTAAAGTAATGAGGCATCACTAATGATTTAGGACAGTGAGACAATATATGCAGATTTGTTGTTATTTGTTGGATTGCATCATGATTCTGGTTAGGATTAGTCTGTCAACTTTTGGTTCAGATGTCGATTGGATTACTCAGGATATTATTTCTCCAGAATAGTTTAAACCCTTCTTTAATGTCTAGCTTCTGAAGTAATATTAGCTTTGTGGTTTTTCAGTGGTTTTGGGAAGTGGTAGAGAGTCTCACTCAAGAAGAGAGGGTTCTTCTATTGCAGTTTGTTACCGGGAGGTAAGAGTTATTGTTATGCTTCATTCATGTCTATTAATGCATTGTTAAGATGTTATTAACATCCATAACAGAAATCACGGTCACCTTTTAAAACCATGAGCCCTATTATTCAGTGTGTGATATTTTTTTTTCTTGTTGTTTTTTGGGAGTGGGGCTTAATTCCCCCACCCATTTTAGTCATTGCCAAATCCCACACACTAGCTATGCTTTCCTCTGTTACAAAGCTCTCAACACTGCTAGGGTGACAACCAGTTTCACTTGAATTGGTATGTGCTGACTATCTTTTTGAAGTGCACTTAACATAACTGGATGAGAACAATGCTAACTGCCATTTCTGTTACCTTAACTAACAAATGGCCACACTGGGTAGCATAATGCTAAATAATAGGAGAAGAAGAAGGGCCGTTGTAGCTCCATAGAGATAATAAGGCCATTTTACTGTTTCTCTTTCTTACTGCAATGAGTGTGACACTCGTAATGTTCTGATGGTAGGATCAAGGTTTAGATTGTTGCACTGCATGACCTCTATATGAGTATAGAGTCTGAAGGGTTAAATGCACTGCTCGGTTCTCATTTACCTCATTTCTTTGGTTCCCTCCTCTCTTTGTAGCTCCCGTGTTCCGCATGGTGGATTTGCTTTTCTCATGGGGGGCAGTGGCTTGCAGAAATTTACCATTGCTGCTGTACCCTACACATCCAACTTACTGCCTACCTCTAGTACCTGGTAAGAAGTCTTTATGCACTGGAATAAGAACTGTTCTGTCTAGGTGCACCAGAGGGCAGTGCGGCTCTTTAAGAATTTAGCACTCATGTTATATGATTGAACACCATCAATTCCATAGCATGATTAAAAATATAGAAAACATAATTACATAGACAAGCAAAAAAGAGGCATGACACCCAGGAAAGTTTTTGTATCAGGCTGGGAGTCAAGCATATGCAGCCTTGTTTGACTTGCTGCTCACTCCACAACTGAATCGCTCTCACATGTCTGTCCATCTTCTGTCTTTCCATCCTTTCCAGTATCAACATGCTGAAACTCCCTGAATACCCAAGCAAGGACGTCCTGCGTGACCGAATGCTTGTTGCACTGCATTGTGGGAGTTATGGTTACACTATGGCATGATGCTGGCCCATCTGTTTTTTGCTGCAATGCCTGCTACAAAGACACACATGCACACACATGTGAGTGTGTGTATACCTTCAGGGATATCCACACACTTATCTACTCAAAAGCCTTTGTTTAACAAAATGGCATTATTTTAGATACGCAAATCCAAAAGACCAAGGGCAAAAATGAAGTATGCTTAAGACAAAAACATTTTGTGCCAGTCACTCCAATCTCTACTGCCAATGTTATGTGTCAAAGATTGCTTTACTTTATATGGTAAACCAAGGGATATCATTGTGTTTAGATATGCTATTTTCTCTGCGGTATTACACCTGTAAGACATATTTGTGCATAAGAGCACACACATATGTTCTGCAGCGTGGTAACTTTGCATTACTGATATAGGGAAATACAAAACATGGCTGGAAATAATGTAGTAATTTTTTACAACATGGAGTTTGTCAGGCAGCATGACTGCTGGTTTCTCATATACATATGTACCCTCTTTTCCTCTGAGCTGTCAGCACGTCTTGAAAAGTAATCTAGAAACTCCCTACTTGTGTCATGTCTGCTGTGCTGTAGTCTGTGTACTGTCATTTTTTTCCATAGTCATGGTTTAAAAATTATTTGATGAGTAGTATTTTTTCTAATTATTGTGTGAAGAAGAGGAAAAATTTGATCAATGGTGCCAAAAATTCCCAGTGATTGCAGGTCTAAAAATTGTTTGTTTTGCTGACAAGATTTTTCTAAAAGGGACAAAATCATATCATTTTATGAATGTAGGAGCTGTGTCCTTTGTTGGACTAGGTTAAAGTGAAATGAAAATGTGGATATAGGTTTATATTTTTTAAAATTATTCCTTTATTTTGGTTGTATTTTTTCTCATTTGTAAACAGGCTGCTTATTGTATACATACTCTTTATGGACCTTTCAGAAGACACTTTCAAATATTGAAGTATGTATTTTACTATATACAGAGTTTTATTGCATTGATTGTGTGAGTGTATGACTTCTTCAGACAAATATACTCATAATGGGGTGTAATGGGACGTAGACTCTGGGCTGTTTGTAAGGCATTGGGCACTAAACTGAATTTAAGCTGCTGTCTGCCAAGCATTTCCTGCACAGCAAGCCAACACTGGTCTGCATATGTTATGTACTGCAGGAATCAGTCATCACAGAACTTCCTTATTGTATCCTGTATTGTACAGTTCTGTTTTAAGGTCATGAGTGTTATGTCTGATTAGTACTTCCCAAATCTGGCTATTGTTTCTCCTGCTGTGGACCTGAAAGTTGCCAAAAACCTAAAAATAGACTTGGGGGAAGAAAAAAAAAAAAAATAATAATAATAATAATATATATTATATATATATATTATTTTCATGGTACCCTACAACTGCAATATATGGTTACATTTTGGGTTGACCGGTTTAATCAAGAGTTGGACTTGGACAGATGGTCAAATAGACATAAATGAACAAAGATCCATATATCCGTATATGTGTACACACACACACACACACATATATACACTTTTTGTTTTGCAAAATTATACATTCGATTAGTTCTTACAAAGGTTAAAACAAAAAAGTGGTGAAAGGATTAAAATACTTAACTTATAAGTGCCATGCAAATGATGCACCTTATGCTAGGTTTTGTACATCATCACAATATTATGTTCTGGGTCTTGGTATTGAGAAAGCACTTTCTTGATATTACCTGCTCACTATGGCAACGCTATTGAAATTACAGCTGGCTCTCCATGGCAACACGGCATCCAAAACCCACTCAGCATGGAGCTGGCCCTGGGCTGGGGGAGCCGTGTGAGCTCAACATATGTCATGATGACAGCCAGGAAACAGAAAGGAAAGGGACAATGGGTGAGATGAAGAGAGGGACAGAGACAGAAAGAGAGAAAGGAGAAGGAGGGACAGAGATAGTTTGTGTGCGTGCGTGCGTTTGCATGCATGTGTGTGATGCATGTGCATGTGCTGGGCCAGATACAGGATCAGATCAGAGTTGTATTGCGTGTGTCATTGTAGTTTGGTGAGGCTTTCTGCTCTGTCCCTACCCTCTGACGAGAAGTGTGGATTTAACTCTTGCATCCAATTCTATTTCTATCTGTTCCAGTTCAACTGAAGCCCCAGCCCATGAAATCGGAAAGATTGGGGGTATCTCCCAGATCCCGACCACAATCATTCATCCACTCTCCCCTTTCTGACTCTCCAAAGATTGAGATGTCTTGTTGCTCTGTTTATGTTTGTGTAATAATCAAGCATGCCCATGATTCTGATCCCTGAATCACTAGAGGTCAGAACACGTGTAAGTATTTTTCGGATGTGGCTTCTTTGTTTTCACCATGCTAATATCCATGACATCTGAAGATCTCATATTGGCCAATGCCCTCTACCCCTGTGTGAGAGATTGCCATGGATGACCTTTGACTCTTAATTCTTCATCAGCTGGCGAAGAGCTGTGTGATTGCGGTGTCAATCTGACAGAAATAAATTCACTTTTCTATTGTACACCATGCAGTTATTACCTCTCCATCAGAATACACTGATTGCATCCTTGTATGTGTGGGCAAAAGAATGAGAAAGAGGAATGGAGATATCTTACAGTACAGGCACACTGTTACACAGTGACATACCCAAAGTCAGCTATGAACATTTCACTTGCTTTTTCTCTCTAGCGCTAACTTTATCCAATTAGCTTACATTTGATATGTTTTTATTTGCTATTATATGCACACCCACACACTTTCCCTCGCACTGTAATTAATAGTACGTAACACTCTTGGGGTAACACACCTGATTCTGTGTGCATTTCAGCATGTTGTATATACAGTCTCTGTTGTCTGTGCTGAGATGTGTAGGCCTCAGCCCAGATAAATAAGTCGAGGCCATGGTAGAACTTCTCACCGGATATAGAAGCTTTCATATCAAGCAGCTGAATAATACTTCCGTACGTCAGAGGGAAAACTTCCATTTTATTAGACTGGTGTAATTTTCTGTACACACTTTGTATTTAAAGTCTCTAAAACATGCATAATGGCCAAGACATTATCATTTCATTAACACTCTTACATGGTGTCCTCAACCAAACCAGCCACAAAAACAAGACTGCTCTTAAGCAATGCATGATTTACTGCAAGGCAAAGCATCATGATCCACAGCAGCACTTTAAATGTACACAGAAATGGTATTTAATGACATCACGGTGAGATGTCACTATCATACCTCCTCTGTTCCACCACTAATTATTGCTGCAGCCAGCACAATTCTCACTGGGGAGGATAAATTGCTATTAAGCTTCACCTTGTCCCTACAGTCCATTTGATCAAATTATGGGTGAAAGTCGGAAGGGCATATGGGGATACTTTGGAGCTTGGTAAGCATTTATAGTTTGGCCAAAATCAAATTTGCTATGCAGGCTAACATGACTAATAAGAAGCGAAAGCTAGTTTCCCTAAATTAGAATTATGCATATTACATCTCTAGCTAACTCTAACTCTCAGGGTTCCCTGTTAGAATCAAGATCAAACGTTCATTCTCAAAAATGTCAATATTTGATAATTTATTCAGAATTCATCTTGTGCAAATTATTCTGTCTCCACTGAATATAGGACAATGTTGCACCTTTAACCACTCAGCTCCTGGCTATCCATTGTTCATAATCACCATTTTGGGGTCACTTTTCACAATAGTGTCACCATTAACTAAAAAAAACAAATGTGCGGAACCAGTAGGCCAGAAAATGAGGTACCAGATTGCATTTTGGCTAGACTGATGCATTGCTTGCAGTGGTTGGCAACAGGAGCCAGTGTATCCCCATTTGTATTGTGTACTGCCCTTTGTAGTAATCTGGCAGCTGGCCTAACGTGGGGTGACTTACAAGGATGGCACAATTCAAATCATGAGGACAGCACAAAATTATCCACGTGCATAAAAACAATCCAGACAAAATGTGGTATGTCTGGCATCGTGAGGGAATGGCAATTTAGTAATGAAGGGATTAAATTCAGCTCTCCAGAATAGATTTCAGAAATATGAATTGCTTCCTCTTTACATTGTTTTGAATGTGTTAATGAACATTATTAGGTGAGCAGAATCTGAGGGGCCGCAGATGCAGGAGCTCCTCTCACCTTCCCTGCCTGTGATGCCCTGCGGAGGCAGACTGCAGCATTCACAGACGGTTACAGTGATTGGACAGCAGCCTTAACGTGCTCTGGCATCCTCGTTACAGGAGCTGCTTTCTCTCGTTAATTCACTCGCCCGCTCCTGCTTGCCGGCTGGCTGGGTGCTGGGGGCCAGACAGAGGGAACAGGGGAAAGAACTGTGCCAGATTGTATCGTTTGCAGCGCCATTGAATATGCACCGTCCGTCCTCTTGTATGAATTGCTTTTGACATGCTTTGTGAATGTTTGCCCAGACCATCTTCTGCTGCCATCCAGGAATTCACAGTGTCACACTGTTATTTAAACAAGGGTAACTTCACACGCATACACATTCACTCACACACACACACACACACACACACACACACACACACACACACACACACACACACACATGCACAGTTTCCCTCTCCCTTTCTGATACACAGACACATTTGATGGGGAACAAAAAGTAATAACCAGCGTTGTTCACACAATGTTTTCTCTTGTACCGTACCTGTATTGTTCTGCCAGATCTGTATGAATTGCAGGTGTTGCTGACTGAGACAGCAAAAGCTCACTTTGACAGTACAAGACAATGCATCAGTGGTAGTCTCACTGTAATCAGCATTTGAACAATTAGTCAACATTCAGAGTGCCTTCCACAAGTATTGGCACCCCTGGTAAACATGATAAAGGCAGGCTTTTAGCTTTCTTTGTTGCCCACCACTTTGATCTTTCAACCTTTGTTTGAAGTAAAATGACTGAAAAAAAAGTTTATCATAAATATTTTTCTCAAATGTATGCATGCCACAATTTTTCTTATGAGTAAAATGTAACTATATGTAAATGTAAATATATAACAACATATTTTATGTTTTAAAATTCACCCAAACAATGGAACAATTAAATGGTCCACCATTACTTTCTTTTCCATTGGATCGTCAAAATGAGGTCACATGCATACCACATTTCCTTAGTCATCTTTCACTATGAGATAAATCAGAAAATACTTCAGCATGTAACAAAAAGTTGTTGAGCTGCACAAATTGTTGACAGCATTGACAAATTTGTTTGTGTGTTTGCTACCTGTCAAAATGGGGTGGCAAGCGCTGATGTTTCACTTAGCCATGGCCATGTGAGGTGGGTGTTTTGAACCACACTTTTGTATTTGCTCTAAAAGCCTGACACAACATCAGAACATCAATATCAAGCTTATTAACTGGAGTTTACTATAAAGAACCTGTCAAGAAGAGGAAATGAATATTTTAGGGAGCAAGTGGAAGTCAGTTCTTTAAGTTGATGTGTTGGAAGCTGAAAAAATGGGCAAGCATAAAGATCTGAGCAACTTTGACAAAGGCCTGATTGTGGTGGTAGACAATTGGGTCAGAGCATCTCCAAAATTACAAGTCTTGTTGGGTCATGGATCCCGGGCAAAAGTAACCAGTGTTTTGAACCTATCAAAAATGGTCCAAAGAAAAACAACCAGCGAATCGACAACAGAGTTGATTACAAGTCTTTAGACTAGTCTTTCTGGTCCAGTCCCACAGAACAGTTACTGTAGTACAAAAGTTAATCCTGGCTACAATTGAAAGATGACAGAACACACAGTGCACCAGAATCTGTGTTTTGTGGCATGAGGGGGACCTATACAATATTAGGCAAGTGGTACAAATGTTGATTGGGCGATATCTATATTCACTTTTTTTGAGTGGTCAGTGAATCTTTAAGAATTATAGCTGCAGGCATTAGTTATGTCTTGTGGCCAAAATATCTTCTAAACTGTAATTAATGCAAAGAAGATATCTTTAGGTTGTTTGGGAGGATTTCCAGAACAAAGCCTCTGCTCTCAAGGACTATAAGATTTAGCTCCCGGACTGGCCAGCAGGGATGGTTGAGGGCCCTGCCTTCGCAACCTCACCATGTCGGGCCGGCTGGGGGCATGCCGCCATGGTTACGTGCTTATATGTTTCACCTGGGCCAAAGTCCTTATAGGCATGGTTGTGTGACCAGGCAGCGCAGAGTCCTTGTCCCTGTTAGGCAGGTTTGGCTGCTTGGTTTAGCCACGCCTGGAAATTTGGTAAAGCTTTCCTATTTACCCTTTACTACCCTTTAAACTCGAGTCCACCTGTGGCCCCATAGGCAGCCGCAGGTTGGCAGAGGGTCTCCTTCCCCTGGCCCTCTGAGGAGTGCACCGGCCACAAACAGGCTGGTAACAGCACAGATTGCCTGTGAGTTCAGGCCTCTAGAATTTTTAGCAGGCCTGCCGGCCGTATGCCTGGAGCACCGCCAGCTAGCATTAGACAGACTCCCTAAAGGCTGAGGGCCAGGGAGGTCTGTGACTAGCTTGGGCGGCCTCCCGCATACGTCTGAGGTACAGTGAGTAAGAGCCCATGTCTGCTTCTAGAGACCATTTCCCTTCTCCATGGTGGCTTGTGTGCTGACCGTAGGTCTGGAGCACCGGCTGCTAGGGTTAGACACACTCCCTTTGGGCCAAGGGCAGGGGAGGTCCATGACTAGCCCAGGCGTGCTCCCGCATATGGCCGGGGCAGCTAGTTAGCTCGCACCTGCTTCAAGGGGTTCCTTCCCTTACCCTCAAACCCAGTAACCTTTCCTTTGCCTTCGTTGCCTCAGGGCGGCCCTAGCTTAGTTCGCGGCTACCATCTTGCGAGCTAAACTACCCGCTACATACGTTAGCCACCATTGCAGTTTGTTTACATATTGCGCTGGCGAAAAGCGGGTGGCTTTATACCATTTTCCGCTGACACAATTATCTACCTGTATTCAGCCAGGTCCAATCAACTTGTCAAGTCTCATAAAGCACCCCTCCCCTTCACGCTGATGCAGGCGGTGTCCCCTTTGATGCCCCGCGCTTGGGCTCTTCTGAAAAGTACCGCGTCAGTGTCACTAGTCTACTGCACAGAGGGCACCAATACCAATACCCCAAACTTTCAGCAGGACAGTGATTCAGAACTCGGATCAAAATCAACAAAAAATGTTTTGCTGACCACAGAATCAAGGTTCTGCCATGGCTATCACAGTCTCTTGACCTAAACCACATAAAAAACTTTTTGGGGAGATGAAGAGGAGGATCCATAACAGTGAACTTTGAAATCTGAACGATCTGGAGATTGTGTATGGAGGAATGGCCTCAGATCACTTGCCATGTGTTCTCAAGCCTATTAAGCATTGTAAGAAAAGATCCAGAGCTGTTATCTCTGCAAAGGGGTAATTGTTAGCCCGGATGGGACAGCTAGGGCAGTTGAGAGCCCTCTCCTCATGGCTGTCTTGTGTTGAGCCAGCTGTAGGAGGGGGTGATGCCTCGTCTGTTGAGGGCAAACAGGGCTTATGTATGCCACCTAGGCTGAAGCCCTTATAAGCTAGTTGTCCTACAGGGCTGGGCGGAGTCTTTGTCTCTGGGGAGAGGTGTGGCTGGCATGGTACCTAGGTCACAGAGGACTCTTGCCAGTAATTTGTAAAGGCTTTTTGGTTTTTTCCCTTTTCTCCTCCCTATCTCTCTCTCCTTGTCTTGTGCAGCGCTCGTCTGGCTGTCTGGTGGGTGTTTTCCTTTAATAATCTCTTGAGTCTTGCTCCCCTGCCTCCTGGAGGGCAGGGGCTTCTTTTCGTGGTTTCCGTAGCAAGTGCGTCGGTTGCACTGGGGGTGTGCATTTAGCTTTGTGGGCTCCCAGGTGCGGTTAGTTGTGGCATGGGAGGTCTGCATATGTTCCCTGCAGGCTTCCATGTTCTGTGAGTTGCGGCACAAGAGACATGCTTGCGACAGTTCGCATTATGGTTCAATGTGATCTTGTGGCAACCATTTGCAGCACAGTGGTCCACACATATATTCAGGTGGAGTTTTTAGTTTTTCCCAACCCTACAGCCCCTTTACTGGCATCCACAGCAGGCCCTTGTTCACACTATGTAAAGGTTTTAGTGTATAAAAATAAGTAACCTCGTGGCCTTTTATTTTTTTCCTCTCTTAAAATAAATCTCTCACTTGAGAACAAAGTATGTTCATTAAAGATTAAAGAATAGATGTTAAGAGTGGGTTTAATGTTTAATGATAAACCTGCTCAATTATTACAAAAAGTTATTCTTTATGCATTCCTTAATATTTTTAATTCTTTGAACTTTGAACACATAATAATTAGAATAGGAAACAGAATGTAAAACAGCTTTAACATTACAATATTAAGGCAGCACAAACATTCATTTTAACACCAGCAATGAGTACTTTTTGCTCAAACTGGAGATTAAATCAGCTGTCAGCTACTTAACCAGCTTTGCACAGCATACATTGCCCTATTTCACAGAAACTCCAGGACCCAAACACATCAATGCAGATAAAGAATACAAATATCACAAACAAGTGGCCACAAGTGGTGCAGCCCTGGTTTGTCGATTCTAATTGATCATCTATTAAGAGTGAGTGAGATGTGGTCATGGGTTAGTGTGGTTGTCTAGTACAGTGGGTAGTGATAAGCCTGTTTGCAATGTGAATGTGGTGGTGTTTAACGCAACAGACATATTGTACAGATAACATTTCTTTGCATTGATGATCAAAGTAGCCAGCCTCATAGGCAATGAATGATACATAAGAGGGGGTGCTATTTACCTTATTCCTGCACTCCACTATCTTTTGGTGGAGTTCTGTTTTATTTTTGTTCCTGGTTACAAAGTATGTTTTCCCAATTCCTTATGCCTAAAATAAATAGAAAATTGTTCTACAAAAACTTTGCCTCTGTGGTCAGGACAATGACATTTTGATATGCATGCGTTTTCAAGAACATTCCTAATTAACTTTAAATGCAAAGTAGACTTTTTTTTACAACTTTTTAAACCTTCTGGGACTGTCCAGAAAATACAAAAAATTCATCTGTTTTGCCACTATAAATATGACATTTTTGTGGGCTGTGGTCATAAAATCAAAGTTCGTATATATCCATTTTTACATAGGCTTTAGACATAAGCACTTGGAATTATAATACTTAGAAGCCAGGAACAAAAATTGTGTAACATTGTGATACTGAAATTCTTTAATACTTCAGTGTACACTACCACCAAGCAGTCAAAAAAACCATGAAGCAATATTTTAAACACTGACCTTTTCATTTGTGTACTTTTTTAAAATCCAGTGCCAAAAATGTGTTAAGTGCTGCTGTAGTGCTACGCTGGTGCCAAGCTATTTGGGTGTTTGTATCATGATGCTACATTTGCATTTGTCATTGCTACTGCATTAGCCTTTTAGCTTTCTGCTAACTTGCTCAAACTACTTCAGTGAAGGCAGAATATGATCAGTTACAGAGAATATAAAATGTAAACCAGTTAAAAAGAGTCATAAGAGTTATAAGCAACCAGTGACATTCGGCTGGGATCTCTTCATCTGGTTGCATTTTATAGGCAATTTAGCTAACATTACAGCTATAACAGCTACGCTTTTTCGGGCAGATATTATACAACTCTCATTTGAGGTTTATGCTCTGTAAAACTTTTCTTGCCATATTTTCACCTTTTCTTGGTGAAGTAAAAACTGCAACCTCCACATTGCAAATATCCCAGAGACATTTAATAGAACATAAACAATAACTAAAAGAGTAGCTCACTGTCTTTTTTTCAAAAATAGCAATAAATGCCAATTCATTTATATTCT
Organism: Arnoldichthys spilopterus; assembly: GCA_037974385.1. Lineage (NCBI taxonomy): Eukaryota > Metazoa > Chordata > Actinopteri > Characiformes > Lepidarchidae > Arnoldichthys > Arnoldichthys spilopterus. The sequence goes on along the minus strand of JBBPDA010000009.1, from coordinate 14,052,420 downwards.
AAGGTAAAATAAAATGGATACTGTGATATATGGTATAGGAGTACCAGAAGTGCCAATGTTTGGCAACTGTATCAAATATTGTCTTAATTGATTTTAAGACAATAATTACACAAACAACTGAGAAAAATACTATTTGTATTTTGATAATTATACTCCGCAAAGAAAAATATTTTATTACATAATAGTGAGACTTGGATGCAAGTGCAAGTTCATTTTTTTAATGATAGATGCAGACAAAGTAAAAGGGCAATCAAAAAACAAGGTCAAAAGTCCAGGCAGAAGTCAAACAGGAGCAAACGGGTAAATGCAGAGTCCAAGGTCAAAATCCAAAAAAACAAGCTAGGCCAAAATACCAGATAATCAAGACAGAAAACCATGCTCAGAATCAGATCAGCGATACACAAGACTTCGCAATCCTCCTGTGTTTCATGCAGGTTTAAGTATGGCCCCTAATCAGTCCCCAATGCGCCACACCTGGGAGGGTTGGCTTGGAGGAGATCAGAATTCTGGTGATGGTGACCGATGTCGGCCACCAGATGGAGCCATAGTTCCTCCCTCGGTTGAGGAAGGCATGGCTCATACATTACGTTTGAAACCTATACAGGTAAGATTTTAAACAGTGCTTCTAAAGTCCTTATTTTTGCTCTGCTATGCTACATTTTCATTTTATGACACTTATTTTTTAAAGGCAGATATTTGAATCTTGCATCTTCTGTGTAACATTTTTTTTACATGTTTCAGTGAGGTCAGAATATACCCAGTTACATATACAATGTAGGCTAGTTATAAAGAGTCTGTTTACATCAACCAGTGACTTTCAACTGGCCATTTGTCATTTGATTGTCTTTTATGGTGATAGAGTTCAGCAACCATTATAACTAGGAGTGATTATGAAGCCATATTCATCCATCCTCTGAAGCTATGTTTTCTGCTATTGTTACAACATTCCTGTTCATCCCATACTTTCAGTTTCACTCAGCTGTAGTGATAGCTTCCACATCCAGGTTGTTGCACATGTCTCAGTGGTGATTAACAGTAACATAAAACAATAATTTTAAGAAATAGCACACTTTCTCTGACTCTGTTAAAAACAGTAATAACAATTCTGTTCCCAATACAATTTTTAAACTAAAATCTAAATATAGTAGAGAAAAATAAGTTGGATTGGCACTCTTGGAATGCCTTAAGATCAGCCAAACAAACTGTGAGGCCATATAGCCATGTGAAAAGTACATCCCATAGAAATAGTTAATTTTTTGTTATATCTGAACAAGCAACCACTTTGCTTGACTTTCACAGATAAATGTGATTGTACTTCAACAAATGACACAAAGTTGCATTCATCACACCTTTAAGTCCATACTGATGTCTATGTTCCAGACTAGGTGCTATTGCTTAGAACTTCCTGCAGATGGAACCTGTCTTATTTAAACCTGACATGTAGGGTCTGTTCTTTTTACTACTGATTGTGTGGTGTCAGGGCGGCATGGTGGTGCAGTGGTTAGCACTGTCGTCTCACAGTGAGAAGGTCCTGGGTTCGATCCCCGGGTTGGCCACAGGTGCCT
>JBBPDA010000009.1:14034487-14046423 GCA_037974385.1 Arnoldichthys spilopterus | reverse complement strand
GATATTTCAGTTTTTCTTTTTTAATAAATCTGCAACAATTTCAAAAATTCTTTTTTTGTCTGTCAATATGGGGTGCATTTAAATGATTTTAGCAAATGGCTGCAATATGACAAAGAGTGAAAAATTGAAGGGGGTCTGAATACTTTCATTACCCACTGTATATATGCACTGTCACACAGAAATTTGCAGGAGTTGCTTGAGACCCTGTAATCAAAGTCTGGGATTGAGACTTTTCACATCAAACAAAATCCTGGAAAAGTCCTGAAAAAAATTAGCAGTCTACAGCACTTGCAGATGATTTACCTTACAGTTAAATGATTTCTTTTAAATAATATAGAGATCTTTTTAAATCCCTTGCTAGACTCTTGGGTATCTACAGTCATTTTTCTGAAGGTCTTAAAGAGTTCTTTATGTCTTAGCATGATGACACCACACACTTTAAAGAGAAAAACTAATCAAAGAGAACACTAATCTCTAAATGTCAGGTTTATATAAGACATTTCATTAGAAAGCAAATCTGTAACACTTGACTTATACAAGGGTTTATAACTATTTCTTCAGACTTGGAGAAGTTAGAGCTTTAGCCCCACCACTTGGTTTTTGGTTTCTTCACAAAAAGGTCTTATTCATAGTTTGTAATACTATGACATTCCTTTGTCTCAGGTATGCAAAGGTAATTTTTACAATTTCATTGTATAATTTAGTGTAGTGGAAACATGGTTGCTTTACAGTCCCTAAGGTGTCACTTGTTTGCTTGATTGCCTCTTATTGACATCTTAACCAGAAACATTTTTTTTCAGGATTTCTTTTATTGGTAACTTGTTTAATAGACTTGTATCTTGCACTTCTTTGGAAGAATAAATCCTGGTGTAGCAAAATTTTTGGGGAAATAGGTTGGTCAAGTAAATTTCATATGCAAACTTTCAGATTGCTGTTCTACCCTTGAACTCTCATATATTATGTCATAGATTTTCATTTGTTATTTTTATTTTATTTAGTGCCACATGATATAAATATAATGATAATATGGTAAAAACTGTGTTCTATGTTCTTTGAGAAAATACTATGTTAATTTGCTTTAATAAAAACATCAGTCTTGTTTTGCAAATCTTATACCAGCTAGGTAAAAATCTGACTGAACTGTCACTTGTAGTGGAGTGATATTTGACCAGGAGAATCTATAATCTGACTAAAACACTGGAGTTGTGTAGTTTGTTCAGCTCTGTCTGCATGTGACTGCTTCAATAGGCATGATGGAACAATTGAAAACTCTTTACTCAATAGGATTGATACAGTTATTAAGGCAAGGGAATACATAACCTATTTTCTTAATAGATAAAGTTTAAGAATAATGCAAATCAGGATGTGACTGAGTCTGGGATACTGGGAAATCAGAACAGTTTTTTACCAAGCCTTGGATCTTTTCTGGGATTATTAACAATATATTCATATTCAGTGTGCTTTATTTGGATACACTAAAGAAGTAATATGTTTGAATCAGATTGTTTGAATGATCATGCAAAGACTTATTTGAAGTGTTATTTGTGGATTTATCTTAAGGCATTGTTGTTAGCATAGTTATGCAAATACATATTTCCTGTTTAAAAGATGTACTACAAAGTCTCACAAAGTGTGAGCATGGTGTCATTACTTATATTTGTGTTTTGCTGCCTATGGTTTGTGATACAAATCTGCCTGGGTGGCACAAATGTATTGCACTTAGTGTGACACAGTGTAGTCCTACTGTAGAACTATGGACTATGGATAACAACTGTTTTTTTTATTTTATTATATACTGTTATGTACATTTATGCAAGGGTCATTCTTATACCATTGGCTTACTGTTATTTACAAAAGTGAGGGCCTGTAACGATTTGGGGGTTGATTGGCAGCAAACGCAGGAGGACGTTGATAAAGGATTTTATCAAAAATAAAACAACAAACACAACTAAGGCTAAGAACTTGAAAAACACAAGCTACAAAACAAAGCAGGACTAAGGACTAAGGCAAAGAACAACAGAGAAACTAGGAACATGAGGTGAGGACTGAGAGACTAAATAGTGACATAAAACGAGGGACACCTGACATGGGGCGTGACTGGGAAACAATGAACAGCTGTGAGGTGGGGCTAGGGTGTGGCTAAGACACAAACAAGAGGGAGCACCTGATAAACAAAACATACACAGACAGGACCATGTGGGGCATGACACGTCACAGTGCCACCCTTACCAGAGCTTTGAGTTGGCTTAGCCTCGGATCATAATACACTTTGGTCATCAAACAGGAAATATGGAGTTTTTAATCCATTACAGTTGCACAAGACTATGCTTCAGCTATGACTTAATTTATTACTTAATTTACTACTATTGATTTATTATTTTATAGCTTTTCTTCAGTGGCTTGGATTACGTCAATTGACCTTCTCCAGTCTTTATAGGCTGTTATGCTGTTTTAACAATAAAAGAATGCTTTGATATTTTTAAATAATGAAACTTTATCAGATGAATGTATTTTATTCAAACTTAGTTACATACAGATATAGCTCTCTAACAAAATACCGTCATGTGAATGTGGTTGTTAGAAGAGAATCATATTTTGGGATGTGAACATGTAAACCCTAAATAAACGTATGATTCACTAGAGTTTATGAAGCCATTTTAAATACATTAATATAAACACTTTGTGAAAGTGTGAATTTTCCTCTCCTTTGCCAAAGTTGGTTGCATGTATTTATTTATTTATTTAATAGCGGTCACTTACTTACATTCCTCATTTCCTTTCTCTGTCCATATGTATTCTTAATTTTAAGATTTCAAGACTTCAAGATTGTTTTATTTGTCACAGACATATTTATACAAGTATATCATGTAGTGAAATGTGTCCTGATCGTTCCTGAGACAATTTCCCCCCCTAAATAGGTTCCTATTTTAAGCACAAAAAAAAACACAAAACGGTAGATTAGAGTGCTGAGTGAAAGAACTTTCACATCTATATCCCTCCTTTATCTTTGCTTTTAATTTTTCATTTTTTATCTCATGGGATTAGAGTCATTTTAATGCCTCCTTACTGCTAAAGCTTAAAGAATCATTATAGTTGGTTAACATAATGAGGCTGAACCAGTTGAAATATACACTTGTTTTTCTTTACTTTTCTTTAATCCTTATATATATCCCCCGTCCTCTCATGGAAAACTACCTACTCTTTGAATTTTCAAGCCACAGTGATCGATATGTTTTAATCATTTAACTGCTGATTGAAAGCACACATTTGAAACTCCCACTGACAGCATTCATTTATCTTACACTGCTATTATTTCATTTCATTCCTTTATCATGTCCTGAAAATACACCGATTTTGCTACTCCTTGAATATTTGAACCACAACCACAAAATCTGATTTAGCTCTTTAGCCCTTTGCAAGTCATACTGAGAGCACTCATCTGTTTGATTTTGCTGTACATTATTTTGTCTATCCATTCTCCTACAGAACTCCATTGATTTTTGATACTTCTTTAATTGTTAAATCAGTGCCATCATAGAAAAGGAGGAAGGAAAAAAAAACGTATTTATACGTATTCATATCATACGGACTCCACATATTCAGATAACCTAATACCTTCTTTGTATTTTTTGTACTTTGTCAACATTGCTTCTTGGATTCTTTGCTTAGATTCATTACTCCACCAAATGTGTGTGTATATATATACATTTATATATATAATATTGTGCCCTGTGATTGGTTGGCCTCCTGTCCTTATCCGCAACCTGAAAGTGAAGAAGCGATTTAAAAAATGGATGAATGAATAATAACTGCTGTTACACTTTGATCCTCCTCTAGACCCCCCATCTTTTTTTGATTACATTTTTGATTTAAGCTTCAAATAACAAATTTCATTAGTCAGATGTTAAAATAAAGCAATTTGATCTTAAATGAAAAGTATTTCCAATTATCTAAATGCCCTTTCTTTAGGCCTGCCAAAAAAAGCCATTAATTGGTATACCATCTCTAGGGTTTACAGAAAATGGCCTAAAAAAATATCCAGTGAGCAGCAGTTGTGTGGACAAACATGTCTTGTTGAGGTCAGTGGAGAATGAGCCGACTGGTTCAAGACGGAAAGCAACAGCAGCTCAAATAAACACTCATTGCCACCAAGGTATGCAGAATGCCATCTTTAAACATGCAACATGCCAACCTTGAAGCAGATTGGCAACAGCAGCAGAAGAGAACACGGGGTGGCACTCCTGTCAGCTAATAACAGGAAACTGAGGCTACAATTTGCAAAGGCTCACCAAAATTGGACAATACAAGATTGGTAAAACATTGCCTGGTCTGATGAGTCTCGATTTCAGGTGTGACATTTATAGGGTTGGGTCAGAATGTGGCTTAAAGTACATGAAAGCATGGATCCATCTCGCCTTGTGTCAGCAGTTCAGGCAAGTGTTGGTGGTGTAATGATGTGGGGGACATTTTCTTGGCACACTTTTGGCTTTACTCCAGTGGCCTCCACTGTCACCAGATCTCAATCCAATAGAACACATTTGGGATGTGGTGGAACAGGAAATTCACATCATAGATGTGACAATGCTACAGCAACTGCGTGATGCTATCATGTCAACACGGGCCAAAATCTCAGAGAAATGTTTCCAACACCTTCTTGAATCTATGCTACAAAGAATTAAGGCAATTCTGAAGGCAAAAGGGGGTTCAACCCGCTACAAGCAAGGTGTACATTATGAAGTGGCTGGTAAATGAAAATAAACAGTTACATTAAAAATAAATGCACCCATGCCCCATGGATTTTTCCGAAGAAGATCTCCAAAACATCTATGAGGGATTGTGGAAGAAATGTCATTGTTTGAGGTTTCTTTGCTCCTTCAGGTACCGAGCAGCTCATAGTCATTGTTTCAGCAATGAATACTGCATCATATCCAAGAGTGCTTGAAGATAATGTGAGGCCATTTGTCTAAAAGTTGAACTTGAACCAGAGATGGACCTTTTAACAGGACAATGATCCTAGGCACATGAGCAACCAAGCAACATTACCACTAAAGAATGGCTTAAAAAGAAAAAAGGAGGGTTTTTTGAACCACATTTAAATGTTGTCTGGGATTTGAAAATGCAAGAAAACTCTCAAACATCTTAAACTCAGCTGAAGGTATTTTGCATGTAAGCTTGGCCAAAAATTAAGGACAGTTATAACACCCATTAGATATTTCTGCTAAAGAGGGCAATATTAGTTTCTGATGTCAAGGGTGTACTTACAGTCTTTGCAGAAGAATATTGCATGTGTTGAGATTTTATTGCTGATAAATCATTGAAAAAGCTACTTTTCTTTGTGGTTTGTTCAAGTATGTTCCCTTTACCTGTAGGCACTATATCAAAGAAGATGAAATGTTTGCTTGTTCAAATACATTGAAAAAATCATAGGGTATACATAGTTTTTCACATGACTGTAGTTTTAGTTTAATTTATTCTAGTATGACACCACTATACTAATTCTTCTACACCTTGAGCTGGTGTTTTTTTGCAGCACCATTTCTGCTGATGCTAACTTTGCATTTACTGCAACTACATTTGAAAGCTTAAAATAGTTCTCAGGCCTAAGTTAAACTTAGTATAACTCTTAATATAGTACGTTATAAAAACAGTTAGAAATGACATAATTTCTGATGCCTTTGACATCATTTCACATGCCTTTTTTTATTTGAATCTGTATCAACCTCTCCACTGCTGAATAACTAACTGTCAAAGAAAACTATATTTAAGTAAAATGTATATATAATATTACTGTATGAAAAAAATATGAATGCACAGAAGGGTTGAGGTTTACTGGATAGGAGTGTTACAGCTGTACAAATTAATGTCAGTGGCTATAGGCACTATGCTTAATCATATTAACAGCTAACTACATAGAACAGACTTGAGGCAGTTGACATTCAGACAGAAGATCAGGTATTACTCAATATGCAGACACTCAGAAAGAGAGGGGAGGGAAGAGGCAGGTTGAAGGTCAGTGCTTGTCCTTCGGAAAGGAAAGAAAAAGTAATATTTCCTGGTAAACAGACAAGGACTTTGAATAAAAGGCATGTGTAGGAGTGGAATACAGAGTGAGGAGTACCTGGAAGAGAGGAGTATGGAGAATAAACTACATCCAGTAACAACCATTAAGCGCTGGGAAGTGCTGGTTGGGAGTAATAAACTGTAGTACACATACAGTCATGCAAGTGTGTTTTGAATTATATTTTAATGACATGTTCAGATGCACATAGTATTTTGGCACCAAATAAAAATATAAATGTAGAATTGATGGTCAGGTACTGTTGGTTAGTGATAGGACAATAAGAAATATTTCATGCCAAAAGAATTTTAACTTTTTTTTTTTTTAACATTATTGTGAACTATTGGGAATTATTAGGAATGGGATTTCCAAATTAAACAAATATTAATGCTATATTATAATTACCAGTGGCAAAACTTGAGTTGGGATCATAAATATTAAAACATGGTCAAAAAACCAACCTTTAAGACAGCTTTAATTTTTGCTTCAATCCCTATGGATGTCAATGAAGTTGACAGTTTTGGAAATATGAATTTTTTTTGGCTGTTCTAAATTAAATTATGTTTCATTTGAATTTAAGCTACAAACAACAAATAACATTAAAATACTCAGATGTTAAAATAAAGCACTTTAATCTCATATGAAATTAATTTCCAATTATCTAACTGCTGTTCCTTTGGGCCTGCCTGTCACACACACTAGTCACATGACGTCTAGATGGTTTAGGAAATGACTCACAACTTGATATAAACAGGAAGTAGGTAAGTGTTCAGCACTCAGACATTTGGGTCCCAGACTGGCTTTCCCAAGCCGTCACCTCATCTCGCCTCCAACTGTGTGTACTCTGGTTCTCTGACCCATTTATACCCTAACTTGAATGCTTGTGTGAACGTCGATTCCTGGTGGGAATTTTATCTCTGCATGTGGAGAGAGTAAATCACATGTGTTACTAGCTCTCTTGCTTGTCTCTGCGATTTGGCTTTTCCCTCACGCTACAAAGGGTGAACTTCTCAGTTTTCTCTCTTTTCTGGTTTCGTGGACATGGTGAACATGGTTGAGATAGGGAATCTGCAGCAGGAACTCGCTAGTCAGCGCTTGCAGATCGAAGCTGTGCAAAGATCACTTCAAGACTTGTTGGCTTTCACCTCCTACATAACAACCGTTTCTCGACCCACACTTCAGGTACTCCTCCAAATGAGCTACAAACAGACCGCTAACACTGCCTTTGTGGATTCAGGGGCAACTGGTAACTTTGTTGATCGTGCCTATGCTGCTCAGTTGGGGGTGGAACTTGTGGTGTTATCTGGGCCTCTTAACTTCACCGCTATTGATGGCCAGGCCCTAACCTTCAGTCCCATCACTCATCAGACCAAACCTATCACCCTTAAAAATAGGGGAGCACACTGAGGAGTTCCCCCTTCTGGTCATCAGAATCACCACTACTCCCATCATTCTGGGTCATCCTTGGCTCATGAACCATGACCCCATCATGTCCCAGGACCCAGAACAAGATACTCCAGTGGGGTCCAGCCTGTCTCCAGGCTAAGGTCGAGACATGCTCAGGGGAGTAAGAGGCCGTCGTTGCTATCCTGGAGGCCATTCCCGTCCCGTATCATGACCTGGCAGGGGTGTTCTGTAAACAATGGGCCATCAAACTATCACCATTGCCCTTACGATCTGGCCATTGACCTTCAGCCCAGTGCAATACACCCCTGGTCTCTCTCTCCACAAGTGAACAGAAGGCCATGGAGGAGTACATTGCTGAGGGACTTCGTCAGGGGACCATCCAGCCCTCTAAATATTTTTCTTTGTGAAAAAGAAAGACTGGGGTCTCTGTCCCTGTGTTGACTATTGAGTACTCTAGTTCTCTGGAAGCATTTATACCCTAACCTGCGTGCATGTGTGAATCTCTGTGTGTGGAGTGTTCACAGAATATATTGCGTGTGTTATGAGCTCTCTCGCTTGTCTCTTGGGCTCTTTCCCTCATGCTACAAAGGACAGTTAATTTGTGTCCTCATCTGTGACACTGCCATAGGAAGCCATTTATTGATATACACCTTGAAGTTTCAACATAAATACATAGTCATATTAAAAATATGAGTTCCTCCTTCACTCAGATATAGAGCCACTGCTGTTTACAGTCTGACACAAACCCTGTAGTTATGCTAAAAGTTACCATTTGTCATTGTGAATACACTCAATCACACACAAAGTGCACCACAACACTCTGCATTTAACTCCTCACACCTGCATACCTGGAGCAACAGGCAGCTATCAGCAGCCCCTGTGGAGCAGTGTAGCAGGACAGTACCTTACTCAAGGGTACCTCAGTGATGCCTGGGCTGGGACTTGAACCTGTAACCTTTAGGTCCCAAGGGCAATGTTCTAACCACTAGGCCAGCACTGCACATACCATCAGATGTTAGATGTATTTTAAATATTTTTACCCAAACAATTCTTTAGACACAAGGTGGAGTCCAAGTATTACAACTCTGACCCTAGGAGTATGTGGTGTGGCCTAAGCAGCATCACAGATTACAAAGAGAAACATCATCCAGCCCACTGCATCACTGCCAGATGAGCTCAACACCTTCTTTGCTTGGTTTGATGTAGCCAACACAGCACTTGCCCATATGTATGTGGAGAAGCTGGCACACTGACCCTAGAAATGGCTGACATTAGGCGGTCCATTAGAAGGGTCAACCCCCACAAAGCCCCAGGGCCAGATGGCATCCCAGGATGTGTTCTCAGGGAGTGTGCTGATGGAGGTGTTCACCAGCATCTTCTTAAAACTGTCTGTCATCCACATCTCATCATACCTGTCCCCAAGAAACAGGTGACCTCAAACTTAAATGACTTTTGTCCTGTTGCACTAACATCAGTCATCATGAAGTGCTTTGAGCAGTTAGTCAAACATTTTATCTGCTCCTCCCTTCCTGACACCTTGGACCCTCTGCAGTTTGCTTACAGACCAAACAGAGCCACAGAGGATGCCATCGCCTTGGCAACACACACTGCGCTCACCCACCTGGACAAGGGGAACACTTATGTGAGAATGCTGATCATCGACTAATCCCCTCAAAACTCAAGCTCAGCGACCCCAGGCTGCAGACCTCGATCTGCAGCTGGGTTTTTGACTTTCTGACGGGCAGGCACTAGGTAGTGAAGATTGGCAGCCACATCTCATCCTCCCTGACCCTTAACACAGGTGCACCACAGTGGTGTGTGCCCTCCCCCCTCCTGTACTCGTTGTTCACTTACGACTGTGCTGCCATTGGCAGAACAACAAGACCATCCTGGGCCTCATAACAGACAACAATGAGACAGAGCAGAGGTGAAGTCTCTGACCAACTGGTGCCAGGAGATGATTGTCGATTTCAGGGGGCAACCAAGGGGGACACACATACCCGTCCACATTGGTGATGCTGAGGTGGAAAAGGTCAGCAGCTTCAAGTTCCTTGGTATACATTACTGAGGACTTATCCTGGACATTGCATGCAGACACTGTGGTCAAGACAGCTTGCCAGTGCCTCTTTTTCTTGAGAAGGCTGAGAAAGTTTGGCATGAACTCCAACATCATAACAAACTTCTACAGGTGCACTATTGAGAGCTTGATGATGGGCTGCATAACAGTCTGGCATGGGAACAGCACTGCCTACAGCTGGAAAACACTGCAGAGAGTGGTGGAGACTCCAGAACATATCACCGGTAACAGTTTCCCTGCCATTCAGGACATCTTCCACCAGCTGTGCCTAAGAAAAGTGCACAGCATCATCAAGTACCACAGCCACCTAGCACGCAGTCTGTTTTCCCTGTTACCATCTGGCAGACACTACAGGAGCATGACCGGCTGCACTACATGGCTAAAGGACAATTTTTTTACTGGGCCATAAGGCTACTGAATGCATAACCTAACACCACACTGTCACACTGAAGCAAAACATTGGTTCCGGGAACAAGACTCCCGCCGCTTATGGCACGGACTATGTACAATCACTGACTTCTCAGGTAAATGCACAACGGTGCCGAGTGCTGACTCAGCATTAGCTGATGAACTGAACACTTTCTACACCCGGTTTGAGGCTAACTGCGCTATTGCTAACCTGGCTAGCAATAGCAACAGCCTGCTACCAGTGTGGGGGGAAAGGGGTTCTCCAATTACCGTGTCAACGTGCGATGTGTGCAGGTCGCTGAAGCGAGTGAGCATCAAAAATGTCCTGAGGTGCTGCACTGACCAGCTGACTGATGTTTTCACCTCCATCTTCAATGAGTCCTTGGCTCAGTGTGTCGTGCCTGTCTGCTTTAAAAGATCCACCATTGTTCCTGTGCCAAAGCATAACAAGCCCTCTAGCCTGGTGGCTTTAACATTGCTAGTCATGAAGGTGTTTGAGAGACTTGTTAAAAGCTCTATCTGCTCATCCATCACTGGCACCATCGACCCGCTACAGTTTGCTTACCATCCGAACAGATCCACTGAGGATGCCATCACTCACATTCTGCACACCACCCTCAGCCATGTGGACAGTAGGAAAGGAAATTACGTGAGACTGCTGTTCATTGACTACAGCTCAGCCTTCAACACCGTGGTTCCACTCAGACTGTTCAATTAGCTGAAGGACCTGGGACTGAATGGTCAGTTCTGCAGGTGGGTCCTGGACTTTCTCACAGGCTGACCACAGGTGGTGAGAGTGGGCAGCTCTGTGTCCAGCTCCATCACCCTCAGCACTGGAGCACCACAAGGGTGTGTTTTGAGCCCCCTGTTGTTCACAGCCTACACCTACGACTGCATAGCCATTCACAGCTCCAGCACCATTGTTTGCTGATGACATGGTAGTGCTTGGCCTCATTTCTAATAATGATGAGTTGGCTTATATAAAGAAGGTTCAAAATTTGGCAAAATGGTGCCAGGACAACAGCCTCCATCTGAACGTCAGCAAAACTAAGGAGCTGATAGTGGACTACAGTAGGAAGCAACAATGCTCTTACACATCTCTTTCTTTCAATGGTTCTCCTGTGAAGAGGGTGAGACACTTTATGTACCTGGGTGTTCAGCTCTCCGAGGATCTCACCTGGCACACACACATTCAGGCTCAGGTTACTAAAGCCAGGCAGCGGCTTTACCATGTCAGGCAGCTAAGAAGATTTAGGGTCTCCCTAGTAATCCTAAAAAATTTCTACACAGCTTCCTAACCATCAGTATCACAGCTTGGTTTGGGAATTGCTCAGCTGAAGACTGTAAAGCCCTGCAGAGAGTGATCAAAGCTGCAGAACACTGCTGCAGCTCTGATCTGCCCTCCCTGCAGGACATTTACAACAGGCGCTGCAGGACCAGAGCTGTCAAATTCATTAAGGACTCATTTCAACCTGGTAACTGTCTATTCTGCCTGCTAAACTCAGGCAAACAGTGCTGTAGCCTTATGGCCAGAACAGAGACTCAGGAGAAGTTTTTATCGTCAGTTGGTAAGGCTCCTCACTCAGAACATGCCACACATCCATTAGGACTCACCTGGACAATACCTCTCTTGCACTACAGCCTGCAACCTGGTATAGTCAACTGCTACACAGTCATGCTACATCATGCTACTTGCACATTCACCACTTGCATATGTGCACATTGTCAGTTACACTTGTCACTTTACACTTAAACTTTTACATACTTCTGTAATAGCCTATATACAGATGCATTTTAGTGTGTCTATATTGCTTGTGTGTATGTTTATTACTAGATTTCCTTTTATGTATATTGCACAGACATTGGAGTGTTCAGGGATACATTTCACTACATGTTTTACATTTACATTTACATTTACATTTACATTTATTCATTTGGCTGATGCTTTTATCCAAAGCAACTTCCAGGACAGAGGAAACAATCAAG
>JBBPDA010000009.1:14014376-14028236 GCA_037974385.1 Arnoldichthys spilopterus | reverse complement strand
CTCACACTTGTTTTTTTGGTACAGGGATGATGGTGGTCCTCTTAAAGCATGTGGGGACTACAGACAGGAGCAGGGAACGGTTGAAAATGTCTGTGAAGACATCCGCCCGCTCGTAGGCACAGGCTTTGAGAGCTTGTCCTGGGATATTGTCTGGTCCAGCAGCTTTGTGTGTGTTTACTTTTTTTTAAGTATTTACAAACATCTGCCTTTGAAATCTGAGGGCAGTTGTTCTAATCAGTCAGAAGTTCAGGTTGGCTGTAGCTCTCAAAGTGAGCATAGAAGGAGTTCAGCTCCTCGGGCAGAGAAGCAGTCCTCCACACTGCAGTTCTTTCTCCTGTAGTCTGTGATGGACCTCAGTCCGCATGTGCCTGGTGTTAGAGCTGCTGTAGCAGGATTCCACCTTTTCCCTGTATTGTCCCTTGGCTGTTTGCATGAGTGTTCTGAGTGCATATCAGGACTTTTTGTACCGGATTTAAAGGCAGCTGTCTGCGCTCTGATCGACTCACGCACTTTGCCATTAAACCAAGGCTTCTGGTTGGGATAAGCCTGTACTGTGACCCGTGGGACGACATCGTCGATACATTTGTTTATGTATCTTGTTACGTACTCAGCATAGTCAGAAAACTGCCGTAAACTCTCTAGGTAAATAAAAAGGTCTGCATTTGATCATAAGATGTTCAAGATCAGGAGAGCACCCCGAGGAAATAAACTGTACATCCTCACACCAACGCCTGTTGACCATAGTGCACACGCCACCTTCCCTGCGCTTTCCCGACTCCTTTGTTCTGTCCTGGCGGTGAATGGAGAAGCCCTCAATGGCCGAGTCCGGGACAGAGGGGTCAAGCCATGACTCAACAAAGATAAAAACATTGCAGCTTTTAATGTCCCGATGGAAAGTCAGTCTGGCTCGTAGATCATCCAGCTTGTTTTCCAAAGATTGGACATTTGCCAGAAGAATGCTGGGAAGCGGGGTACGGTGTTGTCTGTTCCTCAGCCTGACCAGGGTTCCGGCTCTTTTCCCCCTTTTCCTTCGACGGCGTTTTTACACAGGTAGCCAAGGTAAGACCGATCCATTCAAAGAAACGTTTGTTGGTAAAGTTCCAGATTCTGAGTTTTGTCGGATGTCCAAAAGAGTTTGCCTGTCGTATGTGATCAGTGCGTTGCCAGATGTGAAAAGACAAGAAAATAACGCCAAAAATAAAAGAAAAACGTAAATTTGAGAAGGACACTGAGCGACGGCAGCCATCCTTACCGGCACCGTCTTAATGTAGCTCCTTCTAAAAGAAAATTAATTAGAGAGAAAGAACTTTCACCCTGGTTTAACAATCACACACGCGCCTTGAAACGAACCTTACGAAAATTAGAATGTAAATGGTGTCTGTAAGGGAACGGGTAAGACCCCCTCCGGTTAAGGGGGGATTGGCGCCACCCAGCGGTCGGTGCCATCCCACGAACACTGACTGACCCAACCATTTCCAGGTGTGGCTAGTTAGTCCCCTGATCACCTGGGAATATAGGCAGGACCGGAACATGGGGAGAGCACGGAGGATACTAGTTGAAAGCTGTATCAAGAGCGAACGATTGAAGGAACTAAGGTTTGATTATTAAATGTGCAGCACCAGGTTGGTGCTGCTTAGAGAGCGCTAGCTAAGTGTGTCCATTGCAGGATAAAATATCGAACGTTTGACGGACTGAGCTGAGCCTAGCTCAGGCGAGGGCTGTTGCTAATGAGTGCCCCCTTCCGACCTTTACAACCCTGATGCCAGAGTTCCGGCTTTTCTGTTGCTGGTTGTCAAATAAAGACTCTTTGTTAACCGCACTGGTTTCCAGACTCACCTCCATTCGTGACAGAATTCTCCATCCCCCATGGAAACCGCGGGACAAATTGATGCCAGCGACCCTCTGGACCTCGTCCGGGCCATCATGGGCCAGGGTAGATTGCTCAGCGAACACCAGCAAGCCATCCGAGCCAGCCTGGAAGAAATTTCCCAGATTTTGGTGCAGCTGCCAGCCCAGCAAGCCCCTCCCGCCATAGTAACAGCAAATCCAGTTCCAGAATCCAGTGCAGGTCCTTCACTTTTACCCTAGCAACTTCCGAGGGCAGCATGAGTATACCAGAGAAGTATGCAGGAAATCCAGATATGTGTGGCAGCTTCTTGTTCCAGTATGAGCTGTATTTCGCCCACCAGCCGGTGGAGACGGAACACAAGAAGATTGCCATCACGATCTCGCTACTCATGGGCAAGGCACTGGAGTGGGCGGCGGCGGTCTGAAGCAGGCTGGACCCAGTGACGTGCCACCACGAGGAGTTTGTCTCACAGCTCAGATGGGTCTTTGACCACCCCCACGAGGGCAAGGACCACGGTGAGTAACTACTCAATCTCCGCAAAGAGGGCCGCAAAGCCTACGAGTTCGCTCTGGAGTTTTGAACCGTGGCGGCCCTCAGCGGCTGGAACGCTGTGCGCTGTGTACAAGGAGGGGCTAACCAAAAGACTGAAGAAGAGCTGGTGTGCCGGGATGAAAACCTGAGCCTGGACACCTTAAGTGGAGGGGCGGTGCACAGGGAAATGCTGAGTTTTTTCATAATCTCAGCGGCGGAGCCCAAGCTCGTCCTTGGGTTGCCTTGGTTGAAAAGACACAACCCATGCATCTCATAGACCTGCCCCGAGATTATCGGTTGGTCGCCATTTTGCCACAAACATTTCATTTCCCTGTCTTGTGCTGCCACTAGCGTCGAAGGCGCTGGGACTGTCGTTAAAGCTAACATTCCTGCTGTATACCGAGACCTAGCCGAGGTATTCAGTAAGAAGAAAGCCACCCATCTGCCGCCACACAGACGATGGGATTGCGCCATTAATTTCAAACCGGGGTGCATGCCCCATCGGGGGGGGTGATGTAAGGGAACGGGTAAGACACTCTCCTGTTGAGGCGGTCGGTGCCGGCCTCTGTCCCCCAAATACTGACTGGCCCAACCATTTCCAAGTGCGGTTAGTTAGTGCCCTCATCACCTGGCAATATAGGCAGGGCTGGAGTGGGGGGAGAGCACGGAGGATACTCGTGTGTGCTGTCGAACAGGCAACAAACGAGGGTGTTAGTATTGAATATCACTTCCCAAAACGTGACCTTAGCAGGATATAGTATTGACGGGCTGAGCTGAGCCTAGCTTGAGCGAGGGCTGTTGCTACCGAGCGCCCCTTGCGACCTTTCCAACCCTGACGCCGGAGCTCCGGCTTTTCTGTTGCTGGTTGTCAAATAAAGACTCTTTGTTAATGCACTGGTTTCCAGACTCACCTCCATTCGTGACAACAACTAGGATATATATATATATATCCACTATATTGAGTTACCCAAACAAACTTAGTTAGACTAGATTTAATATGTGTGTGATGTTCTGGGGTTGTTAGGTGAAGTTAGTGTGAAGTTAGCATATTTATTTTGAAACAACAAGTAGAATAATTACAAGCAAACATAAACGAAATACTGAGAAAACACTACAGGTAGCAAAGATGACTACAGGGTGGAAACTACAGAGTTCAGACCCTGACTCAGACCCTGACTCTAAACATACAAAAACATAGAACACCTGGGCAATGGCTGAGACAAGAAACAAGGGGCAGGACAAAGGCGGGGCTAGGGAAGAACCAACACAAGGACAGAAACATGTGGCCAAGCCAAAACAAAAACAAACTGACACAGAAAAACATGACAATGTGAAAAAGCTTAAATATTAACCATATAAAGTCCAAACATGCAGTGGAAGAACCTATTCTCATTTTAAAGAACCTACCCCTATCCCATATTGGGAGAACTACTGGAGGAACATTGGTGAGGAAACTTTACATTATGTGTAGACTCTTTAAACCTTTAAATTAATTTTCACTCTCATACATCTCATTTACTAAAAGGATTTTTAGGTGGTTAAAATGGTTAATCTATGGCATCATTCAAATGACTGTAATGTGTTCTTAACAGTTTTCTATTTCTAGTATTCCCTACATTTGAAGAACATTTTCTCACTGAATGCAAAAAAATGGAAGTCAAATACCTTTGTGATCTTAAAGCAGAAAAAGACTATGGCAGGTAGCTGCTAACTTATGCGCCAATTACTGTAATTGTTCTCTTTTTTCCATCATGTCATTTAAAGAGTGAGACACGACACGGCCTGCAGAACAGACAGGGAAAATTGGTCCCTTGGAGGCCCTCCCAAGCTTGTTACTGCTTCAAAAAAGAACAGTAGTGTGCATGCGTGTACACACACACACACACACACACACAGTGCAAATGGCTGGGTTAATGCTACGCCTGAAGACATGTCACTGGGATTTGTTTCAGGTTTTCTTTCCATTACTGAGCAACTAATATCTTTCTCTTGCACAGTTTACCCATAAAATTGCCAGGCAAGCTTACTGCTAGGGTAATGCCTGGGTTATGGCTGCTATAGTATTGAAAGAAGTAGCTAAACAAGAAAGATGTGCTAGAAGGTATGTAAAATACTTGTTAGACTATTATGTGTTTGGGTGAATATTTTTCAAACTGCAGAATAGAAGAATTTATTATTAAAATTAATTAATATTAAATTAAAAATTAAATATCTCTAGTGTGTGTGTATATATATATATTCTATATTAGATTCTTTTATTCCTTTTGAATTTATCCCACCTTTGTCTTGATGCAGCTTTACCCCCTCTAGGCATTCTCTGTAGTAGTTTCTTCAGGAGCCACCTGTAATGCTTCTCCAGCAGTACAGAAGAAGGCACACATGCTGAGACCTTGTTGTTGCTAGGGGCCATTTGTCTTAGCAACACTTTTGATTTGGATTGAAGCATAATGTTATTACCCAAAATTAAATAAATGAAAAAAGAAAAATAAATGAAAAATAAAAAGGTTTCACATAAGTCTGTCTTTAAGGCTATGAAAAAGGTCTCTTCATTTAGAACATTTGACTAATAATATGAGATCAATGCATAAGCAGGATTCAATTAAAGACACAGATAACTATATATTTACTGTATGTGTCCACAACATAATTTATTGCACTGTAAAAGTGCCCTCCTCCTCAGTACATTCTCCACATTTAATGACTTTCTGATGGAGAAAATGTATTTTCTGAATGTAAAAATATGTAAAAAGTGAAATGTTATCAAGTATATGGGCAGTGGTGGCCTAGTGGTTAGGACGCTGCCTTTGGGACCTGAAGCCCCGGCCCAGGCGCTACTGAGGTACCCTTGAGCAAGGTACCGTCCCACTATACTGCTCCCCGGGCACCTTAGATAGCTGCCTGCTGCTGCACGTCTGATGGGTTAAATGCAGAGGTCACATTTTGTTGTGGTGCTTGAGTGTGTTCACAATGGCAAATAGTCACATTCATTCAATTCAGAATTTATTTTGGCACTATTTTATATAGAACATTTCTCCCTCAGAGGAGTGGTGTTATCTGGTTAGAAAGCTATATGTAAATACTGATACATTCCCTACATTGCAGTCTTTATCATTTGAAAAAACTCTTGAAATGTCATCGGCTTGTTACATCTTATAACAACTGGGTCAGAAGATAATACTTAGAATAAAATCACATAATTTCAACTTATATCATATCATATAGACATTTTTAATTCTCCTGTAAGATTATCATTTCATTTAAATGAGGTTTTGTTAAAACAGTAAAGATATGCATGTCATTGGGCAGTGGTGGCCTAGTGGTTAGGAAGCTGCCTTTGAGACCTGAAGGTCGCAGTTTCGAGACCCGGGCAGGGCACTACTGAGGTACCCTTGAGCAAGGTACCGTCCCGTTACACTGTTCCCCGGGCGCTGCTGATAGTTGCCCGCTGCTCCACGTGTGCACATGTGATGGGTTAAATGCAGAGGTTGCATTTAGTTGTGGTGCTTGAGTGTGTTCACAATGACACATAGTCATTTTCACTTTAAATAATTGTAGATGCCATGCTTTTGATAGCACTACTTAGGAATGCACACCCTCCCCCCAAAAAGGGTAGGGCTTTCACCTGGATGGGGTGGAGTCACCCCTGAAGGTGATAAAATAGCCAGAACCCCCACCAAATCTCTCTCTCTGGACTAACTCTCCTTGAGGGCATACCATCTTCTTTGTTCAAGAACAAAGGGACTCGCCTTTAGCAACTTAGCTAAAGTTAGCTTAGAAGTCTGATCAAAGTCACAAAAGAGCTTTCAACAAAGACAAGCTTGCAACTAGTAATTCTCAAGGTGAAGCGACCGGATCTTTCACATTGAA
Organism: Arnoldichthys spilopterus; assembly: GCA_037974385.1. Classification (NCBI taxonomy): domain Eukaryota; kingdom Metazoa; phylum Chordata; class Actinopteri; order Characiformes; family Lepidarchidae; genus Arnoldichthys; species Arnoldichthys spilopterus. Next base: position 14,021,989 of record JBBPDA010000009.1, on the reverse strand, counting down.
AAAAAGAAATTCCTGGAATCCACAAGCCAGATGCCCAGCACGAGACTGGTAGAGATCTTCCTGGACATTCCCTCCAAACTTCCAGAAAGACTTTGTGAGGACAACGTACTGAATTCTTAGATATTTGTGAAAATATCTAAGCATGTTAGATTTACATCTGGGCCTAGCATAGCACAGCTACAGTCAGAACCAGAATCTTAAGGGTTAAATTCTGTACATGTATACATGTTTTTATCTTCAGACCATAAAGAATCAGACTTATGTGTACAGGCAATAGATCTGTATCATTGCATGCTCTCTCTCTCTCTCTTTTACAAACAAAACTAGTAACCTCAACACTGAGGATTACTAAACTTTATAAACGTGAACACCATTGGTTATTAACGCTGAACGCATTTCGAGCCCCATGTACATTCAAGCTCAGCTATTTAATTCATTAAAGACCAGATCTATTGAACACAGGATTCAATAGATTGGTATTTACTACAAACCAGTGACCTAATCAGTGCTGTTTAGAGATCCTGTAACACACACTGCAGCACTGAGTAACCTCTTTGTTCTAGATAATCCAGGGTCGCATTCCTTAGTTTACTCAAGCTGAACTACCGTTAGCCCCGGTCGTATACATTTCACAGCGCGCTCTCTTCCCCTTCCCGCTGGTCGTTTCTGCTCGCACGTCCACGTTGCTCGCACTCTCTCTCCTATTCGCGCATGCGCGCACAAACGCACACACAAATTCTTCGTACTCATTGTAAATACTGGTGTTGATTGTTTATTTGTGTTTAGTATAGACTCTGTTAATAAACATTCTTTTATCTACAACAGTTGTGACTTAATTGTTCTACACGGTTGATGCCAAAACCTATATCAAAGAATTCACATTTGTAAAACCTTCAGAACTCAAATCGTTTATATAGTTGTCTTTAGTTAGAAATTAACGATTGCAATATTTATTTTAATGAGACTGATACGTTTATTAGAGTGATTTTATTTAATTGGTGAGGGTAAACCCCACATCTTTGATGTGAGACCTCACTAACCAGATATAGCAGGCAAACGAGGACACAGAACCTACATAATGCAACCAGTTTTAGAGACAGATAAGATAAGGGTGACAGTTATTAAGAAATTGTTTATGGGTAATTTTATTAACACTGTAAAAAACACTTTCATGGAGTCAACAAACCTATGTTTGTAAAGTTTAGAAAAGAACTCCACCCATGCATAGGTGCATGAAGATGACTTGTGAATAAACTTCTTTTGAAAACATAATGTGGCATTATATAGCAAATGGCAACAGGTGAGCTATGTTTATGTGAATAGGCAATGTGTTTGAGACAAAAAAACCTATGGTCAATCTCACAGGTCTGTCACAGTAATATTTTTATATACAATCCATTGAGTCTAGAAGTTATTGGGGCTATAAAAGATAAAGGGAGTACTTCTACACCAAGCCTCTTAGAGACCCTGAAACAGAGCACTTATGAAATGAAATGCTTTACAACAGACTGCTGAAAATCAGTTATGTGTGGTTTTATTGTGGATGGCCTACTAATAGGGTTTTGTGAGTAAGTGTGTGGTATTGCTATTTTCTGTTGCCTCTGGACTAGTTATTTCCTCCATCTTCTGTTTGTGTGTGCGTTTGTGTGTGTATTTGGCATGATCCTTATCTGAAACAATGGCCACCTCTTTTGCTCTTTCAGTGCCCCACCCCCCGGGAAGGTGCCGCTAACGAAACATTCCACTATTGACTTTCCAAAGAAGATCAGCAAACACAGAATAATTGGTGGAGCTGAAGGTTCACCTCAGGCCCCCACCTCCTTCTCCCTTGACAAGAATAACATAAATAAAAAGAAAGAAAAGTGGCAAAAACAGCCTGGAGCTGAGCAAGATGAAGCAAGGCCAAGAAAGGCGAGCAATGACACTCATATCAGTGCTGCTGCTGCAAGGTAAACAATGACTCTTAATTAGGAGCTGAAGTTTTAATTAAGATGAGGCAGCACTAATTACAGCTCCTGACAGCGATGATTGAGTCTCTGATTCAATGTTCTGATTAGACTGAACTGTCGGAACCTCTTCCGCTCGGGTGGGAGACGGTAATGAAATTACCTGCCCCGCGCTGTGGGACCCCTCCTCAACACACTCATCCCCTGTTCCTGACTCACACCCCTCATGCAAAGATGACACAAATAAAGTCTGGACACACAGAGTCAATCTGTGGCACATCAGATTAATATGTTCATCTCACACCTCAGAATTGCTTTCTCTCTAAATCAGAACCTTGCTGTGTGTGTGCGTATGTGTGTGTAAGAGAGAGTGTCAGTTTTGTTCTGTTTTATGATAACTCTTGAAATTAATTTACCCTATATTACTATAAGCACTCAGGAACCCACAGCACCCAGCATGGAGTCTGTTGTGAATTTGGATTATTCCACTGTATTACAGTTATTATCTGCTTCAGTAAGTACAAGATTAAAAAAGATGGTGGCTGGGGTAAGGTGGGGTGGGGGGTTTATTGGAGAAACCCAACAGTTTAAGCCTGCACTTTTAAATGGAAAATTAAGGCGCCAAAAGGATTATTTGAGCAATGCTATACAGGGCCATGAAAAGACCTCTGGGGTGCAGATGCTTAAATGAGGTGGGGGATGGAAGATGGAGAAGGTGGCGATTGACCAATTTTATGTGCATTATAAGGATAGTGTTTAGTGTTTATGTGACGGTAAGAAAAGAGGCAGGAAGTTTGCCTATTAGAATATGTTTTTGTTTTCTACTTGAGGTTTCCTTCGTGGTCATTTAGTCTCATTATTTGTTTAAGCAACATTAAATCCAAAGTAGTTTTTAGTAATTAGTTTAGATAAAGGGTTACATTTCCCTTCTTAAAAAGAGATTTTAAGATATCTAATTAAATCTTTTATATATTGACATGCCCCCTAAAAGGGCACTCCATTTGGCCAGTTTACACTTTAAAACTTTAACCTACATGTTCCAAAAGGTGGTGTGAATAATTGTTTGCTGAATTTGTAAACAAGATGCAAGCAAGAAGAACCTTTTTAGGAATAAACTTCCAGTTAAAAATTTTAGAACCATGCCTAAACTGGGAACCATTTAGGTATCTTTTTCTTTTTGAATATGCAAAATCTTTGGGTAATTCTACTTTATTTATTTATAATTTATTTATTTTAAATGTTAGCACATACACCACCATCAACATCTCATTCTGTTGATGCTGCTTTTTGTGTTTAAAAAGAAGAAGAAAAACCTGCTATTGACATTGATCAAAAAGAAAAAGAAATCTAAAATCTCCCTTGTAATCAGGATCACAGTGTGTGTATATATGGCTGTGAATAGTTATGTGCTGGTTTAGTTTATTTGTGAATACCACATGAAAGATTGTGCTCTAATGAACAGGGCACTTCAAAGACCAGCGACTCTCTCCTCTTATGGTTTTTCTGTTTCATTATATCGATTTGCTCTAATTGAATGAAAACTTGTTTTGGTGTGTGTGTGTGTGTATGAGGGAGTGGGTGGGTGTGGGTGATGGAGGCAAAGCTGGAACGCAGGGGCCTGTCAATGCATTATTCACCACTGTTGACTGCAGTAGTCCAGATGTCTTTACTAATGAATGAGGCCTGTGATGTGCTGCTGAACTCATCAGCCATGAATCACCCGCAGCCGTAAATAACACTGAATTACCCTCGCCATAGCAGTGGCTGTGCAGATGCGCCAGAGTTCAATCCACAACCAAAGAGCAGGGAATATCTTTATTTGCCATGCCTACACATTTCCACAGTTACTATTAATATTGTTACCACAGGTACATCAGGATGCTGCATTTATTGCTAAATGCAGGCTTGGAGGCATTGGGGGCTTGGCCACTGGTTGGGTTGGTATATCTGTCTCTAAATCTTAGAGATGTGTTTGCCTGGAGCCTGACACTGTAACTATTGTGCCAGCATCATCTCATCAAAAATTTACACCATATCAGTAGGCTGATCTTTCTCAGCTAGTGTAGCAAGTGACCATTAGTGCAGGTGCTGTCCTGCCCTTTCCACAAGCTAATTGGCTAATGTGACAGATTTTAGTATGATCAATATACTCTCTTACTATGAATAAATGAACACACATTATTTATTATTGTCTGCAGGTTGCTCTTCATATTTCATGAACAGGAATGATCAGTTGTTCAGGAATCCATATGTTTGTTTGCACTGGTCACAACTGCAGGTGTTGTTTATTTCTCCAAGTAAATTGTAAGAGAGGGTGTTGTGAGAGTGAGAGTTTGTGGACTGGACATACAGTATCTCAGAAAAGGGAGTACACCACTCACATTTTTGTAAATGTTTTTTTATATCTTTTCATGGGACAAAACTAAAGATATGACACTTTGATACAATGTAGTCAGTGTACAGCGTAAATTTGCTGTCCCATCAAAATAACTCAACACACAGCCATTAATGTCCAAACCACTGGCAACAAAAGTGAGTGAAAATGTCCAAATTGTGCCAAATTAGCCATTTTCCCTCCCTGGTGTCATGTGACTTATTAGTGTTACAAGGTCTCAGGTGTGAATGGAGAGCAGGTGTGTTAAATTTGGTGTTTGCGCTCTTACACTCTTTTATAATGGTCACTGGAAGTTTAACATAGCACCTCATGGCAAAGAACTCTCTAAGGATCTGAAAAAAAATTATTATTGCTCTATATAAAGATGGCAAAGGCCATAAGAAGATACTTTACTTTATGTTGTAGCAAAGTATCATATCTGCAGTGTTGTTCCATTAAAAGATATAATAAAATATTTACAAAAATGTGAGGGGTGTACTCATGTTTGTGATATACTATATGTTCTAGATGAACTGAAGGAATATAGAATCTTTCCTTTTTGTTGAGGTTCTTTAAACTTTAAAAAAAAATTTATACATCTCATTTGTAAGTCAATTTTTTGGGGGGAAACTTATGATATTTCACCACTACATTTGAAAGGTAAATATTATACTTTTGACTTCACTGCATTACTATGAAGGCTCATCACTTTGAAGCACAACTTTGAAGTCAGTGGACACATTTTCTTGCAGTAGGTCATACTGTATTAATCAAATGAGAAAAACCAATCACAGTAAACTAACCTTACACTGTCAGTCAAGTTCAAAGTGGGTTCTGCATTTTCTGAACAGTTGAACTTGACTTTTGAAATAATGATAATAAATAAAAAATAATAATGACAATAGCTGTCCTTTTTGTTCATTTGTGTTTCTGTAGGCTTTTTCCACAAGCTTTTTATTCTACATGTTCTACATGCAAACATTCAGTAGTAGTTATAGAGTGATTAGGTTTTTTTAATGTGTTGTGGCAGCAATGCAATTACATAACATTGATATAATAAATAAAATGTACTTTTCATTTTAAACTGTCACTTTTAGTATTGTACTTGTAGAATAATCACTTGTAGTATAATATTTTATATTATATACTTTTACTTTGACTCAAGTACTTGAGTTGTGTCTTTTGCCCACTTCTGCATTTCATACATGGAATGCTTTGGATCTTAGAATACTGTTCCCTTCAGTTTTCCATTCACTAATTGATACTAAATCACTTTCTCTATGATGAACCTGGACCCTAAAAATCCTCTCTAACCCAGTGCATCTGTTGTGACTTTCTCTGGCATTGCAGGTGCCATGAGCTTTTCTTATGAGGCAGGATTCAACTGCTACAAAGCCAGCTTTGAGATCAAAGCCTTTCTTAAGGGCCCTCTGACAAAAAAGCACAAGAAAATACCTTAAGGAGTCAAATGTAGCACTTACATTTTTGGGGATTTTGTTGTACAGAATCACTCCCATCTTGAATTCCAAGCATGGACAGAAAAGTTCATGTTACACTTGAGTAGGTGGACTTCTTTTATTGCTAAACAAACAGCACAGCTCAGTTATAAAACTAGCATGGCTTCACCTTGAGTCCTTTATTTTAGTCTTTAAACTTTACTCTCTGCATCCAGTTCTCTCACAAGTCTTTCTTTAGATCTTTTACTACATATACAAGCTGGAAAAAAATAACAAACAGTAATGCATCTTAAAGCGCTTTAAATGTAACCTCTTTACATAATACTTGTACACAAATTTCTTTTTCTTTAATCTTCTTTCTTTTTCTACAAGACTACATATTCTCCACTCAGCTACCTGCCAGGCTGCCACCACAGTAAACCTGCTAATGCTCTTATGTGTGTTTTTTCTGTTTATTGAATTATTCACACACAGTAATAAACCATGCACCCAAGTACATAATCCAGCTTTGCATTGCTGTTATAAGACCTCCTAGGAGGACTTGGGGACTATGTTTAGACCAATATGTTGAAGTTGAGCCCCCTTAAATCCTCAAAAAGGTCACTTGATTTACATGCACTGTTTGACCTTTTGAAGGCCTACCTCCCAATAACAAAAAAAAACCTCTGCTGAATATCAACTACAAGAAAATTATTGATGCCAATGATTTCAAGTCATTGAGGAATAAATAATTTATCTGTCCAAAGGAACACCTAACTCAGGAATCTATGTTCCTGATTGGCAGTTACCTTTTGACAGGCTGCCTGTGGCAAGGTGTTTCAATAAATGGCTTTCAGAGACATGGCTCTTTCACCTTTTTTATTAATGAATTGAAAGCATGTCCACACACAGCTCTGCATAGCCTCCAAGGCAGCTTTGTGTTAATAAACACAGATCCTGACCATCTGGAGCTGTAGAACAGGTGTTCTGCAGAGGGCCTCACGCTGCCTGAAGAACTGGCTAAGAAGGCACTGCAGTTCAGCCAATGACTAATACCTCCTACATCACATTACTGCCCAATTGCTTCTTCATTACTCACTCCTAAAGATCTAACTGCATATGCTTAGCAACTGCTATAAACTTGGCTCCATATATAGATTTGCTATACAGTGTGTTTGCCTTTAAAGTAGTTTGTAAGTTATTTTTAAATGTAAATGTGCACAGGACAAAATCTGTGGATGAGCAGAAGAGATGTTTAGAGAAAGCGAATAGTTTTCTGGACTAGGCACTTTGTGCCTAACTGTGCCTGAACATTTTTAGTAGACATCTGTCATGCCATCTTGACCATGCAGTGTGTTTATTCACTCTAATAGAGTGGCTGCATAATCACAACGTAATACAATGACAGCAAGAGACAAAATGCTGTAATTAGTAACTCATTTTAACTGTAGAAAGTGTCAAAATTTTCCTTTCATGTATTTGTCTTGTAATGCTGAGAACAAAGGAAAAATGCTCACCTAGCAAGCATGATCTGCATATGAAATGCTTATTACATGGATACATTGTCCTCTCTTCTCATTCCTTGGCTAGCCTCCTCTCGTGGACCCCCACAAATCTGACCCCTGAGTTGAACTCTGTCTCAGTGGCAGCTTGTTATAAAATGTTAAAGAAACAACGATTCTTTATTGTAATAGTCTCCTGCGGCAGCATTGCCCTGTATGTGGTGAAAATTACAGCCATTACAGCGATTGGCGAGCAGCTGGGGAGCCCTTTCCAAGCGTTTCTCTCTCTCTCTCTCTCTCTCTCTCTCTCTCTCTCTCTCTCTCTCTCTCTCTCTCTCCCTCTCTCTCTCTCTCT
>JBBPDA010000009.1:13996836-14009642 GCA_037974385.1 Arnoldichthys spilopterus | reverse complement strand
ATATTCTATTACAATATATGTGTAACTATTTCTATCGCAGTTGTTGCACATGTGACATTGCCATACCAATGGTAACCTAGAAATGTTTTCATGCAATGCTGGCTTTGTTATGTTACTTTCATGGGAAATGTAAATGTCTGTAGATGAGTTTGGTGTGCTAAACAGAGGTTGGGAATATATGGTATTCTCATATTGAAACACACTTGCATGCAGATGGAGAGAGAAAAAGTGTATGTGTATGTGTGTTGACAGTCTATGTGCTTGATAAGACCCTCTGCTGCTCTGCTCGTGGTTAATGGGGGTTCTAGAGAGGTTATCAGTCCTGGAGAAGTGGACACACACACACACACACACACACATATAAACAAACACAAACCTGATTGCCACGGGCCCCATTGGTGATTGGATCTGGAATGTGTTTACCTTCTGTGAGGAGGTGACATTGTGATGAAGCGGCAGCTGTTGGCTGAAAGGACACACTCCGTCCTTTGTTGTGTTGTTTTTCACTGTGCAGGCCTCTTGTACTCCAATAAAATACAAATATGGACCAGGAATATATTTCTCATTTCTCACAACTTGGAACCGAATGTTCACTACAATTCAAGATGGATTTCGGATATTTTACTAAGCAAGAAATGCTTTGAAAAATTTGATGAAATAACCTTTCGGAAGCTAACTATAGCTGCATAACAGATGGCTTGTTGACACATTAAAAAGCTACCTGGGGACTGCGCTGGTGAAGATTTACCTACTTTTCAGGTCAGACCTCAGCTGGCTTCAGTTAAAGCTGAACCATTGAAAATGGGATGAGTTTCATGACAAGATTCGGGACTGACACCATCTTTAGTTTTTTAATTTACAATCTAGTGATAAGTAGGCCTTAATTGATCAGAGGCATTCAAAAGACATTTCAGTTATAAGGTCTAAACATACAAACTCTTAAATTTATTTCTCATTAGTATAGAACTGGTATGTTTGTGGAGATCTTTAAAAAAAATCAAAAGTGGTTGTTCTGTGGAATAACTCTCTTTTAAGTATTCATATGTAAAATGATCATAATGATGAAAAATGTACACTATTATAGCTCTCAAATAGATGTTTGTATGTAAAAATCCCCCTGTTGGTAAAGAATTTAATTCTGCAAATGATAATTAGGGAAACTTCTCTTTCAAAAGAAATGTTTTGGTCATTATTATTTCACATTATAATGTACATAGATAATGTACTCTGTGACTGATTTGACTTTGTTACAGGAACCTGTTCCCTTAACCCCTTAAATTCAAATGAAATTTTTTGAGAAGCAAGATTTGATAAACCATTGATCAGTGTATTTCTTTTCTTGTGTATGCATTCACACTTAAGTGCCTTTAATAAATTATTTGTGTGAATCCAAGACTAGTCTTGTGCAATACAGACTATAATCTTTGTAAATAATATCTGCTGTCTGAAATTGATTATGCTGTCTTTGAAATCTCTTAAGTGTGAACCCTATATTATGTTTACTGTTTGATAAACAAACCCAATTCATGTAGTTTATTTTTAAAAGTGCATTCAAATTATACCTTGCTGTTGTATTTATAAGTTTTGCTAGCACACAGTCATGCACTTTTAGAGAAAAATCAGTGCGAAGGTTTATTAGAAAAATATCTGAGACTGGTATTTTGAGAGTTGGTGTTTCATAAAGAAGGTATTAGCACAATAACCGGATGACTGAAAATGTTTTGGATGATCCTTATGGTGCCAGTTCAACTGAGGATAGCTAAATAAGCAAACAAAAAATATCTTTCAAGCCTTAATTACCTACATATTAGAATCAAACCAGTTGATAGAGTCCAAAGGCTCCCATTGCTCTGTCCATAACAACTGCAATTGGATTCATACTCCCTGTGAGTACACTGGTGGGAGAATTAAGTACAGTGCTGTTTGTATATAGCAATGTTTTAGATAAATCTGTGTATGCCATCTTTAAAAGTGTGAAAATCATGACTTTTAAAAAAGTAAGGTTACCATATTAAAGATACACAACTTCCTTCTCTGGCTGATTTTTTTAAAATCAGATTTTATTTGAAAGTAAAGCCAGTTTTATCATGGAAAACAACACATTTGTGTGATAAAGTCAGGATAACACTGATGCTAGTTGCTTACAGAAATAGAAAGCTGAAACTAGTCATACTGATAATGTGTTTTGAATCCTTGACATTTTGTCATGCACAACAATTTCTGTTCTGAGCCAGTGTAAACTTGGCCAGTTCTCACAAATTTAGATTCTATTTTTAGTGAAGAGTCGTGAGATTTGTTTTTAAAATAGTTTGATGTGACAAGCTTGAAGACAGCAGTACAAGCGTATTGGATGGTCTCAGCAAAAGATACTACACACCCACTCAGTCACCATGACCTGTAAGATCCTGTGCTGTCTTTTGGCCAGTTTGACCAAACAGGATTTGGGAAACATGTTTGAGGTTCTGCACACTGTGTTAACTGTTCCTATTGCTACCTTTCGTCCAGCTTGTCACTTCATCACCGCACCTATCAGTCTGCATGGACCACATACCCAGAAGTGACAGTATGAATATATTATATCTATGCTGTGAGATCAGATGGGGCAATGTGTATATGCTTGAGGTTGACGGATGAGGAGAATGTTGCCTAGAGAGGAGGCTGTGTGAACACTGCTGCACTGCACTGAGGCAGACTCTGAATATAGAAGAGAGTGGTGCATTAATGAGGTCTGAGGGCAGCAGGTCCTAACATCTCTCCAGGTCACACTGAGGACATGGTAAAGCTGCTCTGGTGATGTGTATCCACACAAGCTATGTTTGCCTTTGAGCGTAAGCTTAACCTGGCAGCAGGCTGCCACTGCTTCCTTCTATTTGGTGTCTCATACTTTATGTCAGTAATTATCTTGTAGCTCACTGTTGCTTAGGAGATGGAGGTGCCAGGTTTTCTACAGACAGAAAAAAGCACACTTTAATATATGTATAACTATTTATGTTGTTTTTAGCCTTATGCCTTTTTTGGTGATCAGCTTGAGTATCCATAAAAAAGCAAGCCAATGTCATATGCACAACAAATCAAACATTTTATCACAAAGCTGCTGGTTCATCTGCATAGTATACTGGAAGAATGATGGGCAGGTGGGTGTGTACATGTGTGTGGAGGGGGCAGCAAAAAAGGGACTTTGTTGTACATGTGCATATCAAAATTCATGTCCCGTTTCAGATACATTAAACATACATAATTTAGAGCTGCTTCATTGATTTCTCATGCTAGATTTAGCAACTAAAGCACAGCACATAAAAGTTAATAGCCCTGCAGAATAAGAGATGCCCCGATATCTTTCAACTATCATTCTCTCACCACACAAATGAATATCTGCAGAACTTATGTAGCAAGCTTGTTACAATCTGACTTTCTTTAATGACGCATGTGTTGCCAGTACCTACAAAATTAACTTTTTAGAAGGTATCAGGATAAGGATTATGTATTAGAAGGATGTATAAGATTGTACATATATACGGTATATTCACATGCACAGTCTGTCTCTCTCTCTCTCTCTCTCTTTTGTTCTCTCCCTCATAAAAAATAAACCCGTTGTAAAGATGGATAGCAAACATTTGCCAAATAAATTGCACTGGAGAGATTTGGAGAGATGGGGCTTGTATTATTAAGAGTGAAATGCCATTACTATAGTAAACACTATTAGTGCATTAAGGCATGTACAGTTTTCTCTGCATAAAACTTTAAAATAACTATTCAGTCTTGAGGACCCATTTGCATGTTTATTGATAAAGTAATAAGCTCCATCTCATCTGGTAGTGCTGCTCATAAGTACAGCTCCTCTGCTTATGTAGCATGCACATCAAACTGTCATTTGAAGTCTTCAGCGATAAACTGCTGGAGGACATTAATCAAGGGAAGAAGCTGCTTCTCTCACATCTGCTTTTCCTTTCTGCACAGAGCTGTTTTTAATTTTTTTTTATTCCTTTTTTTAACACGATGTCTGTCACTCCTAGTACTCCAGGGGCTGTGCTGGTGCCCCTGAACAACATTACAGGATATATTTAGACAAAACACATAGCGCTCCTGTCTAACTTCATTTAATTAAACCCTTCAAGGTGAGAAATGGCTATTGTAGACATTTAAAGGCACACATTGAAGCTGAGGGTTATTAAATTTAAAATAGAAAGCTTTCAATCATACTCCCTGCAGCTACTTTGCTTAAACCTTATTCTTATTCAGAATTTTTGTGTGTACGTATTATTCTCTCTCTCTTGTGCTCTTGCTCTTTGTCTCACCATCTTCTAGTTCACAACATGGATTCTTGATTTTATAGAAGAAAATAGGGACATTATATATTCTCATTTTCAGTGTGAACATGTGGCTATCTCCCTGTGTCCTCGTCATGCTGTGCAGTGTTATTGCACTTGTTTTCTCAAGTTCTCCATTGAAATCCAGCTTTCAGGGAGAGTGCACCTCAGCAAGAGGAATGAAAGATGTAGACAAGAGGACAGAAACACAACAGAAAGAAAAGAAGGGAGAGCACTTAGAGTGGCCTGAGAAAAACTTCAAATCATCAGCATATCTTTTGATCTATGAGCTTGTTAGTATGAAAAAACCACCCATTCTGTTTCTCTCTCTCTGATTTGTATCACCATGTTTTTCGCACACTCCACCCCCATCTGTGTCTCACTCATTTTGTATTATCTTGGAATCCATGTGAAAAACATCTATGCATGCTTATTTATTGTTCCTTTCAACATTCTCAACTATCGACTGTGCTTTACTCTCTCTCTCTCTCTCTCTCTCTCTCTCTCTCTCTCTCTCTCTCTCTCTCTCTCTCATATATATATATGTTCTGATTTGTTATGATATGTATATAATTAATTATATATACATTTATATATATATATATATAATTATATGCTATATAATATATAATTGATAGGTGAGAAAATGAAAAGGAACAGTATGTGAATGGTGAATGTTTTTACATTACAATAGTGAAATTAAATTCACCAGGAGTCTCTTCTATGCTGCGGAATGCATAATAATACATTAGATAGCCATCAGTTGAGTGGAATCATGCTCTTCCAGTAGGACTCTAACCCAATAGGTCAGTGCCAGCAGGTATCCCACATCTCTACTCCAAATATGTGAAATAATTGGGCAGCACAAACACTCACGCAGAGGTTGCCATGGCAATGGAAAAAGGCTGGAGTTTGGACTGCAATATGCTATGGGAGCCTGGAGGCTATTTTCACTCCCCTGAAAACTATTAAACACAATCTAGGAGGGCCACTCACTGCCCTATGGCAGGTAATGGAAGGTGGCCCACTGTATGAGGACAGAGCATCTACACGCACTGCTCTGTCTACAGTAGAGAGCCACTCTGATTCATACCTCCATCTGTCACCACACAGAGAGCTTTTACAAGCATGTCTTTCAGCAAGCTCCTTCACAAACATACTGCAGAGTCAAACAAAATAATACAGGCTTGGTGAAATGTCACTTTCAAGGGGAAGCAGAATATAGAGCTATATTTGGCTTGAAGGCATTCTTTTGTTGTTTATATTTGCAAATGACAGCCATTGTACAAGACTTCATTTCATGTATTAATGTCAAAATGTATTATCAGTTGTGAATTTTTAAATAATTGCCTTTTTTTACCAACCTCATTACTCATAAATGTCTACATATATCTTGAATGATGGGCTTCTTGGTACAGTCTAGCAATGTACTACAGGACATAAGTGTTGTTGGTTGTTTTTGACAGTTAGGAAAGTGGGAAGGATATTTTAATGACATTATTATTTGTGTGGGGTAATTCGTACTTTGAAATTAACTGATCAATCTGTTGTTTTGGGCTGTGGTTGGTATATATATAATCGTTGTCTAAAAACACCTCATAACAACAACACAGGTATAGAAGTAAAAAATGTAACTTAACATAGTCAATGGACTAATGAAATGTTAACACATTATTCACACAATGCACAATCCTAAGGATTTCCAGAAAAGTTTTTCATATGAGTGTTTATATCCAAGTGATATATATTTTAAAAAATCTGTGATATGTGAACTTTTTTTCAATAACTAAGAAAAGTGCAAATATTTTTAAATAGTTTAATGACAACCTTTTACTGGTATTGTATTTTGTAAATATACACAAATTTAGAATTTAATGGCTGCCACACACATTAAAAGGTTCAGTCTTGGCTCAACTCTTTGTGCCAAAATTTATTTTAGTTCAAAAGGCATATTTCCATCAATAGTACATACTATTGTAAAAAAATGCATAGAATTCAGATACATCTCAATGTGTAAAGGTCGAAATGCACTGTTTAATGCATGTGATCTTTCAGCCTTCAAACAGCATTGCCTAAGAAAGCCATTGTCATTCATTGCTGAATTAAGCTGTGTTACACAAAGAAGAACCCATACAACTCTATGCATAAAAGCTGGTGAGTTCTCTGGGCCTGTGCTGATCTATGATGAACCTAAAGACTGTAGAACTGTGTGCTGTGGTCAGATGAGTCCACATATCAGCTTTTTTTCAGAAAAAGTTCTCTGATGAAAATGACCATCCAGATTGTTTTCAGCAAATGGTGCAAAAGCCAGAATCTGGGATGGTATGGGGGTGCATCAATACCCATGGTATGGGTAAGCTGCATATATGTTAATCTACCATTGACGCTGAGGAGTATATTAGGATTTTATAAGGACACATGTTGCCATGAAGGCTTATTTTAGCAGGAGAATGTCAGGTCACATTTTACATGAGCTATGACCTAGGATTCGTCGACACGAAGAGTGTGTGTTGTAGAGTGTGTGTGCTTGACTGGCCTGCTGCCAGTCTAGATCTATCTTCTGTTTAAAATGTGTGGCGTCTAGAAAACATAATCAATTCTCTTACAAGGTTTGCTTATCAGATTTGCTTGTATTACAAATGTAAATTGTCATTTCCAGATTGTTCCTTTATTATTTTTTATTTGCAATATGCTATTAGATTTATTTTTCATCGGTAGATATCTTTAAAATTTAAAAATATCCAGACAAGTGCTTTGGAGATCTACTTTTCACTGTAAGGTTTACACCTGTACATAAGGAACTGCTACTGCCCATTTATACTGAGAACTATATTATATATATATATATTTTATTTATTCTTTTTCTTGTTTGTTATTGCTATCCAGTGTAGACCAGAGGAGGATGGGTTCCCCCTTCTGAGTCTTGGTTACTCCTGAAGTTTCTTCCTACAGCCAAGGAGTTCTTCTATGCCTCTGTTGCCTTTGGCTTGCTCTTTGGGGGCTCTGACCCGGTTTCTGTAAAGCTGCTTTGTGTTGTAAAAATCACTATAAACACTAAACAGTAGTATAGTAACAGGATGTATGCATGAGTATTTAGTAGTACAAGGCTTTATTATATAAAAAAACAAACAAACACTAAGACTTACAGGAAAAACACAAAGGGGTGTTTTCAACAGTGAATAGACAAAGACAAGCTCAAACATGGGGGGATAAATATTAAACCATATACATGGCATAGGAGGAGACTACGATGACACATGGCTGGGTGTCATGTATTGTTCTGTGAATATATTGGAAGCAAGTGCAGCTCTGGTTTAAATGTAAAACAAAGTTTAATATCCAAAGAAACACAAAACAAGAAACAAAGCTAGAACAAAAAAGGCAGGTGGGACGGCATAAAGTGACGTTAACGAAATGTGATGAGGACATGAAACACAGGGGTATATATACTAAACATAGATTAACTACACCTGGGACAGGGAACGTGAAACAGCTGACGGGGGTGTGGCTAGACGAACACGAGGACTAAACAAAACACAGACGCGTGGAACCACATGAGGGCGTATACGTTACACTGGGAATAATGGTAAAGTTGGTGTGGTAAAGTTTCTCCCAAGCTTTTGTTTTTTAGCAGACTAAATCCATACTTCAATTTTAATTCAATTTAATTAAATTTTATTTAATTCAGTTTAATTCAGTAAAATTAATTTTAACTTACATAGAATTTAAATTTAATTTACATAGAGCTTTTTACAGCTACAGTTGTCATGAAGCAGGTTTACAGGAACGGAAAGGAAAACTCCCTAAATCTGGTGGAAAAAACCTTGGGAGGAATTGAGACATTAAAGGAAAACACATCCTCTTCTGGTTGACACCAGCTGGCAGTGACAGTCAATAAATTGCAGAGCCTTGCAGAATTAATCAAAGTTAGCAAAAGTCTAAGTTTACAAAAGTGGCATTACTTGAAGTTTTAGGTTGCAGCAACCTCTTCTGCAGTCTATGTGAGCAGCATGGCTTGGGGTTGGCAACACATGGAGATTGTCCATTGTGGTTGAACTGGTCTAGAAGACAGATGAGCATAAAGTCATTGTCAGATTATGTGGCACGTACACACACTGAACAGCGAGCAGAGAATTTTTCCTGTGCATTTAACCCATCTGTGACACCTGTGAGCATACACATCAGGTGCAGTAGCAGTGGGCTGCATACCTGTGTCTGGGGGGCAGCTTGCTCAAGGGCAATACAGCCATAGGTGTAAATACTCACCCCTTCTCACATTTTCCCTGCTGCTCCTGGGGGCTGAACCGGCAATCAGTCGCAAACCCTCTTCTTCAACCATTAGGTCACGGCTGCCTAAAAGACCTCAGTGAAGGTTGCTTTGGTCGAGAGTACAGATCAGCCATAAACCCCGGTGGTTTCCGATCAGGCAAACAGTTTGAATAGGTGGGCAGCAGTTTAAAGAGTACAGGTGGGCCAAGAGCCACATTGATAAACAAATAGGCAAATCAGATGGGCACCAGTTTCACTCAGAGAAAATAACCAGATGAAAATGATAAAACACTTAGTTCTGTTTCAAGACTGGCAGATCTAGCATTAACAGCCTAGTTAGAAGGGACAGAGCCAAGGGGTACTGCAGACATGAGAACACCTTGAGACACTTATGCCCCATTCCACGATCATTAAATTTGTGTGATTGTGTGAGACTGGTTAGACAACAGCACCAGCATCCCAGTTTACTTTGGTTCTCTGTCTGTAAACTACCAGCTCTACACTCTTCATCTTTGAGGATAAATGAATTACTAAACACCTGGTTAAACAAGTAGGTCTTAAGCCTAAACTTGAAAACTGAGAGTGTATCGTTGTCTCAATCATTAACTAGAAGATTATTCTAAAGGGGGACTTTGAATGAAAAGGTTCTTAACCCTGCTGTAAATTTTTAGGTTTCTGGGAACTACTAAATAGATGTCACGACTCTGTAGTGATGCAGGAGACAAACGCTGGTAAAATTGAAGATGTTTATTAAGAATTCCAGTATCCAAAGGAAGGTCCAACACCGAAGCAAACAAACTGTCACAGGTAATCCAACTCATAAACGTAGTCCAGGCAAAAGGTCAAAACACACGGCAAACAGGTACATCCAAGAGTGAGCAAGACAAGGTCAAAATCCAGGCAGGAGTCAAAACACAGCAGACAGATATAACAAGGGCAAGGCAAAAATCAGAATCCAAGTACTAAATATAATCAAAACCAGAAAATCCAAATGCTAACTATAACGCTCAGAATCGCAGGTAACTGACGAGACTTCGCACCCTCCTGCTGGTCTGGTTCCCTTTTAAAGGCCTGCCCTGATTAGTTCCCATGAGTTTCAGCTGGGAGGGGCGTGGCACCTAATATTCAGGAGAGGCCGACCTTGCATGCCCTCTAGGGGGAGCCTCAGCTCCCCTTACACTTGGTCGAGTAGTGTCAGCTAAAGGCACAGGCCTGCTTCCGAAACAGCGCACAGAGATTTTATCTTATCCCAAGCCAGTGACAGAGAAGGAAATTATGTCATTTTTAGGTCTGACTGGGTACAGCAGGCATTACATCAGTAATCATGCAGGCCTAACCAGTTCACTGCGAAACTTAGTGAAACAAGCCGGATTTCGTAATCTGAAAGGACAGCTGCAGTGGACTTTCGATGCTGAAAAAGCGTTTATTGATATAAAACAGCAGCTGGCCAGAGCAGCGGATCTTATGCCTGCTGATTATGCGTTGCCTTTTTTCTTAGACGTTTCTGAAACAGAGGATGTGGTTAATGCCGTTCTGTTTCAGAAAAAAGGGGGAAGACGTCATGTCCTTTTTTATCTTAGTGTTCCGCTAGACAACATGGAAAGACGACACGACGCATGCACCCAACACGCGGCCGGGGTCTCAAAAGCAATCGCAAAAACAGCACACATTGTGCAAGGACATCCGCTCACAGTACTCACAACACACAGCGTGGTAGCATATGTGAATTCACAGGCATTTACTATGACAGCTCTCAGGCAGCACCGACTATCCAAAGTACTAGAAGCCCCAAATTTAATATTCACACATGAGGGCATAAACATGGCAGAATAAATGGGAAATGGAGAACCACACGAGTGCGCGAGGCGCGTGGAGTTAGAGGAGAAAGCGCGCCCTGATTTTCAAGCTGAACCATTTCCAGGAGGGGTAAATTATTTTACAGACGAATGCTACCATAGAAATAAAGATGGAGAGTTGCCAGCAGGGTATGCAGTGGTAAAAAGGAATGGATCGGAGTGGAAGGTGGGGCAGGCAGGACCACTTCAAGGCAAACAATCGGCACAGAGAGCAGAGGTAAGAGCGATAGTCGAGGCACTGAGATCGGCAAAAGAAAAGGTAGTGAATATCTACACAGATTCAGCATACGCTGTAAATGCAGCACACACAGACTTAGGACAATGGAAAAGAGGGGGTTTCCGGTCGGCAGGAAGCCAGCCCCTCAAACATGATGCGGAAATGAGGGAGCTGGACGAGACTCTGCAACTTCCAGCTAAAGTAGCAATCATCAAGTGCAGAGGACATGACGTGTCAGGGACTGAAATAGCTCAGGGAAATGCAGCAGCTGATGCAGAAGCGAAGAGAGCAGCCGGTTATATGCACACAACCTCACAGCTAGTGGTGATGGAAGAACGGGGAGAATCAGGGAGATGGGACAAAGAAAGCATCAGGACAGAACAGGACAAGGGGCCAGAAGAAAAGTCAGTGTGGAAGGAAAGAGCTGCTAGTGTGTATGGTGAAATGTGGTGGGGGCAGGATGGGAGGCCTGTACTTCCTCCTGGTTTGAAATCAGAATTAATTGCTGAACCTCACGGCTTGTCACACGTGGGTGTGGCCCAAATGATTAGAAACCTGGGAGCATGGTGGCATCCTTACATGAGTGATATGGTTTGTGATTTTGTTCGAAATTGTAACATCTGTTCAGCATATAATCCCAAGCCAACCATTAAACAGGGAACGGGAGCTTTCCCACCATTAGTCCAACCTGGGGAAGAAATCATAATTGATTTCACTGACATGGGTGACCGAGTAAGGGGATACAGGTACCTGTTAGTGTGCGTAGACGGACTGACGGGATGGCCTGAAGCATGGCCAACCAGACATGAGGACAGTAAGACAGTAATCAAGTGTCTCGTGAATCATTACAATCCATGGCACGGATTTCCGGAAAAGGTAAGGTCCGACAACGGATCACACTTCAAGAACAAAGACCTACAACAAGTGGAAGAGATGCTAGGCATCAAACACAAATTTGGAACAGTTTATCACCCCCCTTCACAGGGAAAAGTAGAGCGAATGAATCAGAATATCAAAAACAAATTGGCAAAAATCTGTGCACAGACAAAAATGAAATGGGTGGACGCTCTACCAATAGCACTGATGGCCATTAGAAATTCAGTGTGCAGAACCACAAGGCTGACTCCTTATGAGGTCTTAATGGGGAGACATTTTCCAGGCCCCCAAACATACCTCAGAGGAGTGAAGGATTCTTGTACATTAAGTGAGAATGATCAAGCTAATGCTTTGAGGCGCCATTTCTCTAGTCTTCCAGAGACAGGTTCCAGATTGCTGTCCAGTGAGAGCAGATCAACCACCCCCAGAGGCGCGCTGGGTGTTGCTGAAGGTCTACAAAAGAAGTGGTCCGAGCCCAGGTGGGTGGGACCGTTCGAGGTGGGGGAGAGAACATCCTACGCAGTCCGGCTGCGAGGAAAAGGCGAGACCTGGTATCACTGGGTGCAGTGTGCGCCGGCCGATCTGCCGAGCCGTTCCCTTGAGCAGGTGAGAGCAAACCTAAAAGAAAAGCAAGAAGGCCAGCCGGAGAGCGGAAAGGAGGAAGCAGGTGTTAGTTGAATGCAGTCTCCAAACGAGGCAGAATAATCCTCGGAGCTGTGTGCTGGCTAGGGGGATAGTCCACCCCCCAGACCAAGGGAAAAAAAGCTGAACCGACAAGAAGACAGAAGACCAGCATCACGGTGTTTCTGTGTTTCCATGTTTCTGTGTTTTTTTTACAGATGAACATCACTGGAAGCGGCTCAGGGAACAACAAACCCTATGAGTGGACAGCGTTTTGTTTAATTGTGCAGAGCTTAACATTTTCTATTAGAGGGCCTATCCTGATTAAGTGCTACTAAGTGACCATGCAGCTGTGCTTTATTATAGTTATAAGTGTGTTTGGGGTGAACATTCCATTTGCCAAAGGGGATAGGTGTCTCAATCAATTTGGAGGCATAACGTTGAAATATGTGAGAGGATCCACCACGTCTTTTCAATTTGATTTATGTGTGATATGATGTGTACGGGACCTATCCACATGCAATAAATGCAAATTGTGTGAAGGGATTGGGGTCAACGAGGCCGGTTAATAGAAATGACTGGTTGTAAGGGGAGCTGAGGCTCCCCCTAGAGGACGTGCAAGGTCGGCCTCTCCTGAGTACTAGGTGCCACGCCCCTCCC
>JBBPDA010000009.1:13978919-13996736 GCA_037974385.1 Arnoldichthys spilopterus | reverse complement strand
CTAATGTTTATCAGTACATTACAGAAAATAATGAACTTTATCACAATATGCTAATTTTTTGAGAAGGACCTATATATTTACATTTTCTAGTTAGAACTCTGGCTGCAACATTCTGGGCTATTTGTAGTTTTTTAGGTGTTACAATAATCTAGGCTTAAGAAGACAAAAGCCTTAGCTTATTTTATTTGCATCAAGTGCATATTGTATCTTAGAAATAGTTTGAAGATGATAAAAAGCTGTTTGAGTAATTTTACCTTTATGTGCAAATTGTATCAAGATGCACAGTCCCCACGATTGAAAACCATCCCAAAACAACATTATGATGCCACCCCCATTACTTTACTGTTGGGGTGATGTTTGTTGGGGGCAGTGTTAAGTCAGTGGTTTTTAAAAGTGTATCCCCTATTTTAGCTGTGTTATTTCGACTCTTTTAGTGATGGCTTCATTATAGCCATCCTCCCATACAGACCGGTTGTATAGAAAACTCTTGATACAGTTGACTGGGCACCTTCACTCCAGTCTCAGTCACTGAACTCTGTGGCTCCTGCAGAGTGATTACTGGTCTCTCTATAGGCCCCTTCTTGCTCTGATTCTTGAGTTTTGAAGGCTGGCCTTGTCTAGGCAGTGTCTAGGTGCTATAATGCAGCTTCCATTTCCTTACAATTGACCCAACAGCACTCACAGGGAAATGAAAATACTTGGATATTATGTTGTAACTGTTCCATCCTGTACATGTCTATAACTTGAGCTCTAATTTCCTTTGAATGCTCTTTGGTCATTTTTGCATCTTTCCTTCAGAGTGACAGTCTGACAAACTAAAGTCAAGTAAGATTTTTTTTTTCCAAAAAAGGTTAACTTTTTTAATGATTCAGGTGGAAGCTTGTCCTGGCTAGAGTAACATGTTTCATCTGTGTCTCATAGAGTCTCATATATACATAAAACCAACTTCACTTCAGAGTTAATTAATTTTGAAAGTCAGCCTATGAAAATAAAATCTGCCACAGTATAAAATATCAAAGTGTACATTTTAATTCAGGCATGTCTGATACATTTTAAGGCAGTAAAAGGCAGTTTTGTTTTTTATATATCTGATGTTTTTTAACAGGAAAAAGAAAACAAGTTTAAATTTCAATGTACACACACATATTGTGCATTAGTGGTGTGTGTGTGTGTGTGCACTTATTATAATACATTCTTACCCTGGTCATATCATACCCTTCCCAATGACAGCTTAATACAGTGAATCTGATGAGGTTTGCAGGGCTAATGTGAGTTGCACACCCAGCCACTACAACTAAGCTCTGCTTTTTACTTTGGAAGAAATTGTAATTTCTCCAGAGATTATCTGTACACAGTATTACATTATCTCCTGTGAAAGAAACATTGACATAGAGGGATTTAATGGAAACCACACAAAGCACTTCCCTATTAAATTGTCAGCAGCTTCCCATTTGGCTGCTCATACTTATTTCATCCTGGACACACTCTCTTTAAGGGAATTGTATGGAAATACAATGTGCAGTTTAGGGGACAATGAGCAATTAAAAAGCCTCTTTTACCACCCTGCATCCCCCACCCCACTGTGTTCTCTGCTGTATAGAGATGCCCATCAGCCACCTAGCCTGGCTAGTTCCTCCCTGCATGTGAGAAGCTGTTACTCTCTGACCAGACTTTTCTTCTTCTCCTCAAAGCAGAAGAAAAGGGCAGCTTATCTGCATTAAAGAAGCTGTCACCGACACCCTGACACATGCTGGAAATACTGCGTCTTCCTTCTTGGCGGAGGTTCTGTCTCAGTGAAGCCCTGCAGCAGATAACCCAGGACCTGGTGAGGCAGAGAGGGAGAGAGGGAGAATGCCAGCCTTATCTGGAGGCCCACAGTGAGAAAGAGAGGGCTAATCCATTACTGCTCCAATCACAGCAGCCGCCCCTGAGCAGCAGAATGAGACCGCCAGCAGTGGCGGGAGGTTACACACTCTCTCAAGCATGCATGCGCATGGACAGTTACCACAGTGCTATGAGTGCACTCAGTGTTTCTAAGAAAAGTTTATTTTCATGTTTTGAGGCTGAAAGTATAAAATCCATCACAAAGAAAGAACAGTGTACCTGCTTGCTTTGAAAATTCTTTCTTGAAGGATTTAGTAAAGCAAACATTTCCAGCATTATCCATTTCACGTAGGTGGATATCAGTCAAGTTGAAGAAGATGCACACACTGGTAGCACAAGTGCACTCAGTGCCTTAAACCATGCTGTAAATTTTACATTTCATATATTTGTTGTGACTTATTAAAAAAATGAAAATAAGGGTCAACAGGAGAATGGTAGGCTACATTTGAATAAAAATGTTTGTTGTGCTGGTAGGCTGTTTTGGCCTACAGGTCAGACGAATGCCAAAGACTTGAAACAGGATTCATTTTGGCTTTGAACCTGCATAGCAATATGTATTTATTTTGCTTTGTTAAGAACATTATTGTTAGCCTGTCAGATGATTAAGGGGGTGTATACATTGATCAGCCATATCTTTAAAAACCCCCTACTTAATAATGAACAGGTCCCCATCATGCAGCCAATACAGCTCTGACTGTGGAACAATGTCTCTTCTGACACCTTCAAAAGCCCTTCTTTGGGATTGGACCAGATGAGCTGGCGTTCAATCCCCAAATGCATCAGTGAGACTTGGTCATTCATGATAGGTTCACTGGTTGTCTTTCCTAAAATCACTTTTCGTAAGTACTAACCATTGCATTTACTTAAGAAGTCAATTGAAATAGAAAATTTTATTGTATTACTAGTGTTATTTTTGAAGAGTCACTAAGGCTAGAAATGTACACTGATTTTTTAATCTATGATAAAGTGTCACTTGTCACTGCATTGGCCTACTTGGCACTAAGAAGTTTAACTGCAGTTCTACAATTTGCTCAGAACTTTAGCAGGGTATGACTTGCTACATTTGTTCTCAAGCTGTTTTTCAGAACGATATTTTGTCTGAGTCTTTTTTCACCAGAGTAACACTTTTACTTGAGTATGAGCATAGGCTTTTCTACCGACATCTGCATGCTTATTCTGCATACTTGTCAAAATATACTGAAACTATTCATCACTGCAACCGTTCTGAATAGTTTACCTGTAGAGAAAAGAAGTGGCCTTCATCAAAGTTGTTTTTGACTGTGTTGTTTATAGATGTGCTCTCATTTAAAGCATGCTATACAAACACATTCGTACACAGAAAGGGACTGAGTGAGTGCAGCTTTAGATGCTTGAATGGTCTGTGTTAATAGCTGTGGCCTTGGCACTGGCTTCTATTGAAATTGCAGATAGGGATCAGAAATAACCTACAAGCCAGGTGACCCTGAGACTGCACTGGCTGGAACAAAAGGGACAGGAAGAAGAAGGTGATGCTGCTGGTCAGGGTCTCATTCTAGCTGTCCAGGGTCAGATACTCAGCAGAATATCAATAAAGAACATGGGCAAACAAAAGAAAAAAAACTTCTGAACCTGTTTTTTAATATATTTATTTATTTTTTCTTTTTACTGGGGGCATGTTAATACAGCACCAGCATCAAGTTGTATATGATGGGTAATCAGCATCGTAAACATGTGGAAAATGGTCATGGGTGGAACAGTCATGATGACAAGCATGATCACATATGTGACTATCACTACTGGTAATTTAGCCATGCGGGGATGAAATGTACATGCTGCTTCTGTGGCATGACAATCAGCAGTGTGCGACAGTTTAGAACCACCCACGCCAATGTGCGCTGTTTCATGGGTGACAAAGCCCAGAGAGGAACATCACAGGAGGGTATTAGGAGTCTCCAACTGCCTTGCACACCCACATATTACTCACAGCACTGAGCTCTGGCTGAAAAACAGGATTAGTGGCCCCTAAATAGCAACCATTCAAGACTAGAGCTTAGCACTGAATGCTTCCAATTATTGTCATGTCAAATCTGGGTTACGCAGAAGAAAAAAAATCAGAACATCTGAAAAAAAACTGGAACACCTCTGGATGATATTGAACAGATTAAGGGTCTGGGATTAGAATTAAGAAGACTGTTAATGGTTGCTGTGTTGCAAAAATATTTTTACACTTTTGAAGGAAAGATGCTCATTTCAGAACTGTTGTTTGTCTTCAACACATGCTTGCCTTGTCCTCTACATATACTCACAGTTTGTTTGCTTTTTTCCCTGTTTTTCCTCTGTTTTTGTGTAAATGACAAAACACTCCAGGAAGGCCTTGGGGATATTCTTGCCTAATTCCGCAAGGACCGTTTTCCTCTTCCTGAAAGCAGATCAACCTCTATGAGTCTGCTGAGGCCTGGCTGTCATAACGCATGGGCCAGACAGCAGAGGTCTGTTAGAGGAATGCACCAGAGGCTGTTTAATGTGTCTGTCTGTGAGGATGCAGTAATTCATCACTCCTCGCGGTAATCCTTCTCTTCTGTCTGCTCTAATTGTCTCTCCAGTGAGGTGTGCTCCGCAGGCCATAGCTGTCATGGCCTTGACCTCACCCCTGGGCTTCTCACAGCACCTCCTGCAGGCCCGGAGGAGCCACCGCAGCCTTCAAAGCTGAACGTCATCCAGCCCTGATGCAGTGTGTGAACAATTAATGCAGTCAAATTCCCTTAGATTAAAAATAACAATATTAATTCCAGGCACACGCTATGTAAATTCAGATTAATTAAAAATTGTATATCGGCTCAGGAATAATTGGTTCCCAATCATCTGTGTAATGAGAAGCATTTGATTAATGTATCAGAGAAGTGAAAAATAAATAGTCTGAATTCAGATGGGTTATGTGCATTAGCCGCCTTTTTTATTTATTATTCTTTTGCTTTCATTTTTCCCAAAGCATAGGCCTAAAAAAGTGACAAATATTTACAAGCCTAAAAATGTTGTATACACACAGATGTGCAGAAAGGCTTTGAAATGTTGTTCTCAGATTTTGCAGTGCTTTATTTCAGAAGCCACACATTTGAGGTATTAGTGTACAAATGCTTGTGAGCTAATGCTGTACGATCTGTCAAGAGTATGTGGGATTGTGTGTGTGTATGTGTGTGTGTTTGTGTATACATGTACCTGTTACTATCAGTCTCGATTATACCTTTGTGTGCTGGCCCTTTGACATAAACACCACATCAGCACCAATTTCTGTTCCTGACGCCCTGTGAGATCGAGCCTGATTACAGCAAGTGCCACTGGGATCTGCCTGTCCTGCCATGATGGTGTTAGTGGAGCCCTCGGTCGCCTGCCTAATTCCCACTGACACCTCATTTTAGAAACCCTCCTGTGGTTGTGATGCTGTGCCACTGCCACAGGGCGAGAAGAGTGTACTGATATCAGCAATGTAATCAAATTGTTCATAACTCAAGGCCCATGTTAATGTACTGTATGTCCTGTTTATTATGAAAATAATCCTGTTGTTACTGGCTGATGGTTTTCATCATGCATTATTCTTTTAATGTATTTCTTGAAAAAAGCTGTTTTTCATTTGAAATTCAGAAATCACCTGCTTCAGTCCACATCTGCTCCCACAGTCTTCCCCAACTAAATAAAAGTGAGACACTGATAGCCTGGTAATAGGTTACATAAGCATCAAGATAACAGCTTTTTTGATTAGTTGCAAATATTTGCTTGTGAAGCTTGTGAAAGACAATTAAGTACCATATACTTTACTTTGGATGTGCACCACTGGTTTATAATAATTTGTCTATCAGAGATGTTCCTGTGTGGATTGACAGCTGTGAAAATGAGACCTTAAGAGATGACTGAGTGGGTGTGTTTGTTGGAGTGGTGAGACAAAATATTTGTGATGCAGAACTGAGCAGAAAACTCTAATAGCCTGTTGGACCACATGGCATTTATAAAAGGGAAATATTCCAGAATAACATCTCAGATGGTAAAGTAACATGTAAAGTACACATGACCTTGTAAAGAAAATGTAGTTTTGTTTACTAGGTGCCATTTACAGTTGTACACACATTTCTTTCTTTTGTCCCACTTTTACTAAACTCACATTACTAGAAAACAAAAAGTAATTAATTAATATTAATAACAATTTGTCATATCTCAGTAACAGAATCTTAAAAGTTTTGAGTTGGTAACTATATGCCCCTAAAATACAAGTCCAATACAGGAATGATGTTTATTTATCACTTGTTGATAATTGATAATTGATTTTTTTAGTTGCATCGAATGGCTTATCACATTGGTTTATTAGTCTACTCAAGTTTAGCAGGAACTTCAGTGTTTATAATTAAGCTGTTTGGTGAGTTTCTCTCCAGAGTGCATCTAATCAGTTTGTTTACTACATGTCACTTTAAAATACTTAGTAAACCATCATTAATGGTGTTTCTTTTAAGACTCTTAACAGTAATTCATTCAGGGTGAGGACTTCAGCATGCAGCGTGGCACGTAGAAGAAATGAGAAAAATGTTTTTCTGATGACAATGGATGAATATCTCTTAAATAAGAATGAAAACTTATTTAGTTTTTTGTTTTTTTTTACAATTAAATGTCTTGATTTTGTTTGCAAATCTTGTGGATTATTCATTCTTTTGGTCACTTCACCATCTGTATTAGGAATGTGACTCCATCCCTGCATGTTAAGTTGAAGGTCATATGTTTTGGTACAGCCTGTTCTGAAAGAAGAGTTGCTGTTTTGTAAGAAAAACAATGGTTAGAATGAATTCAGTACAGAAGTAGTTATATTGTAAAGCTTACACGCAATAGGTTCTTCCCTCTCTCTTTGATGAGTTCCAGCCCTGCCTCCAAATCCTGGACATGCAGTAATACAGAAATAGGTACACTTTTTTGACATAGATGTTGCATTCATGTACAAAATGTGAGCTAAATTACACACAGCTAGATGTTTCACTACATGGTCCCTGTCTCTTTACAGCTACTCCAATGTTGGCCCTTGGTTTTATCTCAGGTTTGGTTAAATTCATTCTTTTTAGTTTGGTTTTCTTCCTTGGCCTTGTGTGAGTTCTTTGTGAGTGAGGGGGCACATCTGGCAATTGCTTGAACAGTGATTGACACTCTGCTTGACTCTGATTGGTTGTTTTGATTCAAGCGTGGTGGATTCTTGCAAATGGCTTTAGGAATACTAGTTTGAGCTATAGGAGCCTAATTTTTCACAGATTATCTGTCTCATGTACTACTGCCAGAACATAGTAAGTGCACTACAAGATCTGCACAAACTACTTCACCTGTTTTTCACTGGTAGCTACACTCCTTGTTTGAGGAATTTGTTACATGGGAACAGCCAGGCAAATACAAAAAGAGGATGCTGCAGACGCTGTGATAAAGAATACACCAATGCACTCTGCAAGTGCAAATCCCATCTCTGCTTCTCAGATGAAAAGAACTTTGGAACTATAACTGTAAATGAACACTGTTAAACACTGGGTCTATGATTTTGTTTCATAATTTCACAATTATTATAATTGTTAAACCTGCAATTAGACTATTAGTTGTTTTTTTATATATTGTTTAGACAGTGCGACTACAAAAATAGACATTTTGTTCCCAACTAAGACCAACTTTTCAATATTACTTTTCTCTAAAAACTAACTACAACATAAAAATTAAGGTTTTTAATATTTGCATTAAAGACATTCTTCTACAACATCAGAAAAGGTGAAATATGTTTTGCTCATTTTTTAATATTTGGGTTTTACAGGATTAACTGTTTTTATTCAATGTTCATAATTTGTTTGGTTAAAGTTAAACAAAAAATTGTTAAGAAGAACAAATGCAGTGTTCAATCTGTCCAAATCTCACAAATGCTTCAAATCAACCCCTTTTCCAGTTCTACAGTGGATCATAATAACAAAGCTACTTTAAGTTTCAATTTTCTTTAAATGACATTTTATATAATGAATGAATAAATGTAAATAAAATGAATACATGTATAAATCTGTGTTGCATTTTATTCAGATAGTGGCCTGTGAATGTAACTATGTTAGTGAATTATGGTATTTCTGGTCTTCAATCTGAAAGTGCTGCTTGCCTGTACACCGGTGTGTTCTACAACTGCAGTTCTAGCTGTGCATTGTTATGTTTCCCATCAAAATATACTCAGGCTAATATGAATAACAGTCAGACATTTGCTTTTTTAGCATTTGCTGTGTAGATCTACTACCAAAGATATTTTTTTAAAAGTTTTAAAAAAGTGTTTACAAAAATGTTAAATGATTGCTTTTTGGACAAGAGAGCATGGGAAAAAGAAAGAGGAAAAAAAAGTGGCAAAGCACAAAAACAAAAGGCGACTGTTTCATATTTTTTATTAGGCACAAACTTTTGGCAGAACATAATATTTGTATTTCCTCATTCCCCAGTGAACCAAACAAATCAATAAAGACTTCCATGTAAACAAAAACATGAAATTCACATTTGTACAGCAGCAAATGAAAGAAAGTGGCAATTAGACGAAGCTGTATATGCTGATAACTCAAAGTTGATCATCATGAACAACATAATTTTCTCAGAGGACAGTGTTTTTCATGAAATTGTAGGAACAGCCTGCTGAGCAAAGAGATTGAGTGCAAGGGAGTGGGGAGGGAGGCAGAGAGGCAAGGATATGGAGAGAAATCTCCCCAAGCAAGGTGGTCTGACCTTGACGTGTTCGCTCACACCGAGCGATCTGTCTGTGGCCCTAAGCAAGGCAGGCCTGGCATATGTGCTGCTGGTCTGATGCATCAGACTCATCGCTCGCGCAGATCGAATTGGACTCGTAAACAGAGACGTGTGAAAGAGCCCTGACTGTTTAGAGCCTTGTTTCTAAAATTATCACTGCAAAGGAACAGGAACATTGGTTGGGAGGGCAGCAGGTGCTAGTGCTCTGTGATGTATTTACAGAGGAATTAAGCTGTAATGTCAGAGACTATGCTGGATGAGTCTTTTTTTTCCACTTATGAGCGAGGGAGAGAGGGGAATATTGTTTATTTGCAGGAAGAAACAAAACCATCTGGTGCCCTCAGAAACAAGTGACGTTGACTATTTCCCTCAGCTCCTAGGTTCTAGAAGCAAGAAGAACAATGCAAAATGCAAATCATAACAATAAGATAAAGGTGTGTGAACAATATGGTGAGTATCAGAAGCTTATAGTGAAAACAATTTTGAACAACAATTTCCACTTAGATGTTAAAGAATATAAATGTTTCTTGGTGTCAATGTACAATCCTAGGACAAAACCTTATATTGTTAAAGAACCTTTACCTTATCTGGAAGTTTCTTTAACTTTAAAAAGATTCTTAACACACATTTACAACCACTGAAAGCTTCTTTAGGGCGAAGGTTCCTGTCCTGGTCCTGGAGCCTCCTGCTGCTCTGCATATTTTACTGTTTTCCTACATTAACATCCACTGTAACCTAGGAAAAGCTTATAAATGACCTAATAAGTTGTATCAAGTGTGATCACTAGCAGGGTAAGCACTTAAATATGCAAATGGGGAATCCAGGACCACGGCAGAGAATCTATGCTATGGATAGCTAAACATAGTTCTCTCATGGTATCAATTGCAAGAACACATTATTATTTAGAGTGCAGGGCCATCTAATGTCAGTATAGTACCATTTGTTTCTAGATTGCATGAGCTGACTATTGCTCTGACTATTACATGCGAATATTTATGAAGTGGACAGAGCGAATGAAAGAGTGGCGTACCATTTGTATGCGAAATTGATTCATGTCCTTCTCGTTAGTGACTGCCCATGTGTCTCAGTAAAGTTGATGGATGCAGACATGATGGATCTTTATATGACAATAATTCAGCTCACAATTAGGTCCTGCTCATTATCAAAACAGGGCAACTGTCAGTCATGCATGTCGAATCTGTCTGGGGCATGCTGTTGTCAAGCCCTAATATGAGGAGGAGAATGTTCATCATCCTCCTCACTTCGCCATGTTGGTTGACAGGATAGCATCCTATGTCACTAGAGAAATATGACTATATGCCTTAATCACACAGCAGCCCTATGCATGTGATAATGAGGCTGGGGTGGAAACTGTAAATGTTGCCAGTTTGAGCAATAGCAGCCAAATGAAGCCCACACTTACATGCAGCTCACCAGCATCAGTAATATATCCATGTTCTCAGGATTGTCTAGAAGAAATATCCTCTAAAAACTGGAACAGTATTAGACCAAAGTTCACCATGTACATTATTATAATTGCTTTTATTATATGCCTTTTATTTAGATATATTTTGTGTCAATAATATCTTTCTAACTTCTTTTTCTATCGACAGAAGTTTTATTACAGAACTGCTAGTACAGCATGATTAACTTAATTTAATTAATGTGTGTTCACTTACCTCTTTGATTACATTTTGACCAGCTGCTATGTTAATAATTAGCATCAACCAGTCAGAACTAAACACTGGTCCAGTGATAGTAATTCATCCTGAAACATTTTTATTTTTATTTGGTAATAATGCTATTAATATTGGAAGGTCATTTGATGGCATCTATAAAGTTTTCTTATATTTGTTTGTTATTATAACATTAACATTTTAAGCTGTAATTGACATTTTAAATTTTTAATCTATGGCCTTTTTAACTTCAAGAGTCCTTGCACAGCTCTAAGTCTGAAAAATCTCTTGACTCTTACAGTGTACCAGTTAATGACACTAACAGTTTTCTTATCAACTCCGATTCCGGAGGTTACGCGCAGAAAGCGCAGATGGATTTTGACGATAAACGTGTTTATCAAACAAGCACGAAAAGCATGAACACAGAACCATACACCTAAACTAAGAGAACCATGAACAAGACTATGAGTAGCTAGACACACACACGAGACTAAGGCACGGGCAAATACAACAGAATGCAGCAGTTGAACGACGCAGACAGACCGGAGACACGGGGTTTCACACATGGGGATCACATAAATGACTCCCAGCTGACAGGCTAGATGCGGACCAGCTGGGAGGCGGGGCTACGAGACGCATGGGAGTTACGTCACACCACTAATCAGTCACAATTTTTTATACCAGATTCTGCAATGCATTATCTCTACATGTACCAGAGTTTCTTTGCACTGGTTTAGTGGGGCCTTGGCTATGTCTGCACTGTACAGATATGGCCACTCCTCTACTTAAAGAAAAATAGTCATTATAGTGTTGCCACTCTGCAAAACTAGTCTTCATCACATACTGTTAAACCACACTGTGGTCAATTTCTTACTCTCAGAGGCTCCATGTCTTAGAAGTCTGGAGTTCCTAAAGACAAAATGTGATCCCATGACCAACAAAGGCAGACATGATTATGTACCAAGCATGTGAGCACTGTTAGTGTGATGAAGATAAATCTGCATCCTAATCCAAAGCAACATATTTTAAGATGTGATTTAAATAAGATATAAATAATTTAATCAAGAAGTTTATTTAAATTAGACTAGAAATAATATTATAATGTTTATATGAATTTTACATCAATATTTAAAAACAAAAAATGTTGGTATAAGCCATAAGGAATCATATGATAGCAATTTTAATTTTAAGTTTTCATAATAATCTACCTATTTCTTGCATTATCTTGTTCTTGCATTACTTTCATATTTGAATATTTGAACAGAACTTTGCTTAAATAATAGCATAACAATAGTAATGCAATAGTAATACTGATCTTATAGCAGTGTCAGACTAATATAATGATTCAGATTAATGAAGTTTGTTTTGTAATTTAACTAATAAAGAGCTACAAACATGCTAATAATTATAACCTTTTGTCCATTCTTGCTGAACAAGAAACATGTTTCAAAATACTCCTGTAGTGCATCATACCTGTAACATACAAACTAGAAGGAAGAAAAAAATTTACAGAATTCCACTACCTTTTACACTTTTGAACAGTATGATTTTAGTGTTTATAGGAAGCTCAAGAGTCTAAATTGTTCACTATAAACTACAAATTGATGACTATAACAGCTGCAATGAATGACATATAATATGGTTTTGGAACACAGGCCACACCATGATGCATCCTGGATTGGTAAAAAAAAAAGGAACATTTTAAACAATTTAAACCAAACTTATGCTGAAAACTAAACAAGAAATCTGAGCATACCTTAATTCTAGTAGAATAGAAATACTTTCTCCACATTCCAACTATACTCAACCATCAGGATAAATGGTAAGTAACCAGTCAACTTCCAACTACAACCATGAAGATTTTCATGTCATGGCAAATGGATGAAGGGGTTATTTCTTTTGCGATCAGAGGTCTAAGTGTATCAATCCTCCCTGCATTTCATTTACCCTAAAAAGTCAGTGTCTAGGTTATATTCAGTGTTCAGCATGGTTTGTTCCAGATGGAAAATGACCTGAGCTAAGATATTACAGTGTACAGTGTGAGCGAAGAGCTTGCTTATAATTGAAAATGAGCTGAGTCTGCTAGACAAAAGCTCTGCACAAGTGATTATCTTTTATTCATTAGAATTTCAATCTACAGGGGCCTTGTCCAAGGCAGAACTGGAAGTCACTGTCAGTTTTCTGCAGTACTGTGTTTTATAAATGGTGCAAACCATATAATGTCATTTTGAACAAAGGAAAATATCGGAAAAGACCAGACATATAATGTGTTTATTGACATCATGTTGTATGTCTTGACATCTGGTTTTAATAAAACCATATTTGCACCATTCAAACAACAAAAAGATTTAATGCAAGGTTTTACTGATGTTATACACCATTAGTCTGTAGGGATTTTGCATTCAATATAAATACTTACTTTCTAATGCTCCCTCCTCTGCAGTGGAGTGATGTTAGCCTGCAGCCATCATTTCAACAAAATGAGAAACAGGCTGCAGGAGGTGTCATAGCAATGACAATGACTAACACACAGTGCTTGCCATCTAAATTCAAGCTGTCATGTCTCAAGAGATGAACAAGATGTGTTCAGTTGTTAACCTGATTTGCAGTAAGGATTTATATTCCAGTTCAGAGAGATTTGATTGATAAGTTATGAAATGCCAAGGTAATGTATTCTTCCTTGTCAAAAGTGTCTTTTGATACGTAAAAGCATGGTATCGTAACATACAAACTAGAAGAAGAAGAAATAAACAGAATCCCACTACCTTTTACACTTTTGAGCAGTATGATTTAGTGTTTATAGGAAGCTCAAGAGTCTGAATTGTTCACTCTAAACAGCTGCAATGAATGACATATAATATGGTTTTGGAACAATAAATTATTAGCACTCCAAGCTAAATATCTATTGAATATGTTTAATTTTTTTTTTTCAGATTTACACTGAGCATGTGCCCAGTAGTGCTTCTTTTATTTTTTTTCGCATTCTTATTTTTTAACACAATTAAACAACATCCACCTGCTGTTTACAATGTGACAGAAAGCTAGATAAGCTAAGAGTTACACTGAATACACTGAAGCGAGGTTTGTAGACTGATGTCGACATCCAATATTTTTGTACGTGTCAATACCGATGGTGATATGAAAAAATGCAGAAACTGGAAATCTTTATGGATTAAAAAAAAATGCAGATCTAAACAGCTGTCTGATGTAAATTTTTTTCCAGCAAATATCTGCTGAAACCATCATACGATCGTGATCTAATGCTTTTTCACTACAAATCATAATATCAGACAAATTATCAAACAATTTGACTAAAAAGAAGAATCTCTGAAATATTTACACTAATTTCTGCATTTCTGACTGCTTATTATTTGCTAATGACAGCATGTACTCAAAGTCCATTAGTTGTGCAGGAGCCTCTGATGAGTAGATAAGATGATCAGATCCAGATCTTCTGAATACACACTTAAATATAAAGGATGACACTTAGATAAACAAACAAACAAATGTAACGTATACGCCCCTTGTGTCCAGGTCCTCGTGTCCTTGTTTTGTTTTGTAGCCATGTGTTACGTCCTCGTGTTTGTCTTAGCCACGCCCCGTCAGCTGTTTTGCCCAGTCCCAGGTGTCTTGTGTTTATGTTGAGTATTTATACCCCTTTGTTTCATGTCCTCGTCGCGGTTTATTGTCGTCATTACATGTTGTATTTCCAGCTTCGTTCCAGTCTCCTTGTAGTTCCCGTTTGTTTTCTAGTTTAGGTTTCTTGTTTGTATGTTACTTTGTTTATTAAATCGTTTGTTTAATAATTTCATCGCTGCACTTGCTTTCTAATCACTTCTTATTCGTGACAACAAACAAGTAAATTAATTTGCTTATTTGTTCCCTGTAGAATAACATAATGCTGATTAAGGTAGTAGGTGCCTATGTGTAGTATTTTAAAGCAATAATCATTACCATCTATAAGGCATGGAGATCAAAATGACCTCCACACCCCACCCATGTAAAAATGGTGCTAGCAGACAGTGCTCTCATACAAAAATGCCATATACAAAGCATTACAAAACAGATAAGAATCCCCAGAATCACTAATAATAAACATCAGAAAAAAAGATATGCACCTGCATTGATATGCACATGAAGCCATGTCATGAGAATGGACACATTAAATATAATTGTTAAAGCAACAAGAGTTAACAACATTAGTGAGAAATGAGTAAGGTAAAAATGAATAAAATACAGTAACTACAGTAAAAAGCATGCAGTAAACACATGTGACAGCAGTTGCTAAGCAACTAAGACATCCTAATTAATGAGAACTGCCACAACACAAGTAAAAATGAATAAATAAAATGAAACAAATAAAAATGCAGGGAGAGGAAGTAAGAGTCAGGAATCACCTAATATGGATAAATAAAAAACTACTAATTGTTTGCATCATTACTATTCTTTCTCTGATTTCCCCCATCCTCACTTAAGCTTATCATCATTGAGCTCAGCCAGATGAATAAATACTGTTTAGTACCTTAGTACTTCATCAGTCTGGACTATTATTACTTCAGTGCTTCTAGAAACAACCTTGTAACACATACAAATGAGTTACAAAACAGCAACAGAGATAAGAAATAGAGGTTATCATGCACGCTATATGGACAATGTTATGTGGAAATCCCTTCTAATTATTGGGTTCAAGTGTTTGGGTGACTGTCATTACTAATAGCTCCAAAAAAACAAGCACACAGCCATGCAAACTCCATCAACATTGTCAGTAAAACAAGTCAAACTAAAGAGCTCAGTAACTTTAAATGTGACAGTGTCATAGGATGACACGTTTGCCACAAGTCAGTTTGTGAAATGTTTTGCCCTGATAGGTCTGCGCTATACAACTGTAAGAATTAGTATTGTAAAATGCAGTACGTCATTGAAACTCACATAGTAGGGCCTATTGTCTGTTACTGAAAACAGACCTCCAAACTGCCTCTGAAAGCAACACAAGCACAAGTACTGTTTTTTCAGGGTCAGGGCCATATAATGTACCTCCCAAATGTCTATAAAGTCCACTTTGACCACTGACTACTGGTTGAGAGGAAAAATTCCAATTCAAAGTGGCAAATAAAAATTTTTATTACCCAAACCCTTTTGGACAAACAAAAAACAAGAGAAAGAAAATATTTACAAGAAAAGAAGTTTCTAACCTCCCTCATTTACTGCATACCTTAGATCACAAAAAAAAAAAAACTGATTCAGACTTCTCTAGGAAAGCTTATATCGCATTTTGTTAACGTCCTTTCATGTTTTTGAGCCTACTTAGTTTATGTATTTTGGATTCCCGTTTTGTGTTCTAGTCTTGATTCTTGTTTTGTGTTTTTCCTCATTTTTTGTGAATTAAAACCTTTATTTAACATCTATCCCAGCAGTGCGCATGTTTCCACATTATCACTGAATATTCATGACACCTCCTTATAATCAGTCATTTACAAATAAAGTTTATTTTAAACCAAACTTGCATTTTATTTACCCTAAGCTTCTCATCTTTCATAAATAATTAAATTACTGTTATGGTGATGAAACAACAAGAACAAAGCTAGAAATGTGACTTTACCATACGCCCCAGCAGTTGACTGATTCTCATTTTAATATTCAGTGTAAGGTGATGGTGAATATTCGTCTTATTCAGAATATTGTTCTTTTCCAGTCAGTCAAATGTCCCAACAGGACTGGTCTATAGGGTTCACCTTGGAGAGTTGACTAGTCTGCTTGACCAAAGGATGCCCTTGCTCTGTAAACAATTTCACTGTATTATTCACCTCACACACTTACTACAAACAAATAACCCGCCAGCAGAATGGGGCACTCTATTACAATGTAAATGTTTATTTAAAAGGCTCCTGGAGGTTGGAAGTATATGAGTATAGCATTCTTTGAGGGGTACATTTGCTTTCAGAAACTATTTTTCACATAGACCTTAGGTGGAAGCATAAAAAAAGCTCATATGGAAAATAATAACATTGTGTAGCATTGATGGCGATGCAAAACCCAAAGTTCAGTTCTTTGAAAAATATTGACACATCTCCCTCATGGAACAGTTCATCATAGAAAGCATCTCAATGTCATGTAGCATTTTCTAGCCTTTCAAACATTGGTGTTAATAGATAATATCTTTGGTTTGAAGACCACATTTCTCAGTGTCCTTCTTGCATATGACATTGCTCTCTGTTTTATGTAGTTGCCACTCTCTCTGTCTCTGACTGGTGCTTTCATACACACAGACAGACAGGGGTGTAGCATTGTGACAACAGAACCACAGATAACCTTAATTGCAGTAGTCATAAGTATACACCTTGCCAGAGTAATGCATTAGTTATGTGTTTGAGACTGTGTGCTGGGCAGGAAGTAAAAGTGTGATAAGGTGCTTTCTGTGAGAGTTGCTTCACAAGCAGCTGTAGAGGCAGATAATAACTCCCCTTTAAACTACTCCACGCTCAGCATCTATACTCAGCCTAGACATACTGAATAGCTATTTGCATGCTACATTATATGTGACATAAATAATACATATTAATCTCAAGAAAGGAGTTACCAGGCGGCCCTAAATTTGATGTTAAATAAAAGTAAAACAATATGTAAACAGAATGGATCAAGAATGAAATATTAATTAATTTACTCATATTAAATTAAAACTAGAACAAAGATACAAACATATCAAATGTTGAAACTGAGACATTTTATTTAATAAAAAATATATGCTTTTTTTTTTTAGAATTTAATGCCTGCAACACAAAAACACTGAGACATAGACATATTTACCTCTGTAACTCCATAAATAATTGGGGATTGAGGAGACCAACTGCTGAAGTTCTAAAAAAACTCCAGAAGTGAAGGCAGCCAGGATGCTAGCAGTTATTTAAATATCTATAAAAATAAAACAAAAGATAATTAAAAAATAGAAAAATCATACAGCTCATCTGCAAAACAAGTTCTCTACAGAAACATTCAGAAAAATGGTTATTTAATGGGACTGCACAAAACCCCCTTTTGGCATTATTATTAATAAATGTGTACCTCAAATAGAGGATGATTTTGCATGTATTAATTATACATTATTATTATTATTATTATTATTATTATTATTATATTCAATTTATATATGTTTAAAAAATATATAAAAATAGGTAGTTATTGTAACACTATAAACTGTGTACTACTGAGAACTAATGAGAGCCCAGACGGAAATCTCCTTTGTTTATAGCATTCAAAAATGGTTGCTCATTCTTCTGCAAAAGCCTGAGATAATTGCTGCACTGGGTGAATACATTTGTAATTATACTAATTTAGGTTTTTGGCATTACAGTATCCAAAGTTTTTTTTTAACATTATTGTACATTTCAGGTTTATTTAATAAATTTAATATAATAAAACAAAGGGAGTAGTATAGATAGATAGATAGATAGATAGATAGATAGATAGATAGATAGATAGATAGATAGATAGATAGATAGATAGA
>JBBPDA010000009.1:13919491-13949337 GCA_037974385.1 Arnoldichthys spilopterus | reverse complement strand
CTCTCTCTCTCTCTCTCTCTCTCTCTCTTTCTCTCTCTCTCTTTCTCTCTCTCTCTCTCTCTCTCTCTCTCTCTCACTCACTCCAAATGTGGCATCACTGCTGAATATTTACAAGGTTCTGTTGCTGTTTTAAAGCAACGGCAATTGTCATCTTGTTGTTTACCCTCATTGAAGTTTCATATTTCACTTTGAAAGGCAGCAGCATTGGCTTAGAGCAACTGTCTGCACATGTGCGATGAGTTGAGAAGCTGTTCCCAGACATGGATTACATACAGGTCACTTTAAAACAGCAACCATTTAAGAGCAAACCTCAAATGAGTAATACTGAGAAAATAAGGAGTGATAGTGGTTGATACATTGTGGCTATGACAATTTTAACATTCATATTAGAAACAGGATCCATTAGAACAAGATGGAAGGGAAAAGGTGTGTGTGATACAATTTTGCTGAAGGACTCTGTGAAGGCTTTGCTGTCAATCTTATATAGCCTAATGACCTTTCTCATCATTTTAAGGCCACATATACAATTTATATCTAGTGTGTGTTTGTGGGTATGAATGTGCATGTGCTGGTTTTAAATAATTCTTTTCAGTGCTCCATTCAAGGCACTTGTGTGGCAGTCCATTTGGAGTAAATGACCACCTTTACAGCTCTCCTCTGCCTTCCTGATTGAAGGAATAACTTTAGACAGCATGGCCATCACTTGAATAACAATTGAAGCCTGCTGCTCTGTGTGTGTGTGTGTGTGTGTGTGTTCCTGCTGGCCTATGTGTTTATGTGGTTGGAGGTCTCTTGGTGTATTTGTTGTCCTGTCTGCCATTTGGGGCTTCAGAGCAGGAGGTGATCCAGGTAGATCAGTGTAGATCCCTAATTGTTTTCCCAGAACTGTAAGTGGCCAGTAATTAAGACTGATGAATTAATTAGCTGTCTTGTAAACAGTTGGTTTGTTTGCACAAAGGTTGTGATGAAATTAAAGACCTTCTGTCAACCTCATTTGGTCTGTGACTTGGTGCCCCTGGTTTACCCTGAATTCTAATTACTGCTTCACTTTTACTTGAAATGGAAACGAGTAAGTGGATACCAAACTGTATGCATCTTTCCCCCACCTCAGTATTGCTGCAACATCCAGCTTATCTATCTGCTGCAGTTGCACTCACCCATAACAACATTTCCATGTTAAAACATACATTGATGGTCCTGTGACACTGGTAGTCTTCACTCCTTTTAAAACATGTTTAATTTGCATTTTTACAATAAAATAAATAATAATTTATCCAGCAAGAAAATATATTAAACAATGGATAAGGTCATGGGCAGGGAATGTCTTGTTCCTTGTTCATAACATTCTCTGCCTTCTAATAGTTAAATTGTCTTTAAAATGTCTGCATTTTGATGAGATCACCACCAGATGTTCCCTAATAACTTAACTTTGTACAGAGAAATGTCCTATATTTTTCATGTAGTTGCACAGAAAATTAAGCACATGTGAAACAGAAAAAGCTTTACAAATATGAGAGTTAACATATGTTCAAAATTTACTGCTAAAAAGTGTTGGATGTGAAAATGACTTGATTCCCAAAAATGCAGTTATGTAGAATTACTACATAATTATATATGTTGTGAAATAAAGTGAACAAAAAGTGTTTTTCTTTTTTTATTGTAGTGTAATAAAAAATTCAGTGGACATTTGTGTTGTGGTCAGATGACTCTGCAGAAGTGTATACTAGAATTCTACAGAGACATGCTATGTAAGTCCATGGTTACATCAATTAGACAATGTGAGGCATTTGCTACAACAGCATAGCTTTGTAAACAAACAGTATGTCAAGTGAAGTGAAAGTAACTATTTGTCATTGTGAACACACTCAAGCACCACAACGAAATGTGACCTCTGCATTCAACCCATCACACGTGCACACGTGGAGCAACGGGCAGCTACCAACAGTGCGGAGCAGTGTAGCGGGACGGTTCCTTGCTCAAGGGTACCTCAGTAGTGCAAGGGGTGGGATTTGAACCTGTAACCTTCAGATCCCAAAGGCAGTGTCCTAACTACTAGGCCATACCTGCCCTTATGTGTGCTTTAATGGATTTTTCTCCAAATGAAAATGTATGGTGCATTATGAAGAGAAGAATCAGACAATTTTTCAATTAAAAGGAAAGGTTATATAACACAGTGGTAAACATGCTCCCAACTTGTTCTAGTTTGTTGCAGGCAACAAATTCTATATTTGTTTACATTCCCACAATTCAAATAAGTAATATATTAAATATTGAAAATCCTCTCTTTCATTGTCAGTTAGAAAAGGCTCGAGAGAATTAACAAATCACACATTCTTGTTATTATTGCAATTTACAAATGTTCCATTTCTCCTGGAAATTGGGCAGTAGTAGTTTTTCTTAACCATTTTAGATATGGATGATTTGGGCCATAACTTCAGCGCTACTTGCTTTAAACTTTTGCGGTACTCATTTGTCTTTAACACGTTTGTCTTAAATTGATTTAATGCAAAGTCTTTGTTTTAACGTAAAAATTAATCTAATGCATGACCCACTAAACAAATAAACAAATAAATAAATAAATATACATTAGCCACATTTCATTTCAGTTAATTATGCTGATTAATGGGGTGCTACACTGATTAAAACAGGCTGTTTACACATACTGTATGGAAGCTCTTCCATAATAATGTTGGTAATTTAAGGAAATAATGATTGATTTATTTGATTCATGGGAAATTAATAGCCCAATCAAAATAACTGAATTAAACAATAAGAATAAAGTCCATACTGTAGTAACTTTCTCAAGTAGTTAAATTATTGTGTCCAGAGCACAAACAAATATCTGAGATTCCATGCATTAGTCTAGTTATCATTTTACTATTACCATTTGGAAGAGTGGCAAATGAGAACGAAGAGCTCTAAATAGCTCCTTATTCTGTCACTTCAAATGCAACCTTAATGTGTGTTCAGATTATTTGTATTAAATAAATGAATACCCAAGAGAATTTTAATATGTTCAAAATTGAGAACATAACTCTATACTTACCTTCAAGTCAAAACCTAAACCTTAACTTAAACCAAATCTAAACCCTTTGTTTAACTTTAAGCCCAAACCTAAACCTAAAACTAAAGTGAAAGTAAAGTGAAAGTGACTTATTTGTTATTGTGAACACCCTCAATCACACACAAAGTGCACCACAGCAAAATGTGATCGTTGCATTTAATAACCCATCATATGGGTTATAATCATATGAAGTAGCAGGCAGCTACCAACAGCAGCCAGGGAGCAGTGTAGTGGGATGGTACCTTGCTCAATGGTACCTCAGTGGTAGCCAGGGCAGGACCAGATCTACAGTTTTACAGAAAACATTCTTCCTACAATCTCTTCTGAATAATACAAAAGTATTTTCTATATTATTATTATCCATATGCCAGATTGAATTGGAAATTATCTCTTAAAGAGCTACAGTAGTGTAGATGTGTAGCTTTGAACATTTGTTTTTAAATATTTTTGTTAACAGCAGGAAATTATCTTTCATTTTCACTACACTGTGAAAATTGACAATAATTTTATGCCAAGCCAAGTTGGTTGCAAATGACTCATTTGATCATCTGTATTATCACAAGACATTAAATTACGGTATAGTCATAAGAGTGGCAAGTAAAGCATTATTACAAAAAGAATAATGAATTGTTGACTATGAGTGTGAATTGGGATGTGTGTTTGAGTTTTTTATGTGTTTGTATAGGAGGATGAAATATTTGAGTCAAGGGAGCTCATTTGTAGTAAGGTTGGCTCATCCTCCCTCACAACAAAAGCTGTGGATTTACCTCCCAGCCTCTTCTAATGAAACCTTACACGCAGCCGGAGCCTGCAGCACAACCCACATTGCACACACTACTGACCATTATAGCCACTGTCAAACTCAAATCAGTATAAAGACGAACATCTTATTCAATATGGCAAATGCACTGGATACAGTGGATAACATGCACATTATAGAAAAACAACACACATAAAAGCCAAGCATAACATCATGAAAAATGCCAGTATTAATGTGTCTTTTGTCCTTCATTACATCCCTTCATCTAAAACTGCTCATTATGGGCATGAGATGAATTAGTCTCTGAAAAACTCCTTACATTATAAATGTAAATGACCTTGCCTTTTGTTTCCCTACAGAACAGTAGATGATTTCTGAACGATTTATCAGTCCTATACCACCGACCTCTAATTTCTCATTCAGTGCTTTTAATATCATCACAATGCTCTGCTGGAAAATGGTGCTTCAGAGAAGAAAATGAACTTGTAAAGGTCTCCTGCATTTGCGTCACAATGTCCAATTTTCAAGTAGCTAGAGGTGAAAGGGAATCATAGGATTGAAGTGAGATGTGGAGTTAATCAATAGCTCCTTATGTAGATGCATAGATAGAAATCAAAAGCTGGGCTCTGTTGAACATTGCAGCCTACTCCCCAAAATGGGGTGTTGTAAACAGGTATCGATTAGGCAGGCACAGACTGGGTCTTATAGAGGAGTTAGAAAACACAGTCCTGTACAGAAACCACCTGCCATTGATCCACAACACCTAGTTACTGTCTTCACTCTCCACACACAGCTCACAGCACATCTCCATCCATTCCTAAAACATTTCAGCATGTGAAAAATCTGTATATAACATACAAACTCTGCCTCCCCTTGATTAACACATAAAGGCAGGCAAGGTTTATGAATGCAGGTCTGCCATGTGTAGATAGAAGAGCATTCTTTTCATTAATCCTTGGTTAATTGGGATTCTGACTTGCTAAATCCCTGCAACTACTTGCTTCATTTGTGCTTTGATATTGCAGTAGCCAGTGGCTATTTTCATTGATCGCTTTACTCTCTTGAAAAACAATAGGATCTGGATATTGTAAGCCCCATTGCTGTTTTAGTTGCAAGGATCAGCCCCTGCTTTTGAAATGGCAAATAAAATGGTAAGATGTAAGTAAAAGAGAAAAAGATTTTTTTTGTCCCACAGAAAGCATTTTATTTTAGATGTAAATCCATAACAATTCTACTGCTATAAAATAGAGCTTTCTTAAGTCCAATCTTAAGTCCAATCTCAAACAATAAAAAGAACAAAATCAACTGACAAAAGCACCCATCACGGTCACCCAAATGACCCCACCTTCTTCCAGTTTTTCATTCTTCTACATTTTGTGTTCTTAAACCTGTCTATCATAGTCAATATTAACATTTTCAGTAATTTCTGCTACAATAGCTCTCTGTGGGATCAAACAGATAAGATGGCCTTCACTTACCATGTGCATCAATGAGCCTTGGGTGCCCGGGATCTGTTACCAGTCCAGCTACTGTTTTTCCTTAGACCAATTTTGATAGGTACTAGCCACTGCATACCAGGAGCACTTTTATTTAATATGGGTCAAAACAGTTGATGAAAATTCCCCTAAAGTAGATCAAATGTTCTCTTTATTCAGAAGAAAACAGAAAATATATGAATTCCATATGAGCCCATTACCAAAGAAAAAATGCACAGATGATCACAAACATTTATTATACATTTTATTATATTAAAATTTTATTCCAAAACTGTGACCTACTAATTTAATGCTTAATGCAGGCCAATTTCCCTACAGAACAACATAGAGTCTTGAAATGTTTAAAAAGACTTGAGAATACAGAAGAGGGGATTTTTGACTGCTCCTCAGTGCAGAATTTCTTTAGACCTTGCAGAGTCCTGTGTCTTCTCTTGTGACCTCTCTTCTTGAGCTCAACTTACAGGTTTTCAATTGGTTTCAGATCAGGGGCCTGGGATTGCTATGGCAAAAACTTGATTCTGTGTTCATTAAACCATTTTGAGTGGAGTTTGATGTGTGCTTTGGATCATTCCCTTGCTGGAAGATCCAGCCATGAACAAGTTTCAGGTTCTTCTGCAGGAAGACAGATTTTCATTTAAAATCACTGGGCACTTCCTGGAATCCATAATGCCAAGTATGCAAATGATGATGCCAAGGCCTTTGGAGAAGTAACATCCCCACAGCATCATAGAGCCTCCACCATATTTAATTACTTGCATTAGGTGCTTGTCTCTGTAGTTGTCTTTATTTCTACATTAAGCCCACCTTTAGCATTTAAAGTTAAAGAGCTTGTTTTGTATCACTTGATCATAGCATGGTATACCAGTTACATTTAAATTGGCATTTGACAAATGCTTCAGCTTGTGCTGAAAAGACAGGTAAAGCTTATTTGTGGTGGACCTTCCAAACTATATTGAAAGGTTTTTCATGGTAGTGGAAAATAAGATTTTGGGTTAAAATTTTATGAGGCAATACTTCCTTTACATGTTTTTTTTTCTAATGGTTGCTTTACAGTGTTTTATAAGTAAATTTTAATTCTGCTATTTCAA
This sequence comes from Arnoldichthys spilopterus, assembly GCA_037974385.1. Taxonomy (NCBI): domain Eukaryota; kingdom Metazoa; phylum Chordata; class Actinopteri; order Characiformes; family Lepidarchidae; genus Arnoldichthys; species Arnoldichthys spilopterus. The sequence continues at coordinate 13,942,929 of JBBPDA010000009.1, read as the reverse complement.
ACAGGGCACTGTATCTGTGATATGATTATAAATTGTCAGAACTAATTATATATTTCTATAAAATATAATTAGTGATTTTTATACATACATATTTTTATCTAAGGATGTTTGCAAATTAATGACTTTTACTTTAAACCTTTTAAAATGCAACACAGGATGTTATAGAGGTATATGAAGGAACATATACATTTAAAAAGGCTGAGGAAAAACTAGCCACCTGAGTTACTACAATAAGATGTATTTACTAAAAGAAGCAGTGCTTTGAAGTACTTGATTTAAATATGTGCATTACTTTCATTTGACTGAAACATGTTATACCAACATAGTAGCTGTTGCTGGGTTGGCGTATCGCTGTTTTTCAGGTGATATGGCTTTGTTTTTGTTTGAGTTAATTGTGGGAATAGATCTGAAGTGAAACAGTAGAAATAAAAAAGAAAATTGTCACATTCATACCATGAACATTTATTCCACCAGGAAGTTGGTAGTATGTAATCAAGTGGATTTTTTTCTTGTCATTCGATCTTATTTCTTATTCTTCTATCTGTCGGAAGCTTCTAAATTACAGTTATTCCTAACAACACAGTGTTGTCACTGTAGTGAAACCACTGCCCTTGTGAATAGCATTGCTTTTTCCATGACTATTAATCAACAACTTTCTTTCCTCTCTTATCCATAACCCTTAAAGTTAAACATGTAATGTTAGCAGAATAAATTGCATTATGTGCTCTGATAGTATCAAATCTTAAGTCTTCACATTTTTAATTTAGTTTGTGTGTTGACACAGATCACTATCTCCTATGACTTGTCGCTTATCTGAGTGATGGAATGGAATTTTGCTGGCTTATATAGGTGATTTTCTAGGAACCTATCTGTCATAGTCGGGAAATGCCTTATCTGTCATCAGCTGGGACTTTATTCATTTTTAGCAGCTTTCATCCATGTACAGATTTATGTCTATTTTGTCCTTGCACAAAGCCTTCTGCTTCTCCTACAGCCGAGTGGAGGCTGCACTTGAAATGCAGCATGTTTAATGCTTGCTCTCTTGGAGCTCATCAGCTTTGCAATGGTGTTGGGTTTAATCTAGGTTCATATTAAACTACACCCATGGGTGTCTCTGAGAAAAATAATCAATACCTCCACTTATGATTATCGCTTAACATTCGTTTTAAACCAGGTGCTGAGAGTAAAATCCTCTACTGAATGGAGAACTTATTTGGACATTTATCAAAGGGTGAAACTGATAAATAAATGCCTACAAAATCCTTGAAACATGTTCTGATATAGTTGCAAGCCTATACTTTTTGCATTATAAACCAGACAACTCTAGTTAAGACAGCACAGAAATAATTCCACAAGGAGTTTATGACTGTATAAACATTCCACTGCTGTGTTCTGCCCATCAGAAATACCTTTACAGCCCTGCAAATAGGTATCCTGTCAACATCTGAGATGGAAAAAAAGAAATATCAAGGTGGCTATAAATATATCTGTTGTTCTGCATTCTCTTTTGAACTTTTTTTCCCCATCTGGATTTTAAAAGGATTTACTTTAGGGATGAAGGCTTTGCTCCAGGCCTTTGCAAGTAGGAAACAATGCATGAGACCATTTCCTGCAGCCAGAGAGTAATGCTTTGTTTTTGTTTTTATGAGGAGAAAGGAATCCTTATCAGAGATTTCCTAGAGAAAAACTGAGAAAACTGTTTCTGAAGGGCGGTGCTGCACAGCAGATAAGGAGTTTAAAGATGATGAATACAACAATGATGCTCAATTTCATGCTAAAGTGGGGACACAAAGCCAGACTGCTAATTTAGCCACTGATAGCAGCCGGCAGCAGCGGACGAAAAACCCCTCCAAGATTAATAGCCTGTCAGAGCAAGTGGAAGCCAATAACATGGATCACTGAAATCAAAAGTTACTGGTTTGTGTTGCAAGTGCTAGATAAATATGTTTGAGGGAGTGAACCAAATGTTTGGATGAATACTAGAAGATTTTCCACTAGCAGCATGGAAAAGCCATTGATTAGTGATCACTGAGTGCAGCTTTTTTTTTTTTGAAAAGCAGACAAATTAATATATTCCATGTGTAAAGATGAAATATAAATAACATTTTATTTCCAAACTAGGTTTTTTTGGATGGGTTGTGAGGGGCTTTGGAACAAAGAAGAATTTGGTAACACTATAGTACAGAGGGACATACTGATTTTAAAATATTTAAATAACAGTAACTGCCTTTCAGTAGCAAGCTTGTAATTAACATCACATTACCCCATAACTACTTTATTAAGCAATAACTAGTTTTAATGAAACATTTTCCAGAACATTTTTATTCATGAATTTATTCAACATAATCTTTTGCACAACCATTACCTCAGTATTGGTTCTTTGTGAAATGCTTATTTTTGGACATTTTAGTGACATCTCTACAAAGCATGACCAGGGTGTTTCCATTTCTTTCTTATCATTACCTCAAAAACAGATCACCACCTACATCAAAAGAACACCTTCTGGCCTGATTAGCCAGTTACCAGCTATTGATTTCATAAGGCTTAATAAAGCATAATAATGGATGTTGTTATTTTTATGTGCAAATGATTCTGACAATATACAAACACAAATGCTCTGGAAAATTATTCATCCATTTCAGTTTATGCTTAAAAAATAGTAATGAAGCTAGATATGCTACTGACTTTATAAACCTTCATAAGGAGATTAAATTTGTCCTGGAATATGCCTAATTCACACTAGATAACTTAGCTTAACAAAGTAGTAACAAACAGCCAGTTTAATACCAGCTACTGTCTTGTAAAGGCTGAAAGGGCATTATAAATTAATCAAACTGACCCACACTACTAAGTTCTACCAACGATTTCACCAATGAAGTTCTTAGCTTTCTATCATTTCACATGTTGTTTCAACTTCCAGAGAATCAAGGAAAAGAAAAGACAAACATGAAGCCTTAGTCCAGTTTCTGGCACACTAAGCTAACTATACTGAGGAACTTCCTTAATGAAACTCTACCATGATTATAATGCAGCTATTTTATGTTCCTGATTATTTTAAGGGTTTGTACCTTCAGTCTTGTCTTTAATAAAAGAATGCCTGCACCAAGGGGTTCAAGTCATGAAATGAAATGTGACATCATGTTTGGGATTATGGATCATGTTATTGTTTTGCTGCAATTTGAAATTCATCTTGCTCCTGTCTTTAGCAGTCACAGCAATAATAAAAAAAAAATATTGTCACTCTTATAAAGGTTACTTTTCATATTATCTCTCAATAAAATATTTTATTTCTGCAGAACTATGTTGTAATGTAATCTTGCCTTGCTGTTTTTGGTGCTTCCCAATTATATTTTTGTGGGATATCCATTGAGGGTATGCTGGTGAACTCATGCATTCTAAACTGCCCTCCAGAACAATTAGCACATTTGTAACTGAGGAAAACTGCTCCGAAAGAAAAGCCTTCCTAATGCTTTTTTAAAGAGCTTTTTCTTACAATGCTGAAAAAGGTGGAATGGCATATATATCTGATTTTCCTTTTCAGGACTTCTACAGTTTGTACATTACTACACATCTGGTCGCATAAAGAGAAAAAACCCACAAGTGTGAACTGTGGGAAGAGCAGTTAGGTAAACTTATATTCCCTCCTCTCCAACTTTGATGTCAGTAAATAGCTTTTATTTTAAAATTATTATTATTATTATTATTATTATTATTTGTCATAGTAGTAGTAGTTGTAGTAGTATACATGAATGTTTCTATAAAGAACATATTATATCATGTTGTGAAGCTTTTTTAATTGTCCTTGGTTCTTGAATTATTCAACGTTTTCTACATGATCTAAAAAGAATGCATCTCTGCACTTTAATCCAGTCCTCCTTTTTCAGTTTTGTGGTCTGACAACTCAATCTAGAGTCTTATAATTGTACATTATTCCCTTATGATACACTCCTGTGAGAATTAACTTGACCTGCTGGAAATGCTTTTAGAAAAGGTCAGGGTGAAGGTATATAGACTCATGTCATTTTTACATATACGTTCAAAATTAATACCTTTAACCATGAATATGTGTCACCGTTTATTGTTCAATCTGCTTTTGACCACCAATTCTAGGTGCTACAGTTGCTGAACACTGCATTCAATATTACAGATTTGGTCACTGAATTTAGTTATTCAATGTTTTAAGTTACCTTTCAAGCCAAGTGTAATTATTATACAAAATGACTTTGGTCCTAAGGTTTTGTATATATAATATATTTTGTAATATATGTTATTTAATTTTTATATATATTTAATATAAAAGAAAATCTAGAAGCAATAATTTATTGATTTTGAATGGGCTGATATCATGTCTGGTCATGCTGGTCAAACTGTTATTAATGTATGTGATGTGTGATATGTCTGACATTCTATCATATGTCTGCAATTTAGTAACATGCAGGGAGATGAGATTATCCCAAATTGATTTAAACTGAGGTCTTAAACTGATGAATATCATAAAAATATTGTTCATCTGTAGCATTAATTCTCACCTTTGCTTATATTCTTTCTACATACTTACAACATGATAATGAAAACTTTAACGCTACATAGTTTGAAATATAAGGCAGGGTTTTCAGTAATATGCTATCAAAACTATCCTAAGGGGATTCAATTGTCTCTGTTAGAGTTCATTTCTTCTCTCTCTTTCTCTCAGGCTGTCTCTCTCTCTTTATCACTGTGCTTTCCAAAGCTGCATTTTACACCTGTGCTATCAAAGACCACAGCTGAATGTCACATGGCAACATTCATTTTTCATAATAATTTATGGGGGGGGGGGTATTGCATGCATATAATGCACTTTAAGGGATATAATGTGCAGTGATCTGTGGCCTATAGGTTCATTCTACTCTTTACTGAAGGCTGTGATGTACCTGAGGAGGGAAGGCAAAAAGAGATGAGTTAAGGCTCATGAATTCATATGAATTATAGAACAGTGTCCTCCCTTCATCTCTAGCAATAGCCATACACTTGAAGAAGAATTAGGTCCCTTTGGGCCTTTAACCAAGCTCTCAGTTAATCAAACACACACACACACATTTATTTATACATATATTTGTAAACATTATGCTTATTGTATTCTTTTTGGAATAAATGGATAAATGCAATAGAGGGGGCAATGAATTATATTAACATCTTTAAACAAATAGAAGAACTCTAAATGTACATTGAGAGAGGAGAGGAGGTAAGGGGCAGAGATTATGCCAGGCATGCTAAAACTGAGCTTCTTCTGTGACTTTGAGGGATACTTGACTGATAAGTTTGATGATGTAAAGCCACTTTTCTCAAAGAATTAAGTCTAGAATCTTCATACAGTCAGTATGAATTTGTTGTGGAAACCCTTAAATAGAAAAATATGTAACTTTATTTCACTTTGTTGTCCAACAGTATCCTGACATATACTGCACACATAGCTTCCAAAAGCTTAATAATCTAAATAACACATACCAAAATCAACAGAAGACATTTCCTGTTTTCCCCATTATTATTATTATTATTATTATTATTACCTTTTTTCATGTTTTTATGTTTTGCTGTGGTGGAACAATAATGATACACTGCTTACAGATTAATAAAATGCAGGAGATATCAATTATAAACATGGAGGGCATATTCCACATGTGCATCTTGGTGCAAAAGTTATAGTTTTATTTTATTTTCTTCCATCCAAAGATATGTTGACAGTTTCTTTTTTAAATATCAATTTTCCATCAAATGAATAATGATTTTTTGACATTTATGTTTGGTTTAAACATCTGGTGTTTACTTTCAAGTAGTTCTAATCATTGTGGTTGTAATTCACACACTTTGTGTGATCCTCTTGTCTTGATGATAAATAGGCTGCAAGACAGACAGGAAATTCAAAACTTATAGTTAAACCATTTCTTCCAACACTTCCCATTGTTTTGAGAGGCTGTAGACTTTTTGAGCGATGTTACTGTCCATGGTAAGCCCAGAATGCACTTTTTTAGCCTGCCATCCTCACTGCAGTAGGTGGTACAACCATTTTTATTGCCAGTCAGTTCATCAGACCACAAACAAACCCGAAGAAATCCAATTAGCTGATAATACCATGCAAATACAACAAACAAGGCTGACGGTTGGAGGGCCAAATGAATCTTGTGGAATAAAAGCATTAGAGCTAGACTTGGAAGAGTGTGTGTGCTTAATGATGAAGGATGCACTGAGTGGCTGGAACTACGGCTGAATGCGCAGCGGTACAAAAGAGCCTCACTAACAATGAGCCGTGGAACAATGAGGGCACTGGCTGTGTGGATCCAAAACTAGGCTCCTGAAAAGACTTATTATGTGTGGATTGTAAAAAATGACCTAACTCAAAGATCATATTAATATACTTTTTTCTTACTAAAGATAGTGGGGCATGTCAATGTACATGGAAATGTCTTGCTAAATCTTGCTTTATGGCTTGGTTCTATTTTTATGCTGTTAAGCTACATCTGCTAAGCTCCATATAAGTAGACATGTGATAAATACAACCAGCATGTATAATGTTATTCCTGGTATTAGTCATGTAAAGGCACATAGGATGTGGTAAAATGCAATGAATTTGGTGATACATGATACATTCCCAGGAAATATTGCTCCAATATGAGTGTGTGAGTGTGTGTGTGTGTGTGTTTGTGTGTGTGTGTGTGTGTGTGTGTGTGTGTGTGTTTGTGTGTGTGTGTGTGAGAGAGAGAGGTGGTGGATGGGGTGGGGGTGTCTGTGTCCATTTCTCCTTCTCTACAGGGTTGAGAGTTCCTCGGTTGAATAAACTCCACTGTCTCTAGTCATTACAGCCATGCTGTAAACAGAATAATGCACCAAATCAGCTGTTATGGAAAAGCTGGCTGCTCCGGTGCTATTCCCAACCCTGGGGAAAACTGTATATCTCTGCTTTTAGGGCCTGTTATTAATTCAGCAGAATTTTAGCAGGCCCTATTTGACAAGACAGCCAGAGAAAGGACAGAACTACGAGGTCATAGAGATTTAGCTTTTCTTTCCCTGTCCCTAAGCAGAGGCAGTAGCCTTGATACCCTTTACTTAGCTTTCAGTTCCTTTTCAAGGATGTAATGCTAGCTGTATATTAGCCCTATGAGGGGTTTGAGCTGTTTTGAAGGAGTCTGGCAAATATGGCATCCAGACACCAGTAATTAAAGCCGCTGTTTTGGCAGCTGATTGCAGATCCATGGTTAACACCCTTCCAGTCAGCTTGACAAGAGCTTTCACAACTACTGTAATCCTTTGCATCATGATTATTTATTTTGCTAAAGACTACAGAAAGTAACGCTGCATCATAGCAGCTTGCAAGTTTATATTACAATTCCTGGAGTTGAATAAAAAAAGTAAATTACAAAGGACATGTACACTTCCAATTAAGTATTGTTTTTACACTACTGTAGTCACTTTCACATTACAATATATATGGGATGGTGGGGCATGTACCATTGAACTGAGTAGGTCCACCTTTGGACAGTGAATTTGTTGAATGCCAGCCAATAGATTATCTATCTATCTATCTATCTATCTATCTATCTGTCTGTCTGTCTGTCTGTCTGTCTGTCTGTCTGTCTGTCTGTTGAATATCTATTTGAGTATCTGTTAAAACTCATGTGAAGTGCAACAGTAATAGAAATGTGATAAAACCTAGTACCAGGGCTAGGTTTAGGATTAAGGTAAGGGTAAGTTTTAGGTTTGAGGTTGAGGTTAAGGTTAGAGTATGTTAGGGCAAGGGTTAATGTTCAGGAAAATAAGATAAACTGGATATATATTTTACTAAATTTAAGTTAAATGCAGGTAACTACAAAGCATCTACAATGACCCATCAAATATATACAATGATTAAAAAATAATTCATATTTTCTTGAGTATTTACCAGAGGGAATCCTTGCACCCTCTAGGCCTTGAAATAAGTGTAAGGGTTGGCGCCCTGCCGGTTGGGAGCTTAGTTTTTTAAAGTCGCTCTGTGTCGGGCCAGCTGGGGGCATTGGGCAACATGTCGCCAAGGTTACGTCAATCGTGCTTAGGTGTTTAACCTGGGCAAAAGCCCTTATAAGCATGGTTGTCTAACCATGCGGTGCGGAGTCCTTGTCTCTGGTACAGGTGTGGTAAGCATTTTTTGCATTGGCCACACTGGACCCGCCGGTAATTTGGAAAAGGCTCTTGGGTGTCTGTCCGTGGGCCTCTCTGTCTTTTTTTCGCTTCTTGCTGTGTCCATGCTCACAGGATTTTTAGTTCAGCACTCGCATCCATGGATTTTGTTGTTTTGTCCCTTACCCAGGAGTCTCATTGCCGGCGATCACTAGAGCTGGCCCTTTGCCCGTTTTACCATCTCTAGGCTTAGCTAGTTATGCACAGCCGTGTTTACATCTGGCATCACCGGGAAGCGGTTGCCCACCTGCGTTTCAGTGCCGTTTTATTTTTCCACCTGTTTTCGGCATATGCCCAATCAACTAGTCTTGTGACATGTCCTTCCTTCCTCGCTGACGCAAGCGGGGAGGCGTGTCTTCCCCCTGCACTTGGCTCCTCAGAAAACTTCTGTGTTGGCGGCGACGCCTTATGATTACTGGAATCTGACATACTGAAAAAAAAACCACAATGCTTCACATACATCTGTTTTTGGAGGGGAATTTAAAAGAAAAAAAACTAAATAGGAATTCTAACTTCTGCAGTGCTGTATATTTACCATGCATAGTCCCAAATAGAGTAATCTAATGGATGTGTTTCATGGTGTAAAGGTTGAAAAGTAAGCCCAGCCCAATAGTATTCACACAAACCTTGTTCATCCTATAGGACACACTGTCTTGGTGTCAGATTACTAAATAAGATTTTTTACAAAATTTACTTTGTTACTGTGAAATTGTGCCATAGGACATAGGACATGGACACCTTTTGTGATGGGAGTCTGGTGGAAATAAAAAAAAGCTAATAAAATGTATTTACATATAAGTTATTGTTATTGCATTGTTAAAATTAAAAAAATGTACAATTTACTTCACAGTCCACTTAAACTTTGCTGCAAGAAACAGCTTGCTTTGAAATGATGTATTTATGATTGACCTTATATTGACATAATCCATTCTGATCTGTCACAGGGTATCATATAAGAACAAAGTGGATTTAAAATTTCAACACAGCTTATTTAATTCTAAAGAGAATGGAAAAAGTTATATAAACTTATATAGATGTTATATGAAAAAATAATAATTCCTGCATTTAGTAACAACAGCATTCTGTAAGCAACAAATTTGCCTGGGATTTTGTTTCTGATTAAACCACTGCTGTTGGGTTTTCATTCACAAAAAAAACCTGTGGTCTGTGATCTGTAATTTCATGATGGTATCTTTTCATGGGCTGGGTTATATATTCCAAAACAATGTGCTGAAATTCATCAGTTAGTTTGTAGTAGAGCGTGGTAACAACTCTGTTGTAAGGAACAGTCAAATTTACCGTAACTGAATGGAAAAGACATGTCTTTCTTTTGTGGTAAGATGCCGTTTCATAACCAAGCAAAAGGGTGTAAATATTTTACGAGACAAATTTCATGTACTACATTTTGCAGCTTGGATTGAAGTCTCTTTGACTGTGAGCCCCTTGGCAGACGAATAGGTCTTTTGCATAAAATGTAGCCTCCTGCAAGTTTGTTTTACATTAGAAAGCCAGTATGCATGGCCAAATGCCAAAATCCGCATACATTAGCATTCAAAAGTGTGGCTGCAGCCCTGGCAACATGGAATATTAGTCCATTTTTTATCAAACAAAATCTAAAACACCATTTATCATGGCATAACATGGCAGACTTTATGTGCATGTTTCTTCTCTGAGTGAACAGAGTGGTTCAAGGTCTATAAGAATGCCAAAGGATGTAGTAGGTCTATAAGGACTAATTAAAACAGTTTACCGCATGGGAGAGATAAATGTGATTCACAGGTGCACCCAGGTCAGCAGATAATGGTGTTCTATTGCTGGTATTAGTTTAAAGGTTAGTATCATTTCCTTGCAGGAAAATCAAATGTATAAAACTTAGATTTTGATCTGGTAATATTGTGACTCGAATCACTGATCATTTACTAGATGTCCATATACATACATAACTGGAAATTAAAATGTATACAAAATCATTCAGAATAGTTTAATGTGAAATGTGTCACTAAACTGTTCACAACAGCAGTTATTATTATTAAGTTGTACAGGAGATGGTAACAGATACCTGTCTGATACCCAAGTAACTGTCCTACAGTAGTTTTACAATGAGGTTTTTTTCCCTAAAGCATATTATTAAAATACAAGTAGGGTGTGGATGGTACATCAAGTTGTGGTAATCAAAAGTACAAATCAACAGTAACAACAAACTCAGAACAAAGATAAAAACCAGCAGTGTTGACATTGCAATCTCAGGTTCCAGTCTCCAGTATTGTGAACAGTTCTGACTCAGTGTGTCTGAATGACTTAACAGCATGGCTTAATTATCTAACAAATGATTTATAGTCAAGAGACCAGACTTAGAGTCTGAGAGCCCCAGATAAATTTCTTGATTTGACAGTTGATCCCCCAGGTACTGCAGAATTGGTGACTTCAGAGTGAAAGCTATATTTACATTTACTTTTTATTTATTTGGCTGACGCTTTTATTCATAAGTTGAATCCATATATGTTGTCATTAATAACGTTAGATTTTTTGGTAACCCTTTACTGTAGGGTAGCATTTCCAATGCTACATGACATGTACATAAGTCTTGCCATTGACCTACATTAACATTTATAAAGGTGTATTCCTATAAGCGTCACCTGTCACTAAGGCATTTCTCATCAGTTTCATCCCAGAAAGTTTAATGACAAGTGAAACTGAAAAGTGAAACTGACAATTTGTCATTGTGAAAACAATCAAGCACCAAAATGAAATGTGACTTCTGCATTTAACCCATCACACGTGCACACATTAAGCAGCGATGCCCAGGGAGCAGGTTAATGTCAGTTGTCATAAAAGGCTTATATACATGTCATGTAACCTAATTAAGGGTACTCTACAGTAAAGTATTACCAATTATTTTAACCCTAACCTGTTAACAACAATGGGCACATCTTGCTGATGCATGAAAAAAAGAGCCATTTATGCACTGGTGAAGAGTCCGATTATCATACAGGCAGTAGAATAAAATGTTGATTTGTTCCAGTGTAGGCCGTATCACTCAGCTGTTCTTGGACTCTGTGGCTTAATCAATAGCAGAAGGGCGGAAAGAACAGGAGAATAACTTCCCCACTCACACTCTGTGCACAGCTTTTGCACCCAAGCCAAGGCCCTGCCACCACAATCACTGCACATCTGTCACTGCTGAATGGAAAAAGATGCTTTCAATAATTTCCCCTCTCAGTAATGCCCTTAATTAAATCACATTGAATATTTCTCTATTATGCTAATGTGCCATATTGGAAAAGTAATTCTTTTTAGCAGCAGTGACTCTTTCTGATTGATGTTTTCTGATGGTTGAATGGGGTGTGGTGATTTAAAGTGGTAGATTGGAAAGAAATATAATTTTTATGAAAACCATAATATCCTCAAAGGAGAAATGTAGAGAGATGGGGACAAGTAGTCATAAGGTGTCAATCCTCTCCGGTTTAAAGGTAAATCAAGGTTCTAAATCAAATTAAGTTGTCTCAAATCATGACTCTTTTTGTCACGTTGGACCTTTATATTTGTCTGAAATTACTTAGCTCAATAGATAACAGGATACAAAAAAATAGCATTACTGTCTTTCAGATGATGATGCAAAGAATTTCAATTATTCTTTATTTTTCTTGAGTATTTTTACTCACATCTGACTAAACATTCATATGTCTTCAGTTATAGAGTCCAACCTGTTTTCTTTCATTTCTGTCTAAAGTGCATTTTCTCAAGTATGGTTCTGTTAGTTCATTTGTTTCAATCATTTATTTGCTTGGTAAACCTCTTAGCTCATTTGTGTCAATCAGCTTGTTTACACTGTTTTTACAAAGTGTAGAAGAACCCACTTTAAACTGGTTTTATCTTACACGCTAACTATGCCTAATATGCTATGAGTCTCTTCCTCCTGTGTCAACTGAACTGTTGATGTCTGACACTTACATAATCATCAGTTATTGCATGGAAGTTTTGTTTAAACAATCAAACAATTAACCAAGTAACATTAATTTATAATTTGAAACTATAATATAATATAATATAATATATAATATAACGATTTTCAAGTCAAGTAGGCTTTTATTGTCATTTCCACGGTATACAGTTCACACAGTACACAGTGAAATGAAACAACAGTCCTCCAGGACCATGAAAAGTAGCAAGATGTGCAAATATGCAATAATGCAACATAGACAATGACACAGGGAGTAGGAAGAATGTAGCAGCATAAAGTTACATATCAGTAATAAATATTAAATATAACAAATTTTAATATCAAGACCAGATAATAATGTAATAATAATGTAGCCCTCAACCTTGTTTATTGTAGGGTAAATAAACCCAGGATGAATGGTGCAGCAGCTGATTATTTCCAGTGCTTCTTTGCAAAACTTCAGAAGTTTGCCTTACATGGACCTGTTTTCTTGTTCTTACTTTACCTCTGAGAGAACAGTTCACAGCTATGTAATCTCAAAATGAATATACATATTTCTGAAAAGGTAAAGGACCAAGTTTTGTAAAAGATGGATTTAATTTATGGGTTATGTCAAGTTATGACATAAGCAGGAATATATAAAAAGTCTATGGGACTTTAGGATTGTTTTTGAGTATAACACTACTGCATGCTTGCATGCATGTTGGTGTTTTTCAGTGGACTTATTTCCTTATTATTTTAAGATAATGTCAAATAATGTTTGCACAGCATTTCTGTGCATGCCTTAATGCTATCGCTAATTGCATGAGCCATTTGAAGTAGCAGAAAAACAGAGCAAGTAAGCAGAATAAAAGTAAAAAAAGAGGTTCACAGGAAATATTTATCATATTTTCTCAGTTAGCCATGCACTGATGGCTAGCAGGAAATAAAGTGTGTGTTTTTGACAGAGTCTGTGACTCTAGAGCGGCTCAACACGGGCTTTGCCTTACCCTGGTGCCTTTCTCTAATGTACCTGTCATGCCCTTGATATATGGCCGCATGTATATTTTAAGGTTCAACTGGCATGCCTGTCACCTGCAGTCTGTTTGTGGCATAATGATTGATCAGCACGCTTTTCTGGCTTTCTTTCTCAGGTGGAGAAAAGAGGCCTAAAAGAAGGATTTATTGGATTGGTAAGGAGCTCTGGAAAATTCATACAGAAATGACTAAATATGGCTGCCTGTCTAATCAAATGCACACGATTATATTTCATCATCTATTAAAATTGTTTGATTGAAACTATTTTTCCCCCAGAAATTTGATGAAATTAAATTTCTGAGAAATACTTACAGTTTCATCACAATAGCTCATAGCTATTGGCTACTGGAGATGCAGACAGATGATGCTGAATATATTTGATTTAATTATGGTCTTTTTTTCCTGCAGCTTTTCTGGGTTTTTCCTATGGAGTTGTCAGTTACTCAGCACTGGGCTCCCGCAGAGGAGGTGCCTGGGTAATGATCACCCAAGGCTAACTGTTAATGCACAGCAGATTGCTGCCATATTGAAGGTGGCACAAAGATTGTAGTTTAATTATCCTATGAATATTTGGTTCCTGCAGACTTACATCCTCCCCATGTTGAGTTTGTGTGCTTTCAACAATTGCTCAGAAAGTTCTGAGGACAAAAAAAGGCACAGAAAAAAGTGATAAACTGATCAAATGTTTCTATAATTATTAAAATGTAGTAGTTTATTATTCTTTTTTATTTTCTTTTTTTTCTAAATTCTGTTTTTTTCCCAGTTTCTCAGAAAAAACATTGGTCTTTTAGCTTATTCTTAAAAGCATACATATAACTCTTTTGTGCATCATTACTAAACTTTACCCATCTCTGAAAGTGTCAACGCTCCCTGTACTGTGCCCAGCTGCTCAGCACTTTGCGTCCAGAATAGTGTTAACAACTCCAGTAATCGGGTCAATATTACTGGACATATTAAGGACATATTTTCAGCTCCCATATGGCTGTGCATAAATGGACAGTTGAAAAGTCTGACATGCTAGAATTCATGCCTCTTTTGCTACTGGATAATAAATTTCCGTAGAGAAGTCAGATGTGTGAACACCATGACTAGAGATATCTTCAAGATTACTATGGAACAGTAAAGTCATGGTTCCTTTTACTGTTCACCCTCAGAGAATGAATATGGTCCCTAACAGCTGTAAAGCATTTTACTAAGGAAAAAAAAGATAATATTCATAAACCAAAAACAAGTGGAACTAAGGAAATGACATTAAGTTGTGTTATAATTATAGATAAAAATATACATTGTTTTTAACATGAAATGCATTAATACTCAAATGTATCTTAATGTCTTAGACATCTTTAAAATCCCTTGCCAGATTCATAGAACTCCACAACCATTTTCTATGAAGGGCTTAGAGAGTTCTATAGATCTTGGCACACTTCAATAGCAAAGACAACATCAAACCATAGATGTCAAGTTTAAATATGTCAGGTTCCATCTACAGGAGGTCCTAATCAATGGCACCTTATCTGGAACACCTGATGCTAATTTTATGAACATATGTACTGTTTTATTGTTTATTTCCAGTGGTTTAACGCCAACCTTGCATGTGGTGACTGTATTTGGTTAGTACTTTGTAGCTTGGTTAGCTCCTGCTAAGAGTTTTATATGCTTTAAAATTGTATTGTATTACAGCCACCAAGAGGGATATTAAGATATTGTAAATGTTCTAATTTATAGTGAATGTCAGAAAAATATCTTTCAGGTAATTGTGAAATACTGCATATCTTGTTGGTATGGAAATATGAGAGGATGGCTATTCTATACAATCCTACTTTTTTGTAACCTTTTATGTAACTTTCTATTAGGTTGTGCCCTACTTTCTATTGTTGTATGGAAATTTTGATTGTAAGTGTGGTCAGGAGGCTGTAGAAGAGTTTAAATTAATCATACCAGAGGTCAACCTGTACCTCTTCTGGTGTTCATGATGTCATTGTGTGACAGAATCCCAAGGTGCAGAAGATGAAGACTTCTTTTGTCGTATTTGAAAATTACAGGCTCTGCTGGGGTACAGAAGACATGCAGCCACAGTCAGTGATAAGCCAGCTTATTAAGACCAAATTTGTTGAAGGTTACATCCCACACAACAGACTTATTTAAAAAGCCTTCAGACACAATACTCCATTGAGCTGGAATACTACCAGAAGAACCGTGTGACAACTATTATTCAGGCTAGCATCAAACAATATGTTGAGAGACAGAAAAGAAGGAGACAGAGATGTCAGAATGAGAGAGAACAGGACTGGAAGAGCATGATAAAAGCAAGCCCGCCGGTCTCCTTTATGAACCTTTGTGTATTGGAATGACAGCTATACCAAGCTTTAACCTTTGGATTCCTCACAGTATTAGGGTTAATAAAAACCTAATTTATAGAAAAGATTTATAGAAAAGGTAAACCGATGTTAGCTATAGGCCCGCTTTTAGAGTTATGCAATGTTTATTGTTTTTCTAGAAAGGCTAGTCAGGGTCTTTTTATCTGAACTGTGCTCAGTTCTATTATTTTGTGATACCAATGATTAGTTGCTGCCCATTTAGATGTTTTCTAAACTTAGATGTTTAGATTGCCCAACCACTAGGCCACCATTGCCTCCACCACATCTCCTTTATTATATTAAATGATACTGTTTTTATAAAAAATGTTTATAGTTCTATGAGCAACAGAATCCCAATCAGAACACAATTTTTATGGTGCTGGCCACAGATCAGACACAGTATATATGTAAATCTTTTGTTAATGCCCACAAGAAAGTAAATGCTAGACAAGACAACCCGAATGAAACTTATATAATTACATTTGATATTATGCACTTTATTTGAAGGCCACCACAGCTTCTGTTGCAGTTTTAAACATGGGGCTGAAAAGACCCTGGTGGGAAAATGAGTTTCATGAAGGGCAGAAGACACATCATTTATCTGTCTGTCATCATAGTAAGGTCAGTACCTTTAAATGAACACTGTAGATACAGTGGCCCAGTAAATGCATGGGTCAGGGAATGTTATCCCACATTTACAGTGATCTGGGAGCCTTTTTTCATCTGTAAGAAGTAGGGGATAAAGAGCAAAAAATACCTTGTGCAAAATCCCGCTATGTTAAGGTGCAGTGTCCTCCAGATTTATTATTACATACAATATGAACACAAAATATGTCATGTTTTGTCTGGTCAATTTCATTTTATTTGTAAATATACATCATTTCCTGTTATTCCGACCTGCAACACATTCCAAAAAAAATTGGGACAGGAGCAATTTAGGGCTAGTAATGAGGTAAAGTGATTAAATAATGATGTGATTTAAAACAGGTGATGTCAACATGTGATTGTAATTATGATTTGGTACAAAACAGCATCCAAGAAAGGTCTAGTCCTTTAGGAGCAAAGATTTGCCAGCAAATATGTGAAAAAATTATTGAAATGTTTTAAAACAATGTTCCTCAAAGAAAGATAGGAAGGGATTTGGATATTTCACCTTCAACAGTGCACAACATAATTAAAAGATTCAAGGAATCTGGAGGAATTTCAGTGCGTAAAGGACAAGGGCACAAGCCTAAGCTGAACAACCGTGATCTCCGATCCCTCAGGTGGCACTGCAGCAAGAATCATCATTCATCTATAAGCGATATCACTACATGGGCTCAGGACGACTTTGCAAACCTTTGTCAAGTACCACAATACATAGTTACATCCACAAATGCCAGTTAAAACTGTACTGTGCCAAAAGGAAGCCCTATGTTAACAGTGTCCAGAAGCACCGTCAACTTCTCTGGGCTCTTAGGCATCTGGGATGGACCATCACACAGTGGAAACATGTACTGTGGTCAGATGAATTAGTATTTAAGGTATTTTTTGGGAGAAATGGACACCATGTGCTCAAGACCAAAGAAGAAAAGGATCATCCAGACTGTTACCAGCAAAAAGTCCAAAAGCCAGGGTCTGTCATGGTATGGGGTTGTGTCCGTGCCCTTGGCAAAAGTTACTTGCTCTTCAGAGATGGCACCATTAATGGTGAAAAGTACATAGAGATTTTGGAGCACAAAATGCTGCCTTCAAAAAAACATTTTTTCCATGGACGTCCATGCATATTTCAACAAGACAATGCAAAACCACATTCTGCACACATTACAAAGTCCTGGCTGTGAAGGAAGAGGGTATGGGTACATCCATGGCCCACAGGCTAATGGATGGGGAAACCAGAAAAAGAAAATAGGAAGGGCATTTACCAAAATACCATGTTGACCAGATAGACAACCATATTTATAAGGGCTTTGGCTAAGGTAAAACACATAAGCATGATTGATGTAACCAAGGTGACGCATCGCCAGTGCCCCCAACCAGCCTGATAGGGCATAGTCGTGAAAACATAGTCTCGACTGGGGGCTAACCCTTACAACAGCAGACAGCAGCTTGACTACATTTCTGAATCATTTAATGTTCTGCTTTTAGCCATATTTGGGAATATGTTGTAACTTTACATTTATAGTAACCTTATAATTATGGTAACTTTACATATATGCAGAGACTGGTAGATCTGAAAACATTTTGTCATCACACACATTTACCCGTATGATACATTTCTGATACCTTAAGATTTTCTAAGAAGCACCACTGTAAAAAAAGTTTTAACTTAAACAAGTTTTTGTACTGTCTTAAAACTTCTCCCTCACTAAATTTAATAACTCAAAACATTAAGATTTTTTTTACAGTGGCGCTATCACACCCTGACACAAACAAGTTTTACCACATACACAAGACAATGTTGTTTAACTGGATTCTAACATACAATCCATGAAAAATTATTTACTATTTCTTAATTCTTTCAAATGCTCTAGACATACACATATTTCATAATGGAACAGATCAATTTCGAAAAGAGTGTTTTTGAAATGAACTTACTATTTAGTATTCTAAAAATTGTGCTTGGTCCATATGTGTTGGCAGAAGAATAAATGGTTAACTTTAGAGGAAATCTTTGCAGCCTGGACAGTAGCGGCATGCTATTGAGCGTTTCTGTGTGTCATTTCGTTTTGTAGGAATGACTAACTCCTATTGATTTTCAACACTGGAACAGTGTGAGCACACAGTTAAGTGATATTGAACCTGGAAAAAAGGAAATCTGATGACAATTGAAACAAATTAAAAATCAAGATAGAAAGACTTCTTCTTCCACTTGAATTACAGTCTACTGGGCATTGGATGTTTGTTGATTTGTCTTTCTAATAACCTTAATGCAGACTAAAGCTGCGTGAGAGGTATGAAAAGCATGCCCCTGATATTAGATCAATATAAGAGTGGAAAGAACAGACACCCTCTTCAAGAAGGCATAGAGATAAAACCCTCACTTAGATATGTGAAGAGTCCACTTGAAGTTTAAATAGTGAGTTAAGCATTGGGTAAAAATGAACTGAGTACTTTTCACTGATATCATTTATTCTTGAATCAACATCACAGAAGTGCATCCTTTGAGAATCCTAAGAATTTATGCTTTTATATGGATACATGGTTCTCATATTACATTAGTTATCTTCCCATGGATTCTGATGTGTACTTGGAGAAGTGGGCTTCTCACACACGCACACACACACGTGTGTGATAAGAGACAGTGTACGTCCCACTCCTTTACAGATTACGGGCCCAATTATGAAAGAGAGAGATACAGAATGGACATCATCTGCATATAAATTGATTTGAGAATCTAAAGGGATAGTGCCTCATACCCCACAATGCTTCAAACCTATCAAAGTGAGCTAATGGTAGAGAGCCTTATTAAAGCACAATCACTGACAATAGTATCCCCCTGCTCTTCTCATTTCCCATTTTGAGGGAAATTAAAGAAAAATTATATTATATGACTATTATAACAAGCCTTTATTTCACTACATGGAGTTACTATTTGTTGTATTGTACAATTTTGATTCAGGAATGTTAGAGGAACATTATCAAGGCATATTATTTTCTGTAACTCAACTAGATTGGATTTCAGAATCAGTGCTACCAATTAAAGTACAAGTAAACCTAAAATATATTTTGAATTCAAAATTAAAGTTAATTTACTTAAAATGTACATACAAGCTAATCATTCATAACATAAAAAATAAACTGGATAACAATGATTATCTTGTTATCTTGCTATAATGTCACCAGTCAAGAGCTTAGATATATTAGGCAGCAAGTAAACTGTCAGTTCTTGAAATTGATGTGTTAGGAGCAAGAAAAATGGGTAAGAACAATAATGTTAATAATAATAGTGTTTACAGTATTTTATGCAGTGGTTAATATCCTATCAAAAGTGATCCAAGAAAGAACAACTGGTGAACTGGTGACATAAATGCTTGAATGCTTATTGATGCATTTGGGGAGCAACCTCACAGAAGAGCTACTATAGCACAGAAAGTTCGAATTGGCTATGATAGAAAGTTGTCAGAACACCACTGTCAGTGCACCACAATCAGAGCTGCTTTGGCGGCATAATGGGGACGTAAAAAATATTAGAAGGGTGTTTTTAATGTTATGGATGATTGGTGTATTTTAAAGTTTTGTATCTTAGTGGTGTTTGGATGAGTAATGTTATTAATACAATTCATATAATTAATGTTTCTATATTTTTGGCAGATTTTTTCCCCCCAAATCCTAGGTAATTTAAGCTCCAGTCATCGCCTTCTTTGTCTGTTTTTTTTCTCCTAAACAAGTCTAACAGGTATGATGTTTGATACCAGGGCTGAAAATTTTTTCTATGGTCTTGAGCTAGATTTGATGTTATTTGGACTCTGACTCATCATCAGTCTGGCCAAATGTCCTAGTTGGTTTTGACTGAATCCAACTGCCTGCCTTTAATTGTTTTTTTTTGTTTTTTCTCAAGTAACGGGTAACGGGTTTTAAAATCCATCTAAAACGGCATTAACATTGCCCGTCTGGTAGAAAAGTCATATACCTTCTACAAATCTTCTTCATTTACTCTGCTAGCTCCAGCATTATAAAATTTGCTTTTATAAACCACCAATTTCTCTATAGAGCACAGAAGAAAAAACTCAAGGGTGCCTGTGAATTTTGCAGCACAGTCATTTTCAAAACCTGTGGGAGACTGTCCAGGTTTATGAGGCATCTGCAAAGGCAAAATCAAAAAGAGGTAAGCCAGGTGCTATTGTTTATTTAGATAGCAAAGTTAAGGAATGTTTGATCTAGGTAATTTCTAATTGTTATTTTAATGTGATTGTTTGCGCATATCAGTATATTTAAAAATATAATTTTCGGGTTTTGGTAGACGATACCAAATGAAAATATGAAATGAAGAAGAAAGTTTATATTCCATCAAAAATTTACTGATCCAAGTTCCAGCATAAATGATGTTATCGTAGTCAGAGAACACAACTGAATGATGATGTATACGTTTTGCCAAGGAATTTTTAACTGCTTCTGACTGCTGTCACATTACAGTAAATATAGCTAAATATTCGGTGGGTCTTTCCGATGGCTGACAAACCTGTCAGCAGTTCTATTGTGGAGGCCTACATATCCATCTGCAGCATCATTACCATGCCTCGCCTCAAAAATGTCCATTTGCCTGATTGAAACCCAAAGTAGAAATACTAAAAATTGTCTTTCTACCTATATTGTGTGCATGTCTCCTTGCTGAAGAAGTGTGCTGTGGTCACACTGGGATAGGAAGCCTTGACCAGGTTGACTATTGGGGATAGATGGGTCCATACTGCTGCAGGGCCCTTCACTTTCGATGAGCTGATTGTGGCAAAGCAAACATTTTCTTTCACTCTACCAACATGTTGAATCACTGTGAATCAAAAGTGTTGCCTTTTGCTGTTTTGATTCAAAGTGTGTGGCTTGGATACATTAATTAGGAATTCATGCTTTTTAATATTCTCGTTTAGTAAATTGCCATTTTATGTTACAAACATGTCTTCTTGAGTTTTTAAGTTGGAATTGGAAGAGCAGGTTCTCCAAGGTGATTTGTTTCTCTACAGTAATTTTGACAGACTTTTTTTTTTTTTACCTTACTTCTTTACTTCGTTCTTTATTTCTCTGAGAATGTGAACAGAAAGTGTCTGTTGTTGACTGTTTGGAAAAAAACAACAACTTTGTTTGCAGATCCCCCCTGAAACTGGAAACACTGTACATGCAGTCCTTTGAGTCTGAGTCACAGCATATTGATTCTACTATCTGCTCCCAATGAGTTAGAGAAGTTTTTGCTCCAAAAGAGTGGTATGAGAATGTAGTTTTTTCTACAATAAAACTGACATTTTCAGGTACCTTATGTAGCTGGACAACCCATAAGGGCCACATTTGGCAGAACAAACATTATGACATCCTGCAGTTTGGGCTCTTAAGAAGCATTTTCCTATGCAGGTTTCTCACTGTCAGGTTTAAGAACGTTCTGTATGTCTTTATTTCCCCTCTTGTTATTATTTGAAATTTTGTAGCTGTTCTAAACAAGAATTACACAACTTTGTCGCCCAGTTAATAGCAAACTGATTTTACTTGATTTCATCTTGTTGGAGAAAATTGATCTCATCGTGGTACTGCTGTTTCCTTGAAATTTCATGACTTTTTTGCACTTGTTACTTTTCAAGACTCTTCCTGACACTAGACTTGTAATGGCTTGTCTAGTTGTTGTGTGTCTGTTACAGGTGTAGCTGATGTGAATGTAGGGCATGGTTTTGCACACTATCTCTAGGCACAAGGAACTTTCCTAAAATGAACTTCATTCCTTGACTCCTGCTGTAATCTTGCAAGTCTAAAATATATATAGAACATTTTATATTAAAATGATATAATAATATAATATTATACATAATATTAATATAATAATAACATATATTGAATGTTTATTAAAAACTACTCAGTGTAAGCATGAAATATGACAATAAACCCTGCTGACATTGTCAGCTCTGTTAATCCCTGCCAACTGTGATACTTGATGGGTAACACAGTTGACAGGTAACAAAGTTGACATTTCTTTATTTTCGTTTTAGGCCCTTGAGCTAACTGCTAGGTGCAAACATGTCACCTCATGAACTTAATCAATTCAGGTAAAAAAATCTCTACATTTTCTGTAAATACAATATCTAAAGCAAGCACACAAGCAAATGTTGAAAACACAGTTGACAAGCATTTAACAAACACTGTATATTGATGTTGATGATAAGGAGAAGAAACTTCCCATACTGTATTTAAATTCCATTCATTGAAGGAAGTGACATCATGTGGTGTTGGTCATGTGACTTGGTGCCAACCATTAATGAGTTCTAGGGGTTTTGTCAATACAGAACAGTTGGCAGAGATTTCTTGGATACACACAACGTGAGTCATTTACTGTATATTAATAAGTCAAATAGTTTTTAAACACCTTTCTCATGTTAATGGTTATTTTGAACAAAACATAATGAAAATAAATGCACAAAAATATTTTATTCTATTTCCTGCAAAACAAATGATAGAACCTGTTGACTTTTTTTTGTAACAGGTTACTAGCTTCAAAAGCTGGTTTTCAAACTTTACAAACCCAATTCGTTGTGGCCGGCTGAGACACTGCAAAGTATGAATGAGGATGAAGGACAATCTGCTCACAAACACGCAGTCAATGGAAATCTAGAGGTGGAGGAGTCTGTTTCATGGTTAATACAAAGTGGTGCAAGGCAAAGAGTGTTTCTGTTCTTTATTGTTTGCCTCTTGAACATCTGACTATCAAGTGCTGTCCATTCTACCTGCCTCACGAGTTCAGCTCAATCATTACCTCTGCAGTCTATATTCTACCCCAGGCAGACACAGGTATGGCCTTGTCTGAATTACACAATGTGCTTAGTGCGACTTAAAACAAACAACGTGGTGGAGACTTTAACAAAGCGAACTTTATACAAGTTAAGTCAAACTTTTATCAATACATAATATGTCTAACCAGGGGAACCAACAAGCAAGCAGCTTTTGGGAGGTTAGAGCATAACACTACTTTCCTCATGCCAGAATATATATATATATATAACAATTTTTTTAGGAAACTCAGGCCATGGGGGAGTTAACATGTTCTAGGTGACGTTCTGATCATACACAGCAGCCATCAATGTGTTTGCTGAACTAGCTTTTAGCTTTGTTAGCATGCTTGCTAGTGACATTATCTTTAAAGTGAAGTGACTATTTGTCATTGTGAACACACTCAAGCACCACAATGACATGCAACCTCTGCATTTAACCCATCACACGTGCACACGTGGAGCAGCGGGCAGCTATCAACAGCGCCCGGGGAGCAG
>JBBPDA010000009.1:13872702-13914062 GCA_037974385.1 Arnoldichthys spilopterus | reverse complement strand
TGAATGGTTGTTGCCCTGCGATGGGTTGGCCTCCTGTCCTGGGTGTACCCCGCCTTAGGCCCGCAGTCAGCTGGGATCCAGTCCAGCTTCCCCGTGACCTGGAAACGGAAGAAGCGTTTGGAAAATGGATGGATGGATGTCACCATGGCAAATTCAGCAGCATATCTATCCTGCTCCAGGACAGTTAGCTCAGAATGTTGGTTTATAAACAGGCCCTCAATCAATGGAGGTGGATGTCTACAGTTTTTTTTTCTCACAGGATAAATCGTGTAAAAATATATAGCTTTTTAGCCGAGGAAGGAAGTCATAAAAACTGTTTAAATATTGGGTTATAAAGCGATTAATAAGCCTCTCAGCACTATCATGAGTTTGGGCATATAGATTAAATCATAGCATTATTACAAGGCAATCTAAAAATACAAACACTGATACATATGTTACATTTTGTAATAATAAAAAATTATACATTTAAATTAAAAAAAAAAAAAATTTCTAAAGAATAACCTTTCTATTTAAATCTTTACAATCTTTGCATGTGTGCTTCAAAATGAAATGGGCTAATGTGTTTTTCATGAACATGTTCCTTTATAAATAAATAAGCATGTTTTGCTTGGTAACAGGATGTGTTGTGCCATATTGGCTTGCGTAATGATGGCAGTAAGTAGCCGTCATGCACGTACCATGGCAGTCTCCATAAAGGAGAAGCTCATTTTTGCACTGCTGTCCTTCTCGATCTCTGTAATTAGGACATGCAGGCTGGACTACACTGAGCCACACTGAGTAAAATGAATCTAGCCTCAGACTGGCTCCTGCACCAGCACCATTACAGGAAAAGCAGGACGTGAGGAGGAGAGGAACACCACGGGAGAGTGGAAAGACTTGGCAAGAGAGCATAGAGAATAGAGGCTGTGTGTGAACAGTGAAGGATCCATGTAGGCAGATGAGAGCTGATGCTGGCAGTGGAGGTTCATCCTCTGTGTCTGTGCGCATCACTCCAAGCCCGCAGGGGGAAGGCCAATGTCTGTGAAGTCAGCCTCGTCATAATACTCCACTATATGAGCTAAAGAGCTAAAGAATACTTAGCGACTTTCCACCAGGACTCATTTGCTCACATTTTTACAACACAGCATGAAATCAAAATCTATAGTTTTTGTGCTTATGTTAACATCAATGAATTTTTTAAATGCAGTGTGCCACTGAGTGTTTGCAGTGTAAGACTAATGGAGATACTCTGTTGCATGGGCAGCTCTGGGGTCTGTTCTCTTTCTGTCTCTTAATAATTCAACACAGTGTTAAGATTTAAAGCAGATATGCAGTATAAGTGAATTTGTCAGCAAACTCCAAAGGTCATGACATCTTCCCTTTAATCTAGTTCATGCAAAACCCCCTTCAGAGAAGAGTATTTAAATGTGCCTCCAAAGAAACATGACCATTCTTTACATTCATCTTATCTGAAATGTGTTAAAAAATGAATGCAGTTTCTTTTATTCAAGCAAGACCATTTTTCAGTTTTTGTTTCTCAATTAATGGTTTCCATTTTGTTGAATAGTTTGAAGGGACTTTGTACTATGCACCACAAACTAGACTGATTTGTATTCATTTTACTGATGTCCTTCACAGTCCTTTCTTGTCACTGAAATCTTAAAAATGGCATTTTAAATTCAACAAAAATAGTTTTGTCTATGATGAACAGTATTACATCAACATTCCTGGGACAGTTTAATATCCTCTGTGCATAAACTATATGCAAATACTTTTCATAGTGGAGAATAAATGCAGTTTACTATGACACATGACAGACAATATAGCTCATCTTATGAATATAGTGTGCCACTCTACTGTGTCTGGTTGTGGCTTCAAAATCACTTCACTTCAGAATGCATTTCCTTTTTTAGAAACTCGGTTTAAGCAAGTGCCTCCGGAAATAAATTAAAAGACTTGCGTAATAGGTAAATTAAGTAAAACGACCCAGTTTTGCTTAAGACAACATTCAGCAGTAAGATGATTTTGGGTATTTCGCTCTTAAAAGAAATTGAATTGAAAGCATTCCAGAATGTTTACAGATTAGCGGGATCATTTCAATATGCCTCTCCCTTCTTAGACGGTAATAATCCAAGATGTTCTTTTGACGCCTTTTAGTGAAATGATGAGCAAGATTGTGTGGATTTCATGTTTTGTCTAAAAAAAGATGTTACTTTTTTCTCTCTTTTTATGCCCAACTGCTGCAAAATCTAGATAGAAGATTTTGAGATTTGTGTTCTTAGTACACATATAGAACATTGTCTTTGTGCATATTAATTGTGTGATTATGCTCATTTCACATTTTAGACAGAATGCAATAAGACAAAAGAACATATTGGTTCTGGACTTCAGCAATAACACAACTGTCTATGTAGTCACTGAAGTATATCTTTCATTTCTTTAAAAGTATTTGGAACAAAATATTCAATATATGGGTTGAAATATAGCTTGTTTGGTTATGGCTATAGCTATAACATATTAATGCTTAAAAGCAAAGTGTTTTCCACTTACCACTTCTTCGCTTAATCAGGATGTTCAAGCATGTCAGAAAAAACAAGTGGTAGGTTGTTTTTGCTTTTTTAAATTTTCATTTTGTGGCAGAAATGAGACCGTGAAATGTTGCATCAGGGATCGGTGCTCGGCCCTCTCCTCTTCTCACTGTATGCTACATCACTGGGCCAAGTCATCCATTCACATGGCTTCTCTTATCATTGTTATGCTGATGGCACTCAATTGTACCTCTCTTTCCCACCAAATGATGATACCATTTGCTCCAGAATCACAGCATGCCTCATAGACATGTGTTGTCTAAAGGACCGACACCTCCAGCTCAACCTATTTAAGACTGAGCTTCTCATCCTATCCGCCAGCCAACCAACACACCATCTCCATCCAGCTCGGTCATCACTCCAACCGGTGCTGCAAAAAGTTATGAAGTGATCATCAATGACCAGCTGACCTTCAAGGACCACACTGCAGCAATCTCAAGGTTGTGTAGATGTACGCTCTACAACATTTGCAAGATCAGGCCATATCTTGCAGAGTATGTCACTCAACTCTAGTCCAGGCACTGGTTCTGTCCCGTCTTGACTGCTGTTGATGTTGCTGGCCGGTCTACCTGCAGCTTAAATTAAACCACTGCAAAGGATTCAAAATGCAGCAGCTCGGCTGATCTTCAACTAGCCGAAATATGCTCACAAGAGGCCACTGCTTGACTACCTGCATTGACACAAATCAAATTAAAATCAAATTCAAGTCCTTGATGCTCACCTACAGGATCATCATTGAATGAATCAACTCCCAGCTACATGGACACACTAATCCAGGCCTACTCACCCACCATTGGAGATTTCATCCCCACATGGAAACATCACTCCAGAGTCTTCTCATTTATTATTCCTTTGAAAATGACAATTTGTCATTGTGAGAACACCCAAGCACCACAACGAAATGTGACCTCTGCATTTAACCCATCATATGTGTACACATGGAGCAGTGGGTAGCTATCAACAGTGACCAGGGAGCAGTGTAGCAGGACGGTACCTTGCTCAAGGGCAGCGCTGGACTGGCCATTGGGCATACCGGGCATTTGCCCGGTGGCCCAGTGGTAATTTTGGGCTGGCCAGGTCTTTTTTTTTAAACTAATGGTACTAGTGATGGATGGTATTAGTCATTATACCTATTGGTTCACAAAACTGGTAGATCGGCCCATTTGATATATAGATTGATTATGGGCTGGACCAATTACAGCCAAGGGCCGAAGCCCCCTACCTCTTGGGCCTCAGCTGTCAATCTCATACAGCAAGAGATGAAATTAGCAAAATGAAAATTGGCAAGAAACGGAAAGGAGTCGCGGGAAAATTCTAATAAAAGATAACAAGCCCTTCAGGCAAGTGCTGCCAAATGTTTTAAAATAACACAAATGCTTTGCAGTGGCAATGGCGGAGCAGCATCACCTGCAGGTTACGACAATGGAGGTGGCCGGCGGATGTATGAGGGTAAGGGGAGGCATCCATCATGCTAGCAAGCAGCGGAGCCATTTGGTTTACACTAAGTAAGTAGCCTACTGTATGGAATAACGGGCTTCATTGTCTTTCCATCAATACCTGATGGGCCGGTCTCAGCTGAAAATGTTCCAGTCCAGCCCGGCTCAAGAGCACCTCAGTAGTGCCCAGGCCGGGACTTCAGGTCCCAAAGGCAGCGTCCTAATCACTTAGCCACCACTGCCCACAACAGCCCCCTTCCTCAATGGTGGAATAAGCTGCCAAGCTACATTAGAACCGCAGAGTATCTCTTCATATTCAAAAAGCGTCTCAAGATGCAATTGTTCCGCACCTACCTCAGCACATAAGCCTATTGGTTACAAACAAATCAGCAATCAACACTGCCCAGGGAGCAATGTAGTAGGATAGTATCTTGCTCAGTGGTGCCTGGGCCAAGACTTGAACCTGCGACCTTCAGTTCACCAGGGCAATGTCCTAACCACTAGATCATGTGTGACACATATAATGTGTGTATATACAGATAGATAGATAGATAGATAGATAGATAGATAGATAGATAGATAGATAGATAGATAGATAGATCCATTCATTTCTACATCGATATAACTGCAGTTAAGCTTGCTACTCAGATATTGGTGACAAACTTGTGGAACTAATTCTGAGTCAATCAGTCCTTGCCTGTGGCCTAATCTCCTTATTGACAAACTCCAGTGTATGTGTGTATGTGTGGTTAACAGCATCTCTGCGATTGATTGGTCAATCTGTCTGTTATCTGCTCAGCACAGCCACGATTTGTCTGAGTAGAAACATCTCTCTCTCTCAGCTGCTTGTCTCTTTGTTCCTGCTCCACTGGTGAGCAGGAGTTTTTCTCAGCTAACTACGGATTTGATAATGGTGTTGAGTGGAGCTGTTTGAGGGGTGTGTGTGACAGTCTATGGTGGATTTGGCAGTAGATGAGTTTGTTTTAGAGGCTCTGAGCAGGCTCAGCTGGGTGACAGACTTCTGGTGATGCCATGCGTTATACCCGCGGGAGGCTCTTGGCATAGTTAGATGTCATAGACTGTGTGCAATGAACAAGTAGTTGCTTAGGGAAGCCCTGATCAACTATGGCTGTGTGAACAACTGAAGTGTTTTAAAAAATTTCATATAAACATTTATCTTTATCACTATAAACCTTTTACATATTATCCCCCTACCATATTGTAAACAACAGTATGCTGAACTTAAATAACAAGAGTTTGCTTGTTTTTTTTACGGTGCACAAGGACACAGGATGTGGGAGTGCTGAGGGTACTTTAGTTATTGTTTATATTACAAGTCTTAGTGCCATGTCTGTCTGATTTATTTTTGTTTTAGTATTACCATGTGCTCCTGCCCTCATATTTTGTATTATTGTTTACATATAAGCCCTGCCTTGCCTTGCTGTCTTGTATTTATTTTCATTTATTTTTATTGTCACTGCTGATCTATGTTCTGTTATATTCTGATAATTTTACCTTATTAATAATTATTTAGTTGTATGGGCAAGTGGTATTTTTTTAAACATTCTATTTTAATAGCACATTTATTATTAGCACTTCTTGTTGCTACACTTAATTCCTGTAAACCTTAGACACTCGCTGAAAAAGATCATAAAGATAAACCATTGTGTTATCAGATTTGTATATAAAGATTTTTCCTATTTTTATGAGGATTACTAATAAATATGATGATATGATGAGAAGTCCTTTACAGCAAATTACACACATCTTTTGTTTGGTGAATACAACATGATTAAATGCTATTGATATATTCACTTATATTAGCAAAGGGGCCAAAAAGGTTCTTTGTACAGTACCTTAGAAGAACTAATTTAGTTCCCCTTTAATTTAAATGTTCTTTAGAGCAGCATTTTTGCAGGTGAGATAAATGTGATGAACTTTTTAAAGAAAAAAGTTTAAAGACGCTGAGTTTAGTGGATTTAATACATGACCATCTTGCTAGTTATCTTTTTTTTTTTTTTTTTTTTTTTTTTTTTAAAGAGTGTAGTATTTATGGCTTTTTGTGCAGGCCACATATATATTTTTAGTACTCACAATTTTAGACAATTTTCTGTGTCCCTAAGCATGTGGTTTATCAGGGCTGGAAGCAATTTTGACTGTATTTTTTAGAGATGTAGGCATTGCTGTGTATGTGACGCATGAGTGGAAGTGCTGGAGGTGTTCTAGCATCTGGAAAATCCCACCCATCTTCAGCAGTCCATTACTGTCATGTCTAAGGGATCAGAGGTACTTTTCACTAAACAGAATTGAAGTCTAAATGTGGGTGAAAAAAGAAAGAATCCTTCTCTCACAGAGCTTTAGTTTGAGTTGTGAAAATTGTAAAAAAAAAAAGTTGTGTTTGAGTTGGCACCATTTGTTTTTCTGCCACTAATGTAGCTGTGGTGTTAAAACAAGATGCCATCGCTAAACTTATTTCACGCCTTTTGCATGGCAGACATGTTTGGCAGCTTGTTCCCGTTATAAATAAATACAAAACTCTGGAAGCATTTGGGCGTCCATCTGGGAGAAATTTAAACGTAGCATGTCAAGGTTTGTCATTCTATTAAAAACAAGTCACACATGACACGGTAAGATGCTTTATTATGAAGGCAGTGACTAATGAATGTCTGAAACAGATGCATTACGAATATTTTATTTTGTTAATGTAATGAGATGCTTCAGTGTGATGTCCCATCTGACTCTTTTTTTGTCATAAACATATTTGGTGCTTAGTGAAGCTGATGAAGATTGAAGGCTGAACCCATTTGTCATACCTCATGAAAATCTTAAAGGAATATTTAAAAACTGTCCTTCTTCCATGACCCTAATAGGTTTAGGAGCTGTAGAATGGGTTTTACTGAGTTTGTAGAAATATATTTGTAGTAAATGACCAAACACCCTGCAGAACAAATTCTCAAAATACATCTTATCGTATCCATACAGTATGTTCACTTTTGTATGGCAGGTGCAACATGTAAAGAAAGTAGCTGATACAATGAACTGCACAGATGGATAGATCAAATGTAGTGGACAATTGATTCATTACTCTACCTCCCTATTTAAGGATGTATTGGTCAGAGGCTGAATGTAGACATGAATATCGACAGGAACATTATTAAATAAAATAAAGCACCAAATATACAATGAAGCCACACTAGTAATAAACATGAGAAACATAAATCAGAAAACAACACACGGTAAACATGTTACATTGACACAGTGAGATTAAAAGAGACCAGACAAATGTTGACCTAATACAAGGGTATACAGGCATGTAAAAAAAAATCAGTACATCGGATGGAAATAGTTGATTTTGATAACATATTTAAACAAGCAAACATTTCACCATCTTTGGTACAGTGTTTACAGATAAAGGTGGCTATACTCCTTGTAAAATTATGACACATAAAACTAACATAGTTTCATAATTTAAATAAACAAAACAATCTGTCTTTTTTCAGCCTGACATTATTAATTGGTGTGTGATGTCATTTACAAGTGGCATAGGTTTCATATAACTGCAAATTTGTCCAGGACTGGCTGCCCCAGTAAATTTAGCTCAAGAACAGATTTTTAATATGAAAAGTCTCCAAAACCCCCAGACTTTCATTACAGGATCGGCAGATAATTGAAGGAATTTTGTATGGAAGAGGTGTCAAAACATTTACCAAACTGATGTCAGAGGCTGGTGGACAATTATGCAAAAGACACAAACAATGTTATTTTGTAATGGAACGGGAAAGACCCCCTTCGGAGGAGGGGTGATTGGCGCCACCCAGTGGTCGGCGCGATCTCCGTCCCCCGAGCTCTGACTGAGCCTACTATTTCCAGGTGTGGCTAGTTAGCCCCCTAAACACCTGGGAATATAGGCAGGTACGAAACACGGGTAGACACGGAGGATACTCGTTGCAAGCCATCGAAGGGCAACGATTGTAGGAGGTTTATTGAACGTGCAGCACCAAGTAGGAGCTGCTTAGAGAGTTAGTAGGTGTAGGATCATTATTGAACGCGCAGCACCAAGTAGGAGCTGCTTAGGAAGCGCTTAGTTAAGCGTTCAACATAGTTTACTCCTCCCGTGCGCCGGATCGCCAGAATGTGCATTATTGGCATTTGTGAAAATAAAGACCCTTTGTTTACCGCACTGGTTTCCTGCCTACCTCCAGTCGTGACATATTTATATAAGAGTGTACTTACGTTCTTCACAGAAGAATATTTATTAATATTTTTCTTTCAATATTTTTGTTGAAAAAATTATTTTAAAATTCCTTGTGGTTTTGTTCACACCTAAGCAAAAGAGGAGAAATGAACAAGACACAGATGAACATATTAACAATAGGGCAGGTCTTAGGTAGGGGATGAACCAAAACAATAACAAATTCATATGTGCAAGGATGAAATGGCAGAGATAAACAAAGCATGAGACGAAGGAAAAACATTATTGTATATCTTCTGTTCTCTTCAGTTTCATTATGTAAAACCTTGATCATCGTCCCAAACAATAGTCAGCATGACGTAATATATTCTATATATCAGCACAAAGTGTAAACAAAGGTTCTTTTATGGTTCTTCTATAGCTATTCTGTGGTGTTGTCTAACACAAATTGTTGCTTGCAGCTACGGTGCTTATGTTAAAGCATGACCACAAATCATTGTTGAAATGTGATCCTTAGTAGGATAAAGTGTATTTTAATGTATGGCATTTTCAGAATAAATCTCAAAGCATGTGACTATTATTTTTATGTGACTATTATATATTATGTTACCACTAAGTGAAGCTGAATTAAGCCTCTCTTCTGGGTAAAGTGTGAGAATAGATGGTGCACAGTGCTGCGATTTCTATGCAGTGTACCTCATAAACTATTTTGCAAACATATTCAGCCCACAAAGTGTCCTCCC
Organism: Arnoldichthys spilopterus; assembly: GCA_037974385.1. NCBI lineage: Eukaryota > Metazoa > Chordata > Actinopteri > Characiformes > Lepidarchidae > Arnoldichthys > Arnoldichthys spilopterus. Next base: position 13,905,121 of record JBBPDA010000009.1, on the reverse strand, counting down.
CAGCACTGAAAGTTATCCTCCCAAGTTGATGCAATTCCCTACAGTTTACCTCAGCTTCAAATGCAAAGAAACAGAATCAATTTCAGACTATATTCTCTTGCAAAAAAAGGTCACAGAAAGCAGGTTACGCTGATCTAAAATAATATTGCAGATGTCAGAAGGCAGTTTCAGGGGAATTTTAATTAGCTCCAAGTCCTGAAACGCTTGGGAGCCTCAGAGAGGAAGTATCGATCTCTGTCTAGACAATCTATGGCAAGCGTGGTGTATATGAAACAAAGTTTTGAATGTATTGTACTTCTTATACCTTTATAAAAAGATCCGTTAAAAAAAAGAAAGTCTTGTTTATGAACTCGGTGCTCATCAATGTAGGCATGTTCTGAATGATGGACAATCAGTGATGCTAGGCAGACAGGCAGCTTTGTTCCTCTTTTAGTCAAAGGAGCATGCGTTTGCTGTGGGGAAGGTTTCATGGTTGGCAGCCCAGACACTGTGGAGAGAACAAAGGCAGAATACATCAGACACTGTTCTAAAAATAAAAAATAAATAAATAAATAAAAGAATATGTAAATAAATACAATGAATGGCAGCGAAAAAGGCTCATGAGTGAAGTACTGACACAATGGGACTATACTACAAGGAAACCCACAACAACAATTATGATCACAAAACATAAGCTAATCATTCAGATTAGTCAGATAAAGGGTATATTTGCATATGTAGAGGGAAATATTTCATTTAAGAATGAATGAGAATGCAATTTTCTAATGCATAGTTTAAACTGATAATGCCATCAATATTCTTGATGATTAAACAAGCTATTCCTTCAATCAACCCTGCTTGAAGACATATCTTAGTGTGTTAAAGCCTGGCATAAAATAAGGAGTTAAGCAGTGCTTGAACGCTCCAGAGGGACCGAGGCAAGAATTCATAAGGGGTCAGCAGGCACACACTCCAAGGTCAGCTGAGACCCACATCTCTGTCCTCTTTCCTTAATCCCATCAGCCTTTAAGGAATATTCAGTGATTGCAGCAAATACGCATTCTTTAAACTCCATAGCATCTCAGGCTGCACGCATAATTGATATGGTAATGAGTGGTGGAATTAGTCGCCGTCTGTCCTTGCTCTCACACACAAAAACACTGTTTGAAGATTTGTCCATGAACTGCACTGAAGAGAGTGAGAGAGAGAAGTGTCAGATTCTGAAGGATGGAAGTGTCTGTACTGATGTGTTGAGACGCTTTAGAGAAACCATGTCCATTTGCAATTCACTGATGTTTGCAGGAGAAATGAAATGTCTTTCGTAATGTCAAAAAACTCTTTTGAAAAGGTTATAGAAAATAATGTTTCAGATATTAAGACCAGAGAAGGCAGAAGATAACGTGAGATACATTTTTAAACATCCTGGTCATTGTGGGATTTAATGTTTTATAGGCTTTCTTAAAATAAATAAACATAAATAAGCACTGTTTTAAGATATTTTACATGTTGCACAACATTCTGACTAAATCAATCTAGAATTTGGTTTATTGTGAATCTGAATATTTTTAATAATTGTTCCTTAAATTGGTTTTGATTAAGATTCCAGGAATAAAGGAACAAGGGAAGCTTGTCGAAATAATGTTTGCCTGAATTTAGTTTTGTATTTGTGCTTTGCCATATTGTAATAAGATCTATTTTAAATATATATGAACATACTGGCTCATGGGAATTATATGGCTGTCCCCCAGTGAACACTATTTTACCAAAGATACGATATGAGTGGCCTGGGCTACAGAAAGCGCTCAGATTTTAAACTAGTGCAAAAAGTAGGTCATGAATTTCAAAAGTGCAGATTACCATTTCCACGCTCAGTCCCATTAATCAAGGCTTCCCCGTTGAGTCCCACCAGAGAAAACAATGAATAAGAACATGTTACCTGGAAATTAATCTATTAATCAAATGACGCATGAAGAAGTACCTGCACAACGTGTCTCTAATGGTTAGCTTCATCTTACTATGAGGGTGCTAGAGGGTGCTGGAAGATTAGCCAGAAGGTGAAGGTTTTCCAAATTATTTATGTAAATAATGTTTCCTTCTGCCTTTTCTCTACTATTTTGTAAACTTTTTGCATTTTGTGTGTTTCCCAGGGAGATGTTTATTTTAAATGCATGGTTCTGTAATAAATCCAAATTTGCATTTTCCTCCTTACCCCAAAATGTTATCAATTAGACATGATATGTTTGGTATCTGAAGGTTGTTTCTTTAGTCTTCTAGTAGAGTAGAAAGACTAATGTAGCTAAAAAAAATTTGTAAAGATTCTGGGTGGCATAGACTTCTGTATTACTAATCTGTTGTTTAGAAGGTCTTGTGGAAGCTGCTCATTAAAGGCTCAGCAGCACAGGCTGAGTCAGAAACCTGACATCACATAGACACACAAACCAGCAATGCACAATGAAAAGGCAGACCCTGCCAGACAATCTGTGATGCATTCTGCCAAAATGTTGGTTCAGTAGCAGGTTAGGTAAAGAGTGTAAATGTTGTGTGCGGCTGTAAGTCAGGCCATTGCATACCTTCTGTTGTCAAAGCTGCCAGCGGTACAGTAAAGTCATGCGCAGCTCTCTTCCGCATGTCTCATCCTGCTCTATAATTGATGACAGGTGTTGGTGTAAGGTACCATTCCTATTAGGAGGATAAAGATGCTTCCCGTGTTACTACAGCTGTCGGAACATTCCCCATGACACTCAGGTAAAGGTCTGTGTATCTGTGATCTATACATGGCTGCTATTGATTTACTTTAAAGAACATGTACTGTAGATACAAGTCCACATGGCCTTTTGGAAGACCACAGCTTCATGTCACAAGAACCTTTCATAAACATGGAACATAAACCATGCTGCTCCTACAATCATGCTGTGATACTTTTCATTAAAGCTCTTTTAGGTATTAAAATGCAGTTAGAAACACTTCAAGGCTACATCATGTAAAGATCATGTGCAAATTTTCAGAGGAAGAGTTTGACAAGTTTCTGTCCAGGGCTGATGCATGGAAGTTGACAATGTGCTGTTGACAAGCATCCAGCTCTGGCATTTTAGGGTGGCATTTGAGTGTGGGTGTGTGGGACATTTTCTTGGAAACAAAAAAAATCCATAATGGCCGCTGGTGTGCAAACATTTATAATGCAGTAGCAATCAACATCCACCAAGTTAATTAAAACCATCTGTCTCTAAAGTTGCATGTACAATATGTAATGAGCATGAACTAGCCTTAACAAATTTCATTCTCCAGTAATTTCTTATTCATGAGTGTTAAAGGTTCATTACAGAATCCTGCATCTGTTAGTCATGTGGCAGAATACATTAACCTAAAAATACACTGCACCCTGTGGTCCATATTGACACGAATGGTTAAATGGTTAATGTATGAAAACTAAAATCTACTATTACTAAATGAAGAAACTCATTTTCCAAGAGCAGTTTGTTTAAGTCATTGTAGCCTGTTCAATGAAAAGATATAAATGGTATACTTTTACAGTTTTAGTTTTATGAGGAAGAACATGTTTAAGGGATTTTATTTGGTGTTTATGGTTGGCTCATTTTGTCTTTTATTCATGTATTCTTTTGAAAAATCAATTGTACATTTAGCAGTGCTATGTTTATTTTTGTTATATTATTTTGTTATAAGTCTGTCACAAATAATGAATATGGGATGGCCAGGAAAAAACATGTTTTACATATGTTCTCAATCTCAACACTAAGCTGGTAATAGGGCTTAGTAGCCTTAAAGCTGCAGTGGGTAAGATTGAGAAATGGATTTAGCTAGATATTTGAACAAGTAGTACTTCCAGGTTCCTCCCTCTAATTCTCTCTGCACTCCAGCCCTGCTTCTAGAGCTTCTTGCCACAGAGGAGGCTGCCATACTAAGTTTGGTATTCAGATATCCTTTTTTTATATCCATCTACAAATTATGAATTAAAATCCTCACAACTACTTATAACAAGCTATAGTCACTTTCACTTGCTTTTATCTTAGCTAAAAGCTCAGTCAAGCTGTGACTAAAGGGTTTGTGGGTTTGAAAAATGTTTGTATTTGGAATGGGCAGTGCCCACAACTTGTGCATGGACACTGACTGACGCTGTGAGATCGTCCTCGTGGTTCTGATTGGCTTTGGTTTTGGTGCATTGGATTCTTGCAAATGACATTAGGAGCACTTAGTGGAAACAGAGGTGTAACGTGCCAGCGACAATGAGAGGTAGCTCTGTCTTTACTATTGTCAGGACATGACAAAATGACATAAAATAGGATATAAATGATCTTTTTTAACTAATTGACAATTCTCTCATATTACTATAAGTAGTAGGCCAGAACCCATCTTTACTTGCAGAGACTAAGTCTTTGGTGCATGCTTCTTTTATACCCAATCATATTTCCCTCACCTGTTACCAGCTTACCTGCTTATTGTGGAATGTTTAAAAATGGCACAATATAATTACAAAATACATATAAGTTGAGGGTGGCACAGTGGTACAATGGTTAGCTCTGTCACCTCACAGCAAGAAGGTCTGAGGTTCGATCCCCAGGTCGCCACGGGTGCCTTTCTGTAGGGAGTTTGCAAGCTCTCCACGTGGTTGCGTGGGTTTCCTCTCACTGTCAAGGGCTTGCAATAGGTTGATTGCATTCTAGGTGTTGGCCTCCTGTCCTGAGTGTACCCTGCCTTGGGCCCATAGTCAGCTTGGATTGGCTCCAACTTACCTGCAACCCAAAATGGAAGAAGCAGTTTAGAAAATTGATGGATAGACATTTAAGATAATTGAAAACACTGGAATTTAATTATGAACTTTCAGTTATACAAAAGCTCAAGAAAAGTTTTTTTCCATTTTATGAAACATCCCAACTTGGGATTTGTATTTATTAAAGAAATCTATGGTGATTGTGCAGCAGAAGCAGAGTTTTGCCATACTGAATAATGCTTAAAATTCAATATCTTAAAACTGCCCAAAACTAAAATAGAGCCTCATAATTATAAACTGATGATCTGTGTTTTATTCATACTCATACATACAGGTCTGCATTGAAATGCCTGTTAATAATTTTTTTTTTTACAAATAAACCATTTTCTAACACAAGTAGTACTATGTGCGTGATCTATAGAGAATTTCAAAGCAATTTTCCATTGTTGTTCACCATATTGGTTTTTCTACTGTTGGCTCTTGGACTGGTTTTGTTATTTATATATAATGAATGCCATTAGCTTTTTTAATCCTCTCTCACAGAAGGTTTGGCTTCCCAAATTTTTCAGCTTCACAGTGTTTGGAAAGTTTAGGTTTAGATACTCAAACTATGACTAATCCTCACGTGTGTGCACATGAAAGTCAAGTCAAGTAAATTTTTTTATAGCGCTTTTTACAACCAATGTTGTCACAAAGCAGAATCTGTGTCTAAGCCCGTAATGAGCAAGCCAAATGTGAGAAGCAAGAAAAAACTCCCTAAGCTGTAGATATAAACCTCAGGAGGAACCAAAGCTTCAGAAGAGGGAACCCATCCTAGTCCTCGCCTATGGGTCAGGATGCAGCCTTTGAGGTTCGAGTCTCGGCCTGGGCACTACTAAAGTACTACTGAGGTACCCTTAAGCAAGGTACCGTCCCGCTACACTGCTCCCCTGCGCTGCTGATAGCTGCCCACTGCTCCACGTGTGCACGTGTGACGGGTTAAATGCAGAGGTCACATTTTATTGTGGTGCTTGCGTGTGTTCAGAATGACAAATAGTCACTTTACTTCAATAACAACCAAAAGAAAATAAAAAATATAATAATAATAATTATAATCTCAGTTTAAAGAGGCAGTAGCAGTTCCTTGTGTACAGATGGTGCCATGATGACTTTCAATCAGTAAAAGTATGATGCTTGTGATGAACAGCCGACAGTATAAAATATTAAATGTGCAGCTTGTTTTTGAAAAAAGGAAAAAATAACACAAAAACATCTGAAAAGTAGTGAATTTGTTAAAATATAAAGTATTACTGTCACCACTGTATTAGGGCTAATTGGAGTAATAATTATGTTTTTGATATCTGCTTTTCCACCACTTAAAATGTGTTTGGCACCACAGACATCACAAAGAAGAAAAAAGCATATGTTCACCACTGTCAAAAAACTGGCCTTGATGTTTTATATAGCTGTTTATGATCTTTAATCCCAAACCATGCCTGGCAATGAGAAGGTTAAGTGTCCAGCATGTTGCCATGGTGATGGATGGACATAAGTAGTGTTCTGGAAAAAATCTTTATGGGTATGGAACTTCTAGCTGAAATTAAGGATTTCTAAGTTTCAAATTCACACTCATATCTCATTCGTAAAAGGGGCTCCTTACAGAAGCATCCACTGGAAAATTCTTTAGTGACCCAAAATTGGTTTCATGACATAACTCCAATGAACCCTTTTTGGCACTTTCCCTTCGGTTCACTTCAGCTTTGGATTACCTGTTTTGTGGTTTGTTGTCATTAAAAGCTGTGCACATAGACCCATGTCTCAAGTCTCCATTTAGTTACTGATGAGTATCTATAAACCTCATACTGATCTACCTGATTTGTCATTTGTTCTTGCCAATGATAGTACTGCATTCTGAGGAAGCATCATGCTGCATCATGCTAGGGGCTCTGCAAGGCGAGCATGGTTGAGCTTTGGTCTGAGCATGATCTCCCAGCGGGAAACAGTTCTAGTCTCTGACAGACCACACACTCCCTTTGGGAAAGAAGTGAATTATGCAGGAATATAAATAGATTCCTCTAGAGGGATTAAAACTCACATTACTTATTTTAGTCAGGAAACAGCAGGCACTCTGTCTTTAGGCATGCAACTGGCCCAAGCATCTTCAAATTAAATTAAAAATGTTATCACTGCAAGTACCACATGATGGGTTTCTGACAACTAGAGATGTAACTGTCACACCGATCAAGTGTTCTTTTTGCAAATAAAACATTTTCAAACAAGATTAGGACATACTTATACTTATTAACATACTTAATATATTTGTGACTTACGTTCAGAAAAAAATAGCTTTATTATGAACAGTACTGTTTAAAATTATGTTATATTGATTCTGTCAGACAAAAACCTTCTCAATTTCTGTCATTTAAATGTTTTTACACAATTTGGAAACACCAGCTGACATTTCATTGTGTTGAAACTTTACAATGGATGGACAAAAAGAAATGGTTCTAAAATACAAAATGTACACTTTGCATTAATAAAAAATGTATAAAACCTAATGTATAAGGCTATATTATAAGTTTTTATGCTTTTTTAATATAAAACTGTCTTTCTGGAGATACAAGGTTTTTGTCTGACAGCAATGATATGCAAATTAATTAACCTTTGGTGCTGAACTGGTGGTGATCTTTAATGCTAAATGTGCCCTAAGAAAGGTTCTTCTAGCATCTGACATTGTGGCTGAACATTTTAATGAGATGTAGGACGAATAAGCAGGCTGAAACAACAGAATGAGGCAAAAAGTAAAAAGAGCAGACAATATGTGCACACACACCTAGAGTATATATTTGTATGTTTGTTGTGAGATTTTGTAATCTAAATGCTGTATAGTCTCAGATGAGTGTATGCAAGGGTTTATAGTACATTTGATCAACCCTCAACTGAAACACTTTTTCTCATATTCATCATATGACTTATATATCCACTCATTCTATAAAATTAAGCACAACAAAATTAAGCACAACAAAACAAAATCTCTTATTTACTGTTTTCTGCAACATTTGATGAAAATATTTAATCATAGACTAATGTGGAAAATATCCTGCATATATTATTTACAGCAAATTATAGCCCAGTAAAGTCTTTTCAATGTAAAGGGGGAAGGTAGAAGTCCTCATACTATGAATTATTATGCTGATTATTAGCTGAAGGTGATGGATCATAATGAAGATAGTATCAAAGGTTACTTAAGCTTTCAGTCACTTTTGTGTAAAAGGAATAAGTCTTCATTTTTTTTACATAATATACTTTTTTTTTACATAGCTGTAACAAATGATGATATTCCATCAATTCAGTATTTGTGCCATCCAGATAATTGGTAAATAGAGCCAGATCATTTGGGCAATGGTCTGTGGATAGAACAGTTGCTGTAACAGGCCATTTGAATTTTAAACACATTGGCTGCTGACAATAAACCGTCTGTCTCCTCACTCTAAAACCCTTTATGCATAAGGCTCTACCATGACAGGAGGGAAAAAAAAGAATTTAAGAGTGAATGCCAGAGAAAGTACCGCCTCCTAGTGTCTTTTCAATCAGAGACTCTGTTGGACAGATTTGGAAACATATTGCCAAAAGGCTCTATTAAGCTGTTTCCTGCTAATATTTTGCTCAACGCATGAAAGATTATGAAAAAAAGCAATGAATGAATGAATTAAATAATGGAATAAAAAAGTATACAATATATGTCATTCACTTTTTGTACTATATTCTTCATAATACTTTCCAAGTTCTCACATTGCCTTTGTTTGTTAAATGACTGAAATAAATTGGTTGAACTATTTTGATTTGTGGCAAAAAAGTTTGAAAGTTTAGAAAATGTAGAGATTTATTATTATTCAGAATAAATCTATAAACAGTAGAATAAACCCATAATAATAATAATAATAATAATAATAATAATAATAATAATAGAACAGATAAACAAGTAACAAACTGAGCTATCATACTAATGAAATAATACATATGCTGTATGTATCTTTTTTGGTTAATCATGCTTTAACATATGCAAAACATCAGACACCTCAAGCAAATATGAAAAGAAAACAGAACGAGGTTGATAAATCAATATTGATTATTAGCAGCAAATGTGAGCCACTTTAGTATCCCAAGTGTTCATTCATGTTTACATCCCCAAGAGGCATGAAAAAAATATATAGCTTTGCTGACATCATCTTTGCTCACATGCATGCTTAAAATTAAAATATCTGATCATTTGACCCATTACCTTTCACATGAAAATTTGAAAGAATGGTAACTTATAATTTAAATTATAGTAAAACTTACAGTCACATACATTAAAACTAGAAGTTTACAAATTAAAAACAAGATTTTGCTCACAGCTGTGACTGATGGTAATAAACTGGTTAACATCAGAAGGAAGAATGTTGTGGCAGGCATTTTATAATGTATTGAAAAACAGAATTCAAGTCATGTAGTGTGCTGAAAATGAGCTCCCATAGCTAGAATCAAATCTCAGTGCAACTTTATTGCCATCTGGGTTCATCTGCCTGGCAGAGACTGTGAGCATACATCAAAAGGCTCCTTTAAACTTCCACAGTTCATGCTTTGCCATCATAAGCTATGATACTGAAGTACATCTAATGGAGAGGGTGCAAAAGACATCAGGAACTCAGGAACCTGAAGTTCTCCATGGAGGGGACATTTATCAAAGAGGTGTCTTCTCACAGAGCCGCTAAGGGAAAGTTGCTTGGTTTGAATCTAGAAAAAGACTTTTTGCATCAAGCAGCACGGGTCAGAGAGTCTTCCGCTGATTCAAAGTCTACAGTAAGAGATCCATTAGAGATCCATTAATCATGCATTCTTACATTTAACATATGCAGACACTTTCGCTGGCCCTAGCGCATTGTATTTGTTCTTGCATTTACATGTGATTTTGAAACATTTATTTGAAAATGACATTCAGTAGCATACAGTACACAGACAACATCCCAATATTTCTCTCTCTCTCTCTCTCTCTCTCTCTCTCTCTCTCTCTCTCTCTCTTTCTCTCTCTCTCTCTCTCTCTCTCTCTCTCTCTATCTCTGAAAATTACATTTTGCACATAAGGGGTGTCTGGTAGTCTCACTTCCAGCTGCTTTGATTTCTTCAAGAACGACTGGTGACATGGAAATTTTACTCTGAATTTGAATAAAGTGGATCTGATTGAGGCTGATGGCTTCCATCACTTCCAATCAGATTTCACTCTGAAGAAGTCCCATCTATTCAACTACATACTCCAAGAGTCTGTCCTTTAAGCAAGTCCCCATAGCAAAGGCTTTAGCTTTAGCCAAAATAGATAAATAAAAAGGATGATATGGAATTCAACCATTCATAGATATGGTAGATACATTTGTATGACTGAAATCCAACATCATTGTAGTATCATATGTAGACATCCCTGATTGCACAGCAAACACCTTGGCCTTCTAGAATGAGGATTTCTTAAAACTATAAAAATGAAATGTCTAACAAATTAATTTTAGTCAATACAATTATGCTGCATTTAAAATTCAGCAGGCACTGTAATACAACTAACTAATAAAACGAACTCCTTAGTTGGACTGGAGATCCAAGACCATAAATAGGAAGTGAAAGACAAATCAACCAATAATCCTTGTTTTCCGATGGTTAGGAACAATTTTTAGAGAAAAAACATATTTTTTTAAAAAGCTTTGGATGTCTGTGTGTGATGTAATCTGTGCAATGTTGGTAGCTTGACACTAAAACACTACTAGAATGCCTTAAGTAAGCTAGTAGGATTAGGCATTGACTTGGAAGTGTGTTTTTCCTCTTTTTGACCGTGTTTTGATATTTATAGTCAAAAGTGTAGGCCTAGCCTATATACAACATATTGGGTGTACCAAATGTAAATGTTTGCATTCTTGTAGGCAGTGTTCTCCTGCCACCCATAAAACCAAGATATGTTCATCAGACTGGCAGAGAATAAGCATGCTTCTTCCCCCTAGAAATAATGTTTCCATTTTCCCAGAGTCCAGAGGTGGTGTGCCTTACACCACTCCAGCTGACACTTGGCATTGCAAGTTGTAATCTTAGGCTTGTGTGCAGCTGCTCATTTTCACAGACTAACGTGACAAAGCACTAGCATTTTATGACAGTCCTACACTTAAAGTCACTGAGCTGTTCCATATAGCCCATTCTTTTGCCTATGTTTTTCTATGAAGATGCATAGCTATGTGCTTTAGAATATACCAGTTTCACACCTGTATTGATTATAACCACAGTATATAAAAATAAAATAAATACTGATATATTTCTTACAGAAATGTGTACATTTATACAATATGTATAATAATATCATGAAAAATTAAGTTCTATTAACTGTGGTTGGCACTCCAGTAGGGGGCAGTATTTTGTCTTAACACTGGTTGCCACATGCCATAAAATGAAGCAGAAGAAGCAGAAGGAAAAACCCACTAGCTTGCTATCTAACAGCTACTAGATGTGTGCTTTGTTGCTACCACTGATGTGCAAAATCATTTCCCAAGAAATTGATTGAAACAAAAGGGGATGAAAGACCTAACTTTCCAGTACAGGGATTTAGAGACCTTTGCCTCCGTTATTCTTCAGATTTGGCTGCAGTAGAGACAGTGAGCTGCTGTTAGTTTGATCAGTGAACATTACATTGAGGTCTTAATGTTATTAAAGCTTAGTCATCATGCTGTCTTTCTCCTTTTTGTTTGTTAGGCTGTGTCAAAGAAATGAGCCAAAGACAAGAAATTAAGGATTGAATATCCTTTGGGTTCTCAGTTCAGTTCATCTGGATCCCTTTTAACTCTCCCGTAAGTAGCATAACTTTTCTTTTTTCTATGTCTGTGTGTATGTATGTATGTATGTGTGTATATATATATATATATATATACAATTTGTGAATACTTTTGTCCATGATGATTGCACAGGTAAAATCTGTTCTTGTGACAGCTCTAGTCAGCAGGTGTGGCTGACGCATTTAGTAATTAGGAGTGGTGTGTACATATTTTTGTGTGTATATGCAGAAATGCATACACATGCACCACATATATGTGCTCAAACGTACTAGAGACGATTCAGTTGATGGGAACAAAAGAACAGCTCCAGCCTAAACATGTCCATTAGTTCTGACATTTTACATAGGCTTGAAGTAATGTATCAGTCCTCTGCCTCCACCTCCGCTGCATGGCAGTAACAAGACATCTGTTCCATCTTTCATCTTTATCGGCTGTGGTGATAAATAGGCAGTGTGTAGGCAGCTTTTGGAAAGGCAAGAAATGGCATCCGTTTATCATAATCTCTAAGGTTGGAGGAAATTCCCATGAATTCTGTGGCATCTGCAGAGTAGAGAAAACAAATAAAAATGCCACCTCACTGCTGAGACTAGGCTTGTTTTTGTTCTGTGGTGTCTGCTGTCTTAGCATTAAAAATGACAAAGCAAACAGGCATTCATCAAAGAATTGCAATATCTTTGCAAGCACAAGACTGCACATTGTTATTCAACTTGAAAAATGAAAAATCTACTTTGTCTCAGCATCGTTTTGTATTGTTAGTTTTTTTTTTTACACACTTTCAGCTCAAGCATGAATCATTAGAAATTGAAATAAAATATTCTGTATAGCTGAGCAGATTAATTTTGGGCTTATAACAGTCCAACTTGAGTGGTTGAAACTTTATACTCAGTAAAAATGTAGGCTGTAAATCACCTTGAAGAATGTGTCTCTTTCTGCTCAAGACACCAGGATTTGTTTTTATGCATATTACAGTAACTGTGCATTTTAGGCATGTTTATTTGCCTTTGAGCCCTAAACATATGAAAAAGTGCTCTCCGATTTCCCTAGCACTGATAAGCTTCTGCATCCAAATCACTCAGCCTTTTATTTTTCATATTGCCACTGTGTACAGAGCACAAAATAAACAGAGCTGAAGTCTCTGGAGAGGAAGAGCAAACTATGTATTGACTCATTCTGACTAAAGCTCTGCAGAAGGAGTGCACTAACAAGGTGGTTTCAGCAGGAGTGGTGGGGGGAAGAAACACTTGACTCCATCTCTTTCTAATATTTATGAATCATACTTTTGTTGTCATGCAGCTGATAGACAGGCCGCATCCATCCCTGGAGCTTGAAGGTATTTGAATGCTGAAAAATGCATGAGCCTCTTTACTGATAGAAACACAGATCTGCCTTTTGATGGATTGTCTCTGATACCCAACACAGATGGGGAAAGGGTTATTTGAAGCAAATGTAAGCTGCTGGGAGGGTGTTTGGTGTCATATGGCTTTATTTTTAATGCTTTGTGACTGTGTGTTTGAATTGTTGCATCCATAGGGACTTTGCGACTATGTGTTTGAAATGGCTCCTCTACAGCTGCTAAAGGAAATGCTCTAAAGTGTACCAAGTGAGAACTTTTAGGGAACAAATTCAGGGGAATCTCTGTAACAGTTACAAATGTGTCTTGATGTAATACTCTCATGACTCATTGTAGTTTAAATTGCATTTCAGCACAGCATCAATTGAATTGTTCACATCCTACCACACAGTGGTGGCCTAGTGGTTAGGACCTTGCCTATGTGAACTGAAGATCGCAGGTTCAAGTCCCGGCCAGGCACCATTGAGGTACCCATGAGCAAGGTACCGACCCGCTACACTGCTCTCCAGGTGCTGCTGATAGCTGTCCGCTGCTTCATGTGTGCACGTGTGATGGGTTAAATGCAGAGGTCACTTTTCGTTGTGGTGCTTGTGTGTTCGCAAAGTAGTCATTTCACTTCAAATCACCTTTACTAATCACTGTCAGCCAAACAAACTGTAGCTGATACATTAAATGGCAACTTTATATCACCTTGAACTTTTAAAATTATTTTTAATGATTAAATTTCATTAATGAAAATTTTGTGGATATTAAGAAAAGAAAAAACTTGCAACATCATTGTTTTTAACACATTTTTACTAAAACCTAAGCTGAATGGAGCAAGTGCAAAACATACAGCAGTACATAGTTTGATTTCATATCATTTTAACAGCAAGGTAAACTGCTTAAATTATGGATGGCTGCTGCAAATAGGCCAGTAGTCCTAAGTGGTGGTGATGGTTAATCTTTGGCATCTATATAATTTAGTTGCTGTTAATACATGACTAGAAGCTAACTGTTTTGGACTCCTGTAGACTAACAAACACCACCACCACCACTATAAGGTTGTAAGAAAAATCAAGAATTTGCTAGAATGGGTCTGATTCACCTCTAGCCCAAGCTGTAGATTTACACATAATTTCTGTGATTCTGAGGTTGTGTGCAGTTATGTGACTATTATGACACATAAAATTCAGATGGAGGGCAGGAAGAATCTATGCAGTGCAGAAGAAACTATTTAGTTGGAAATGGTGAAAAGTAAGTGCGTAAAAGGGTTGGATGAACCTGTGTGCAGCGACTGTTATTAGAAAATTGAAACATTTTGAATGTGAACCAACGTGAATAATTTTTTTTTCCATAACATGAAAGATATGCCCACTTTGAATGCGACAGGCATTGCAAATGACCTCGTCTTCCAGAGATTTAACTAGTCAGCTTACCAGAGGAAGGCTAGTGTATGTGCTGCTGGGTCCATGGCCTCAGAACGTGAAAGTGACTTATTTGTCAGTGTGAACACACTCAATCACCCAAAGTGCACCACAACAAAGTGTAACCTCTGCATTTAACCAATCACATGTGCAATAGCAGGAAAGTGCCTGCGGAGCAGTGCAGTGGTACGGTACCCTTCACAAGGGTGCCTCATTGGTACCCGGGTTCGGACTTGAACTTGCAACCTTCTGTTCACAAGGGCAAAGCCCTAAGCACTAGGCCACCGCTGCCCGTAACAAAGTAGTATTGGAAAACTGTCATCATCTTTTTGCACAGATGAGTAAATATGCTTAAGAATTATAGTATTTTTGTACTGCTATTTCAAATCCAATAATGTATATAAACCCACCACTGGCGTTAGGCTACTACCAAGTTAGCTACTACTATGCTAACTATAGCTACTACTTTCTACCTAGTAGTTCAGGTCTGATCTGCTGTTCTGCACGTTAACCTTTATCTGTCTTAACATTTTCCTCTGCCTAGGCTATTTGTTAACCAAATAACAGGGTTTTTCTAGTTGATTTTTATGTATGAGAGTTCTCTACTTAACTACAGAGATGTTTGTTTAGTAAGTAAAGGTACCTGGCTAAACATTGAAAATCAAGGGAGATTAGGTTTTCACTTGTCACTGAGGGGAATTTTACACCTTAAGTACAAACAGGGCTACTAGTGTTAGGCCAACTAGAGTGATAGACAAACTTGAGAATAATGGGTTTGGACACCCCTGATTTAGACGGTGAAATAGGTTGAATGAAAGTGATCAGTGAATAATCACATTTTCACAGAATTAAAACACCAGTGCACTGCCTAACATCTAGGTGTGCTCATATTTATGATATGATCAACTATGATGATTCTTTCATTGGGAGTTGTGGTTACAGCTGGAAAAGTACCATTGTGAAAATTCTAAATTCCATTTGAACAAAGTAGTTTATTTTGTTTGTATGGATGAGTGCAATGTATCATTAGATTTCACCTTGTTGTACAAACTCAAAACATTTTTGGAGCCAAGAAGTCATGTATCCACTCTCATGGCATGATTTCCAACACACCCTCTCAGTTTTAGCCCCATGATAATATTCAGGAAGTGCTGGGCCTGTCAGCTCAGCCATGGTTGGTTGACTGCTGCTTAGCAACAGAAGGGAAGGGCATAATGTTCTCAGTGTGTCTTTTCCTCTTACTTTCCTCTGTCTCACCCTATCTCACAGGGTAATGACTTCGACAGTTGTCAAAGAGGAATTCAAATTCCCTTTTGCTTTCAGGTTTACAGAAGCTCCTCTGTACTATGGACCTTTGCAGCTACTGATGGCTAGACCTTTACTAGCCACCTGAATATAAACTTTAATCCTAAAAGTTTCCCCCTTTATTGCTCTATCACTACTATATCATTAATATTAGCAGCAATGCACATTTTAGACAAATATGCAATGCTTGGAGCACAGAAAAAAAAATACTCAGACAACTGCACCATCTAGCAACCATAATTAATCATAAGGGTAATCAAAATGGATGTCATATTCTATACACAGAACACACTTCTAAGGTTAATTTTAAGTAGTATCAATAAATAGCCTTTAGCTATCTCCTCAAAACCTGCCAGACACACCAGAGGTTTTTTTTTTGTTTTTGCCAAAGGGCTGACATTTCATCTTCTTGTTCCTTGAGCATGGCAAGTGCTTCTCGTATGATGACTGACTGAAAATCCCTCATTGCTACAGCTGCTACCCACCCATAAGGCTATCCTGGATGCCTACGATTACAAGCCATAAATGGATAGCAAAGCTTTATTGAACTTGCCTAAGAATAACATAATTATCTCAGACAAATTGTATAGAGTTGGAGGGCTGCAAATACAGTGATGGGATATCAGGTTTTTACAACTCATGGTTACTTAATGTGCTGCTTTAAAATGTGTGAACCCTTTATAATGTTCTGTATATCTGCATAAATATAACTTAAAACATCATCATATTTTAAACAAGTCCTAAAAGTAGATAAAGAGAACCCAATAAAACAAATGAGACAAAAACATTATAAAGTCATGTCACAGTAAGCAAATCCTTGTAATTCTTTCAACATATTTGAACAAACATTTCATTTTCTTTGATACGCTGCCTACAGTTAAGGGTAATTATACTCTTAACAAATGACACATAAAATGCCATTTAGTAATTGTTTTTATAATTTAAATTAAAAAAACAACAACAGATCAATCACAAATTGCCCGTACATTTGTGATTACTTTAAAAACTTTAAATGAATCAAGTGTTCCAGATTAGTTGCCATTGACTAGAACCTCATGCACATAAAATCTTAAATTTGAAATCTGTTGCTGTGAAAGTGCATATGTCTAAAGTCAAGAAGAGATTTTTGGGGCAGTTAGTGAGTTGGCCCTGTGACCTGAAGGTCTCTGGTTGGATTAATGTAGATAGAGCTGTTTGGCCTTAGTAACAGTACAACTGTGTGGGGTAGACCAACAACAATTTTTTAAAAAGAAAAACCTCATAACACCAGTTTGTGGTTGCTTTGGTGTCCAAAATTTGCAGTTGAACTAGAAGTGAATCTTTTAACATGATGATGATCTCAAAAAGAAGAAAGGAAAGCGTTTGAATCCCATTGAAATGCTATGTGTGATTTGAAAACAGCAGTACATGCAAGAAAACCCTCAAACATCTTGACCTTTTGCATGGAAGAGTAGTCAAAGTTATGGACTTTGTCTTTTTATGGAATTATGGAAAACACCCAGTAGATATGATTTCTGCTAAAGAGCAATACTAGCTTCTGATACCAAGGGTGTACTAAATTTCTCCACATATTCTTATATCTGTTGATATTTCTGCTGAAAAGCTACTTTTCCTTATAGTTTCATTTATGTATACTCCTGTAGTCACATACCAGATATATACCAGTTATGTTGAAATGAAACCAAATATGTTGAAAAAAATCCATAATTTCAATGGAATGTATTTTTTTACATGACTGGACTTAGCCATTCATTTAATAAGTATGTGTTCCAATATTACATTTATTTTGAGTATCTCTGACCAAACATTTTCAGTACATATTTGTCAGTATTGCAAATCAGTTTGGTGGACTTGTAACCCATTGCTAACCCATAGTTTCATCACATGAACTGCTGGTTTCAGGTCCTTTAATATTTTTGTTGGATTAAGGTCCAGACTTTGACTTGTCCAATCCAAAACATTAAATTCATTCTTAAACCATTCTTTGGTAGAATGATTTGTATGATTATGGTCATTGTCTTGCTGCATTACCATCTTCCTCTTGACATTCGGTTCATGGACAGGTCCTATTATTATCCTTTAGAATTTGTTAGTATAATTCTGAATTAATTGTTTCAAAGACAGCAAGCACCCCTGTGACACATGCATCAAAACAGGCCCAAACATGATACTACTATTACCATCTACAGTTTCACACAGGGCAGCTGTGGCCTAATGGTTGGAGAAGAGGGCTTGTGACTAGAGGGTTAATGGCTCAGTCCCCGGTACTGGCAGGGAAAAGTTGGTGGGGTCTTCCCCCTCTGCACCTTTACACCTGAAGTTCAATTTTTTGTCTCATCTGACCACATTACACCGTTCTATTTGTAGTTTCATTTTTCTATTTCAAGTTTACATTTTGTTTACATTTTGAAAATTGGATTTTAAAAACCCCAACTTTAAACTAAACATAGTCCCAAATATTATGATTTTCACTCTATTATACCTCTTCTTAACAAACTCCCATCTATTCCATGCTTCAAACTTCATAGGCCTGATTATTTTGTGTTGACTAATTACCTAACAATTTCCTGATCATGGAATAACTTTTGTCTCCTTTAAGTTGACATGCTTTTTTGTTTTACCCATGTTGATGGATAAAAAAAATGATTTTAAATGTGTGTAACCTCACCTAACATTTTTATACCCCAGTGAAACAAGAAAATAATCAAAGGCAACAATAAAGTTTCTGGAGATCAGGAGCATAAAAATGGCCATTTTTTAACAGGGTAACTGGGGACAACAAATGCTGCAGAGAAGCAAGTGAACTATGTGTTTATGAACTACAGAGTGCACCTATATGATACATGGAGCTGACAAAATTGACAATGAATGTAGAACCAAGTGGGTCATCAGTGTACATTTACTTGCTGTATCATTTTACATATTTTGGGGTAAAAAGGATTTTTTTTATTTCTCTGAGGGTAAGCATGTGAATGAGTTTATTTTCTGAACGTGTTTACATGATAATATTCATATTTAAAAGCAAACTAAAAGTTTTATTAAATTTTTTTTGTTTAGTTTATTTTGACAGACATTTTACACTCACTTTAAAAATATCTGTGGAATTGTATTTTATGTTTGAACGTACATTTAAATTCTGGCATTCCAAAGTTCCTTGCTTGCTTAAAATCGGTGAATGCCTGGCAACCTGACCATTCTGTATGTGATCTTAAAAATAAAAAGAGAATATTTGCTCACGATCAAATTATTTATTTAAATTTTCTTAGCATATCATAATTATGCTCTCTGTGTGGCAAAAGTAGGCACCCAAGTGAACATTATCACTAGCTTAGTTTGTTTGTCAAAGTCTGTAGTTAATTGAGCAATTACCTCTGCATTCAAAATGTATCTCACTTCCATTTTCATTTTGGAAGAATAATCAAAGCATTTAGTCTTGTTTATTAAATTAATTCTGTTTTTCCTCCCTAAATAAATCTCACTTACTTGAGGTTTTTTTTTTTTTTTGGCTCTTCTTGCTCCTCCTCCCCCCACTATCTTCACAATGGCTCCTTCTGCTTTTATCTCACACTTTTCTGGCAGTCGGTTTCAGCACAGGCCTTTTTCTCTTTCATACCCAATATTTTTCCTCCAACTTCCTGGAGTGCTCTTTTTAGGTAGCAGGGGAAGCTGTCAGCTTCAAAAAGCTCAGTCCAACCTACGAACTCCAAAGAAGCACTTTCCTTCCTCCTCAGCCTGTCAGGGAAAAGGCTTCACTCCTCCATTCCCTTTGTACTTGATTAGAATCACCAGTTTCCTGTGAAGCTGGCAATACAACCAGCAAAATGTTTGTTAATTATTAAAAAAAAAATTTACCTTGCCATGAGAAATGGCAAATACATGCAATTTCACAACATCCTTGTCTCATCTTTCCCCTAGATACATAAAGGGCAAGGTACAGTGTAATACAAATAATAAGCCAATAATGAGGGCACTACATTTGAAGCCCTACTTTGGATCTCAATGCAAGCCACCTTTTTTTATTCATGGAACAATATGTCTGCTGATGATTTCCCCCTTTTTTCCCTTACCACTCTTTCCCCATGGAGCTGTCAGATTTACTTCCAATTAATGTGTTTCTGTTACAGTCCAGTGGCTCAGGAGAGAAGCTGCCTCCACTCTCTTCTCCCAACTTTTCTAACTATCTGCTGTTGCCATGGCATTTATTCTGCTTCTTTCTTTTTTTCTTGTTGCTGATTAGCTTAATTTACAATAAACGTATTTGTAACAATCAATTGTATGCATTCAAGTGAATAAAAATTGTCCAGTGGTAATCATACTCCAAAAGAGCCAGTGAGTGTAATAACAATGACAAGCCTCATGTTAAATTTTTCCCAGTAAAAAGTTACTCATAGTAACAAATGTTTCCTGCAGTACCATTTTCCACTGTGGGTAAACGCTGTATCTGTATTTGACCATGTTCCTCTTCCCACAAGCTTTAATGTAGTTCACCATCAAACAACTTTGATTCTTTTATTAAGTTGTATAACTGGCTTTTCCGTAAACATTCAAAAAAGGCTATTTCTCACTTGGTCATACTGAAATCAACTGACCTTTTATACATTGTTAATTTATATTCCGTGGTTATATTCAGACCATTTCATTCTGACATAGTATTTTAATGACAACATTTTTGCTTTCCTGCATGTAGTCAAATTTGCCCTCCTCAGAAAATTTTTATCCCATCACCATGCACCAGAGGCCAGGAAAAAAATATTGTGGTTAATCTTTCCATCCCACCAGCCCCAGATATCATCAGCTCAAATCAGAGACCCTACCTGATACTCTGATACTGTTTCACGCTGAAATTATTTGCAGTATGGAAGGGAAATATGTTACAGTTTCCAAGGCAATATGACTTTAGTGTGTGACAGTGATGTAAGATAGTGGTTTGCAATTGTAAGCATGACATGAAAACTAATTAACTCAAGTAGTTCTCAAACTGGTCCTCAGGGACCCCAGATGGTCTTGGAAAACTTGAAGCACACAGGAATAGAGCTAAAAATGTGGACGTCTGGGCTTCCCTGAGGACCAGTTTGAGAAACAGTGAACTATGTAACTAAGTACAGAGGTATGGCTTAACACGTAATACAAAGCTTGGTATGAATCTATGCATTGTGGAAGGTAGTGTGGTCCTGGCATCCACTAAACTCAATTTCATCTTTCAGACTGTCAGATACGGAAGTGCGATTCATCAAAGAGAACACTCACTACTAGAGTCTAGTGGCACCATGATTTACACTACTCCATCCAACACTTGACATTGTGCATAGTAATTGTAAGCATATGTGCGGCTGTTTGACCATGAAAACCCATTTCTTGAAGCTTGCAAAACACAGTTCTTTTATATATATATATATGGACCTTCCATCTCCCTTCGGGCCCCTTCTGGAGGCACGCCCCGCGGCACTAGCCGAAAATGATCCTTCTGCAGGTTCACCTACAGAAACCTTGTTACGACATTTACTTGCTCTAGACAGTCATGTTATGTATGTGTGTATATGTATATATATTTATATATATATATATATAAATATAAATAAATGGCAATTAAACAACAACCTGACTCTTTGTATAGTCCATTTTCTGTATGACTTTCTCTGGATATGTAGGTCAGAGTTTCTGAAGATGTGGAGGTGCTTGGTAATAAATGTAGTTTTCTTGATCTTCAACTGAGGTTTCACTGTTGGGAGACTACAGAAAATTACAAGGTCAAAATAAGGTTTGTGTAATAAAGCAACTGCGCTGCTTGGTTCACTTAAAAAAAATGAAACGACAGCATTGCTTTAGAGAACCTTTAAGCTACTTAGTATAATGTGCATAGCACATTATTTATATATATATATATATATATATATATATATGGGTGTGTGTGTGTGTATATATATATATGTGTGTATATATATGTATGTATTTACTAAATAATAGCAAAGTAAGTAATCTTAGAAAAGCAGTCCCCCTGCTGATGACTGAGGACGTTAAATGGCCTATTTCGGTGACTAAACATATATTGTGTTAAACCTCTCCACCTGAATTCAAGGCGAGTAAAATCAGTTTAAAAGCAGTAGGCAATAATACTGACAGAACCCTCACTCCATATGAAATCTGTTCAAATCAGACATTTAAAACCACAGAGCAGCACTATATCTTCAACAAACTGAGCTGTGTGCCAAGGTCTTAATAGCAAGATGCTGCAAGAACATGCAGGGCCAATTCTGACAGATGGCATACCCCATTCTGAGAGAGAGAGAGAGAGAGAGAGACAGAGAGAGAAAGAGAGAGAGAGAATGCAAGCTATTCAAGAGTTTGAAATTATGCAATTGAAAACTGGCAGACTGCCTGGTAAGTAAAAAGGAGAAAAAAATCTTAAAGACCATTGAAATGGCA
This sequence comes from Arnoldichthys spilopterus, assembly GCA_037974385.1. NCBI lineage: Eukaryota > Metazoa > Chordata > Actinopteri > Characiformes > Lepidarchidae > Arnoldichthys > Arnoldichthys spilopterus. The sequence continues at coordinate 13,883,110 of JBBPDA010000009.1, read as the reverse complement.
GTCTTTAAAATATTTCCTTTTCTTTCCATAACAGAGGGAAAGTAGTTTGAATATTTAATTTGGTGGTCATGGTGGTGATGGGAGAAGAGGTGCCAGTGCAATTGTGGAGAGAGAGCAATTTAATTAGTCTGATCCAGTTTGGACAAAGCGCTCTAGTGTCGGTCTTCTTGGTTTTTGAAAAATTTACTTTTTAGCATATTGTTCTAATAACAAATATGTAATTATGTGTTTAATGAACATGCCATAGCAAGACCAAGTCCTTGATACAGTAAACCTGAGACACATACTTGCACTATTGGAGACCTAAAGCAGTGATGTTGGCAGGATAAAAAGATTCTGTTATGGGCATTAGTAAATTTGACTCACTACTTTCTACCTACATACCATGCAGTTTTGCTATGGCAGAAACATCACATTGAATAAGGCTAGCTGCTGAATGTTATGATGTTATTTCCACATATCTTGTGTGTGATGAAACAGAACAAACTATGACAACACTGTTTAACAAATAGTGCACATTTGTTTTAAATACAATACTTAATTTAGTCAATTGTTCCATTTTTCTAAATATATGTAAACAAGTGAGCAATGGCAGTGAAAATAGTAGTAGAGTTAATTTATTTCAGGCCACTGTAGCCATCTCTGCAACCATTGAAACTTAAATGTAGTAATATCATAGCTGCCCTGACTGCTTAACATCTTGACATTAACAACATGGCTTATAACAAAAATACCACATCCAGTTTACAATTACAGTTTTCCATGGCATGTAAAACCTTTTCTGACCCCCTCCAAAAAAAACGTTGTTTAAAAAAAACAATGACTTGTTTAAGCTCAGTCTTGCTTCTTTTAATTGGTCTTACTTAAAATGCAAGGAATTCCCACCCTCTTAACATTCCCTACACCACTGGATTTATTCAGCTGAGATGAAAGAAGATTGAACTTAATCAATTAAAATTTCTGAATGACAAATTTGATTTTACTTGCTTATCATAATTAAATATCCTCTTGTCAATAAAGGTCCTGACTCATATTGAGAGACTCCTCCGCTGTGGTTTGAAATTATTATTGAACCTAAATTAATCTGCTGAGACTTGAGGGAATGGGCTTTGTTCTGTATAATGCACTAGATAGCTCAAATGACATTCAGTTCAGTTTAATATATCCTACTCAATCTGTATGAGGAGTTGGTTCAGAAACCAATGGACTTTTGCCTATTCTTGCTTTCTAAAGGTTAGCAAAACAATATGCATTTTCCATTGCATTTTTAAGACTTACATCATGTCTTAAGTCACTCACATTTTAATAGATCATTTTAACAGATGTTTTTATTTAACTAAGCATTTAAAAGCAAAAAAGATTAATACTAAATTGGATATTCACATTGTAAGCAGAGGATCTAGTATATAGCTAGTACATGGTTCAGTTCAACTTTTGGAATGGCACAGAACAACATGTCATCACATTGAGCTTTATGCATACACTACAGCCACTTAATGATATTGATCATGGAAGAGAAACCTTGAATTTCAGTCTGGTACAATTACGATGATATAGAAAAATAGGTCTGTTAAGAAGGGACATGCAAGATATCTGTTACTATGGTAACATGTCTGACAACATGGAGGCTGAAAGCAAACAGGAAATCATGAAAGGAAAAATGATCCTGAGCTCCAACCTGGAGGCCAGTGTCTGGCATTTCTACATAGTAATTACTGCACCTTCGAAACTAACCACTTGCTATTCAGCTTCATTGTTTCCCATGGAGGAAAGCAGAGGAATGTTTTCATGTTATATACAACTGAACATATTTTTTTATACTATCAAGAATTGAATGAGAGGTGTTACATATGCCTCTTCATGGCCCCTTGCTGTATACCTCCTTTGAGAGAGATTGGGAGGGCGAGAAAAGAAACGAAAATGCTGATACTCTCAGCAAGGGAAGTTGTTGATGGGAGGGATGTCATTCTCCAAAGACTCATAATTAGAATCATGCTCACAGCATGGCACAAAGATCAATGTGTGTTGTAATTTGGAGTTGAGCTTCAATCTTATGATGACTGGGAGAAATAATTACATTGGAGTAAGACAATAACTGTAGAAGAGATGCATTGCTATGAAAGGTATTTGAACAAGTCTGAGAGTGAGATCAAAGCTGCTGTGCATTTTATTGATATGTGCTCTGTGCTACATCAAAAAGCATGTAAATGTTGAGTTGGGTGATGTGGCACTATTGAAATATTTGAAATGAGCTTCTGCCAAGAAGAATCTATTATGAAAAAGATTAGAACTCAAAAGAAGAAGCTCAAAATGTGAAGTGTAAGAAAATCTCACCACTACATGCTATAGTACTATTTAATGCTAATCTCATTGACTTTATGGCTTTTGAAAATGTTTTTGTATATAGTATGGCAATATTTAAAATATTCCATTTCACCTTTCATTTTTTTGTAGCAGTTGATTTTTTTAGTTGCATTTCATTATTAACATTTTTATATGCATCAACAAAATATAGGTATTGAATACACAATTTTTTTACAACTTTCTCTTCAGCCAAAGTTTGCTTCTTTTATTTGCATCTGCAAAACTTATGTACAGTAGTTATCAAACACTAGAACTGAATAATCATCCAAATAGCCCAAATAGTTTCTGCAAAAATATGTCCCCAAACCCCTTAAGGTGATCAAACCATATCCACATCTTCACAGCGGAACAGACTTCTGGGTGCGGTCCAATACACTGTCCTATTATGTGTTGTTAGCATTTTTATAGCACCCTCTTACACTTAAATGAGCTCTGTGTTGTTGTAATCCACATAGAAAGTAAAGGTATTTCCCTTCTGTTAAAAATGATTTGACAAGGGTTTTTCTCCACTTTGGGGGTCACGTTCTCTGAGCTTTTTAATCCAGAAGAAGTATTATCTTCTCATATTATACTCTCATTCTGCCCTGGCATGGAAAAACACAAACATTAAAAATAATTAATAAATACTTGAGTGCTGTTTGTTTCTTCTTAAGTTTCTGCCTCCTGAGATCTCCTGAGATCTGAAGGAAAAGCATTTCTCAAGCAGGCTTGCAAGAATGTAATGTGAAGAAACATATTTTTATTGTGCTGTACCTCTTACAGCCTCACTGTGTTGTGAATCACATTTCAAACAAACACATTTCAGCCTTACAGTGTGACTGCGATCAATGTTGTTGCTCTGACACAAAGGCTGTAATGAGAGAAAATCTCACATTGGAGAGTTTCTAGCACACACTAAGAGAGGAGAACTGAGCATTTTCCCAATAATCTTTTCATCTTCATTTTTCTAGTTGGTTTTCAACCTTCTATAAAAGATTCTTTTTCTGCAGTAATGTATCATGTTTTTTGGCTCAAATTGGGCATTATGTGAATGAAATTTTCACATCAGGTGAAGAACTGCTGCTATGTTCAAATGATGTATAAAAAAAGAGATTTGTCTTTTCTTGGTAAATTACGAGCATTTATTGTTCATTTAACACATGTTCTCTAGCCCTCATAAGTTTGAGGGAAGTTAAAAACAAAAGCCTGTTAATTTTCTTTGGCTTAGTGGGAAAGAACTTGACTTTTGACTTTGACTATTCTCTCGGCTACATGTTCTTGTGTATGCAGGAGTTTATTCAGTTACCATAAAAAGAGACTAGTGACATTAAAAGTGTTAAAATAGGCAAACTTCATCATTCCCCCCTATTTGCATCTTTTCTTATGCCTTGCCTAAAGTTTCAGAAGGGCAGAAGATTGTATTCAATTCCTCTCTTTGCCATTTGGCTCTGCCTGAACAGAACTGAGAGAATTGTTTTACAGGTATGAGAGCATGGAAGAATGAATCTTATTTTTTGGCTGAGGCGTTTGTCATTCAGTCTTGGCCTGGGAGCAATTACCTAGGCCTTATTGTATTACCACATGCACTGAGGTCCCTTATTCTCATCTTCAGAGCAGGGCACAGGCTCCCACTCTTCCATTAGTACCCTCCTTCTCTGAGGTGACTACTGTAATTCTCTGTCTTTCTCTGTCTTTTGTTTCTGCCCCCCACCCCCACTCCACCCCCTTTCTCTCTGCTCTCAGTCACAGTGCGGGTGGAAATTGCAGTTGGAACACAAGAATGTGTTGGGACTACTGATGGCTGCACACGGCCAGCCCCCAATGGGTGCTCTCCAGTTGCACTTGTATGATGCGGGCCCTCCCACTATATGGCCTAACTCAGCACTCCACTATGAGGCTGTAGAATACACCTGGAGACTTACTGCAACACTTTTAAGCATAAAGATGGCAACAGTGTAGTGTGTGTGTTACATATTTTTTATTTATTTATTTTTTTAATTTTATTTATTTATAGCAAATGAGTGCTTAGAGTGCACATTACAATAAAAGTAAGTAATATACTTTATATGAATGTATTATAGAAAAGCATTCAAACATGTTAAGACTAACTTTTCATAGAGACCATTCATTATCGTTTTTGCTGCAAAAAAATATATTTTTTTAAATGTCCACAGAAATAGTTTTAGACAGTTCTATAAGCCAGTGCATCTCAAACCAGTTCCTTGGGCCTCAGATGGTCACTGTCCATGGTCCTAAAAAATCTATTCCTAAAGGAACGGACCAGGAACATAATATGGAATGTCTGAGTGAGTGGCATGGGATGAGGACTAGAGAATTGATGATATAAGCTTTGAATCTTGTAGAGTTTTTTAGCAGATCCTCTATTCTGCCTCTATTTTCAATCTAGTCTGACTAGTGATGACAGACTTCGTACTGATATAGAGATAGATCATACTGAATAGATTGGTAGATAGATACAGTGATGTGTGTTAAGGTTCATGACTGGTGAGGCACTGCCTCCTACAGAGTGAGATTTACAAATATATGAACCCAAAAGAGCAGTTAATTCACTACTGGTTATGTTTCTTATCTCATCGGCATTCTTTACACACATATAGGTAAGGTACATATTTGGCTAGGAAAGAAAGTTAGATTTATAGCAATGAGAGAGAGTGGAGAGAGCATGTGTTCAAAATTTTGTGTTGCAATTCCTCAATTCATACTTTCAATACAAATTAATGTATAGAGTGGTGTACAAAAAACAGATTTCAATTTTGACCTTAATTTAAATATTAGTTGTTTTTAAAAGCTTTAAATTTTAATGCATTAATCAATTTCAATACAGACTGTTCAACAAAAGGATAAAAAACATAAAATTAATTTAATTTATTTATTTTATTTTTTCAAAAGTTTAAATATTGGATTGTTTTTCTTAGTCTGGTCCCATTTTTTTTTTTTTCATAAAATTGAAAACCTCTTAAAGTCTTCATTATTTTCCCTCTGTTTTAAAAGTTTCTCCGCCAAGGAGGAAAGTCCTGAGGCTCATGTTTGCTAAGGCTTCTTGGTAAATTTTTCATATCACAATATCCCATGTTAATCCAGACATTGTCACAAGTAGAGACCAAAAGGCCCCCATGTCTTTACTTTCCAATGAGACCATTGATCCCCCCCCTTCTTGTGTAGCTGCATCACTGTCTGGTTTGGCAATTGTACAGTCATGGAACGCAAGGCCCTGCAGCGGATAATGAGGTCAGCAGAATCACTGGAGTCTCTCTCCCCTCCATCAGGGAGACACGCTGCATCCGCAAAGCCACCAGCATTTTGGATGACCCAACACATCCCCCACACAATCCAAAGTATTTAAGCCTTCACTACCAGAATGTGAAATAGTTCATCCCTCAGGCAATAAGACTGTTAAACCCTCAGGGACTGTCAACACACTTTGTCCTTATATTTATTACTGATATTTTTATTATGTTGCTACATTCTTCCTACTCCCTGTGTCATTGTTTTCAACACATTACTTTGCACTTGGTGGAACCATAACTCTGTACTGGTCGCTGCTGCACTGTCTTCATTTGTACCTGTGTGTCTTTGCACTTTCACACAATGCTTTTTTGTTGTCAGTCGTATAGTTTTTTGTGGTCCTGTGTTTTATGTAGCACCATGACAAATCTTCCTGTTTTTTTTCTCACTTTTCCCTGTGCTAACCTTTTCATTCCTGTTTGTGGGATAAGAATACAGTTTTTATTTTACTCGAACTTGACCCCTTGTAGCAAAAGATTTTAATTTTAAATTATGAAAATACATATTTTTATTTTTATATGGCCATCTATGGATAATGACCTTGCAACATACTTTATTTTCCCAATGCTTTATCATCCTTATAATAATACAATATCATGGTTTTATTCAGTCACATAAATGCCAGAACAGCTGTGCTCCAGAATGCAATCTTTGCATTAAAATCATATTCTTCTAGAACCATATGCATCTTTCATGGGAATAATTTGTATGGAGCATTGTGCTTTAAATCCTCTTTTAGCTAGAAAATAATGTACTACTTGGATTTCATTCGGAAGAACCACTGCTTTCTCAAACTGCTGACAAGAAGTGTTGGGAGAGAAAAAATGGTAACCAAGGTAACTGACAAATTGCTTGATCAAGGCTGTGCTGCCAGCCAATGCTGTGCTGAGGGAAAAACAATAAACAGCCTTCACTAAAGAAGCATAAAAAACGTGTGGTCCTGCTTCCTACTGTGTCCACTGGTCACCTTATTGATTTTTAAATGTAATAATTCAGTCAGGGTTGAACATAATCTCTTTCATTGCTGTCAACAGAGGGTTTACTGCACTAAACACACTCATTGAGATGTGAAGTCAATCATTTTCACATGCACGTGTACAGAGCACAACAACATGATTAAAGGTTAGCTTTGATCTGAGTATAACCACAAGGGGGTTCATTGACCAGGCTGAAAGAAGCCTGAGTGTGGCTTAACTTATTTGTCCTAAAACTGCTTAACTTTTAGACTGGGACTAACAACTGACATATTTAGATTAATTAACAAACTTCAAGCCAACTGTGAGTCATCCACGTACACAGAGATTGGGAGACTGGGGTCTTTACCCAGACTCAAAAACACTCAAATGATTACAGTATATTTGAATAATTTCAGCCACACTAACATATGAGAAAATGTATATTTATTTTAGTTTTTTTACATAGGCTATGTCAAACATGTTGCCCTTAGATGTTGCACCGTAACACAATCTTGTAGCATCCTCTGAAGTTTACCACTTATGAAGTCACAGCTCTTGGTGTAACATGAGTGGCATAGTAAGCATTTAGCAAGCCAATCTACCCAAGTGCTCAAACAAAAGCTCCTGTCTCTTAATGCTGTTGTTCAAAATCCTCTGCTTTTGTAAAAACCCGACCTGTCAGGTCTAGCTATGCCTAATTGGAGATTTGAGGCTCTGTCTACACTAGTGTGTTCACTTCTTTGTACTGTTTCTGCATTCTGAAAATTTAGGGGGGAAAAAGTGAAGAAGGACCTGCTAAATAAAATGTGAGTTTTGTTCCATCTATATGCATCCTTACTCTGTTTGAAATTGGTTGATATCTTCAGCTTAAGAAACTGGTTTCTCTGTAAACACTGTACACTCTCATTATTGTTCATGGTAATTTGGGAACTGACTTTTGAAAATACATATAAGCAAGGAAAGGTAAAAATTAGATTATATAGTTCATTTTATATTGAGGCTCCCATAAAAGCTTGATCATCAGGCTACCTTTGAAGTAAAAAAAGTATCATTCTTCAGATTCTGAATGGTCTTGTTCTAAGAGACTCTCACATTTTGTCAGCCAGTCTTTCTGACCTACTCTGCTTTCAGAGACTCTTGGGGAGTGCATGCTTGAACCACATATTTTCAGTAATAATAGCATAGTCACATAGGATGTTTTTTGTTCTTATACATTAATTTCTTTTGCAAGAACACACTGAATATATTTTGCATTCTGTTGAACATGTAGACTGAATATCAACTAGATTAATGAATATATATAATGTCACTGAAAAATATACAATATAGCTTGTGAACTGAATGGATAAAGAATATAATAAACAAACAGTGAAAATTACAGATAAAAATCTGTATTCTTATTTTGATTAAATTATGCCAGGCCTTTAAAGTTCCTGCTGATTGTCTCACTAGCACAGACTATGAAAATGCCAAGACACTGTCAGAATCAGCAGCAAACCATGAGATTCTAAATGCTGATGCAGAAAGACAAGCCAAGTTCCAACAGGCCAACATAGAGCTTATTGCCACAGTGTTGTGTGTGATGTCTCACTTGTTTTATTAATGTAAGGGTTACCGTTATTGGCCGGGAGGGGGCAGTTGAGAGCCCTGCTTTCATGGCTGTGCTGTGTCGGATTGGCTGGGGTCATTTTGCGATGCGTCGCCATGGTTGTGTCAATCGTGCTTATGCGTTTCCTCTGGGCCAAAGCCTTTATAAGCATGGTTGTCTAACCAGCGATGCCGAATCCTTATCACTGTTAGGTATGGCTGCTTTAGCTAGCTAGCTGGTAATTACCTTTCCTCTCCGCATTCCTGTTAATCCCAGCAGACAGGCAGTAAGGGGGTCCAGTGGCTGTCTGCTAGAGATGTTTATTTCTCTGGGATCAGGTGTGCTGACCGGATGCCTGGAGCACCGCAGCTAGCGTCGTCGGATTTCCTAAAGATGTTGGGCCAGGGAAGTCTGCATCTAGCTCAGGTGGGCTCCCGGATGCAGGCAGGGTGCAGCTAGTGAAGCTCACAACCCATTCTCCTTCTCCCAGGTGGCAGGTGTGCTGGCCGTATGCTTGGAGCACCCAGCTAGTGTTAGGCGTACTCCCTAAGGGCCATGGGGGCCGGTGGAGGTCTGCATATAGCTCGCGTGGGCTCCCACATGTGGCAGAGTGTGGCTAGTGGATCATAGCAGCATTTTCTTTCTCTTGATGTCACGTATACGCCCCTCCGTGTCTCCTTGTGTTGATATTTTGAGTTTCCTCGTGTTCGCGTTAGCCACACCCCCGTCAGCTGTTTCGTGTTCTCGTCACTCCCTGTCAGCTGTCTTCTATTAGTGTGACTATTTAAGTTCCTGTCTGTCCATTAAGTCCTTGTCGGTTGTTTTGTGTGTACATGTTTACAAACGTCACGGTCGTGTCCTGTCTTGCCTGAGTTTACGTGTGTTTATGTTCTGTTTTTGTAGTCAGTGTTCTGTTTTTCTTTATTAAATCTTTTATATATTTTTTGAAAACATTGCGTTTGCTTCCATACCACGACCCACATCGTTACATTAGAACCGACCGGAATGGAAGCAGCAATGTTTGAGTTAGGCGTGGAGGAATGGAAAAGGAGCGGAAGGGATCCGGAGGAAGGTGAGCGGCTACTCCAGGACATTAAGCGGGCCGAGGTGAGTTCTGGGGGTGAGGAACTGGGAGAGCTGGGACGAAGGTTGGCTTTTTTGATTTGGCAGCGTCGCCGGGGGTATGAACCCGCATCGACCGCTGGCGAAGCTTCAGGGAAGCGCCACAAGCGCAGGGGAAAGCGTTGTGGTGAGCCAGCGGTCGTGGAGTTCCAGAGGCGACTCTGTCAGTCGAGCCCCAACGAGTCCCCGCCCCCAGGGTGCTCGAGTTGTCCAGTGTGCTGCTTGGGGAAACCCAGCACCTGGCAGCCGAGGAGCAGCAACCCCAGGCTCTGCCTTCGGTTCCGAAGCGACGGCCAGCAAATAGGGGAGTTGCCACACAGACGTGGCTGCGCAGTATGGTTGAAACTTCAACCCAGACGACGTCATACGTCACAAGGGAGGTATCCGTACAAGCTGCGCAGCTCGTCGAGGCAGAGGAATCTCCCCAAGCGCCGTCGCACGCCGGTCCCAAGAGTCCCACCTCCTCACCGAGGATCAGAGATTCCGCTTCCGGGAACCCCAGCTCTGGCCGTACGCCAGAGCTGACGAGCGGAGTGAGGGAAGGGAGAGGCCAGGTTTCTGTGCCTGCAGCAGGAGGACAGCCTGGTTCCGCCCTCACAGCGATAAAATCGATTTACAAACGTCGCGGTCGTGTCCTGTCTTGCCTGAATTTACGTGTGTTTATGTTCTGTTTTTGTAGTCAGTGTTCTGTTTTTCTTTATTAAATCTTTTATATATTTTTTGAAAACATTGCGTTTGCTTCCATACCACGACCCACATCGTTACACTTGAAGCTATGTGCATTTTTGAAATTCCTCGTTATAAAATTCATGGATTCTTTTCTCATATAAAATCCACCACCATCAAAACTTAATATTTTTAGAGAGCATTTCCAACAATTTCCTCTGGAATCAATAAAGTTTTCTGAGTCTGATTTTTGTACATTTTTTCAGTATTGTTTGTCAAGGATAGATTAGATTAGTGTGTGTGTGTGAGTGTGTGTGTGTGTGTGTGTGTGTGTGTGTGTGTGTGTGTGTGTTTGTGTCGTCTATCATGGGCTTATAACGTGTGCACTCGATTGAACGGCGCACGCGTTTCTTTTCTAGGTCAACCA
>JBBPDA010000009.1:13853186-13867942 GCA_037974385.1 Arnoldichthys spilopterus | reverse complement strand
TGTGTGTGTGTGTGTGTGTGTGTGTGTGTGTGTGTGTGTGTGTGTGTGTGTGTGTGTGTGTGTGTGTGTGTTTGTGCCCTTGTATATGCTTCTTAGTGAGGTACGAATGTCCTCAAGACGTTTTGTCTTTTGTTTACTGAGGTTAGGGTTAGGGTTAGGTGTAGTGTTTCTGAGATACAGTATTACACAAGTCAATGGAAAAATCTCACAGACCTCACTACTATGGCTATACAAACGTGTGTGTGTGTGCATGGGTCTAAGAACTGTTAAATTATAAAACATACTTAAATAAACTAAAAAATATTATTTAACTACAATATATAATATATTATATTATATTACAGTAGATTAATAAATAAATCAATACATAAATAAGTAATGTAATATTGTATTATTTTTTATTACAACCCTACATTTATAATAAGTAGTACAATAATAATAAGTAAAAGTCTCAAGGTTTTAATGTGACAGGAATGTAATGTGACTGGCTAGTTATGAAAGGTAGTCAGATAAGTTAAGTAAGTACATGCTCCACACTGTGGCTAGTGATACCATAAGAACATACCCTTAACGAATGTCACTTAAAACTGGTCATCATACTTCAGATAGTGGTGATACTGGCACAGCATGGTGTTCAGCATAACATGTAACAGTGTTTTCAGCAGTAATTCTATAAAATCTGTGGCTAATAAGAGCAAGTGAGGAATGTGGTGAGTGATTTATGTCAAAAAAAATTCTTGCTTAGTGTGATTTGATAAAAAGAAACAGGAGATAAATTACATTATTTATGTCCTCTAAAGCAGCTTAGTCTGAACAGTGTTAATGGGATTAGATGACACCACTAGTCTATGAGCAGGTGAAGCTACATATATAGTACACTGCATTTATTGTGAAAATAGCTAATTTTATACAATCCAGTCAAAATTATACAATGTTGCAGTCAAGACATTTTAATGATGAATAGCTATGCTTACATGAATTTTTATTTTAAAGGCATTTATTATAACTCAGCTGTTTAAAAAAGTGATGAGGTTAGGTTTCTTTTTGACATTGACATTTTTTTAAACTTAATATCTACTGAACTATTTTATATAAGCGGAAGATTTTGACAGCTTAATCTTATTTATTATCATTAAAAAAAAGAAAAAAATGAAATCCACTCTTTTATATGCCATTTGCCGGGTAATTTGGATTGTTTTTGAATAATTTGATGAAAATAAATACATAAGTAAATGTGTAACACTTCCTTTGATCATTTCAAGAGAAAAAAAACTGAAATGTTCTTTTAGAAGAAAGTGACTCAGAAACGTTATGATTGCAGATCTGAATATTATCGGATACTGTGTTACAGTTATCAGTAGTGCCCAGTGATGATGTCGCTAGCACACTGTGTACAGTACATTTATAGTACTGGCCCACCGCATATGAAAAGCTGTTGTATCCATTATAAAAAAAAAAGAATCAGTCACTTTCGATAGCAAACAAATGCATGTTTGCCTGCTTTTCTGTCAGCCTCAAATGTATATGTTGGCACAAAGTGCTGGTGGCTGTGGGCACATGATTGATTTAGTATCCAGTTAAATAAAGGGTAAATAAACATATTGGAGCAGTGGTGCTGTTTATGCAGATCAGGTGGATCAGGCTGTGTCTCACTGCCAGCCCTGTCCCCCAAGGACACAGCAAATATGATGTTGATGTTGAGGGGGAGGGAGTTCAGGGTGCACTATCATAGAATAATAAAAAATATATATCAGAGAGAGAGAGAGAAAGAGAGATTGGGAAGCTGCTCACATGTTCTAATATGCACTCGTCAGCTAAAGGGCTATTACTGCTGTAGCCACTCCATTAATGTGATGGAGAAGGGCAGTGGCAGCAAGGCATCAGTCTTTGTAGATCCTTCAAGGCAGCGCGGGCTGACATGGCAGCATGCACAATTAAATGGCACTGTGCAGCACACTGCATCTATTTTCAGATTTCGGCACGGAGTGTATAACAGGCAATTAAGAACACAAGTATTTAAACTATAATTTAAAGCATACCATTTGCAAGACTGCAATTGAAATGTGTCTATCCAGCTCTCTCTCTTTCTCCTTCGCACTCTCTCTTTCTTTCTCTATATATCCAGCTAAACAAAATCAGTGTATGGGGAAGCTGGGTTTTTTTTGTCAATTTTTTGGGGGAAATTATATCATATTTTGTCACATATGTGGTGTGTCACACTTCAAGTGTGACTATCTCCCTGTGCATGCAGGAGATTTTTAAATGCCATTTACCTGTCTTCATTTTCCCCCATCCCTATCGCTCTAACCTGACAAATCTTTTAATGCTCTGTTTTGCTCCAGTTCTTTTACTCCATCCTATCTCCCTGTTCAGGAAAAATGGTTTAGAGCAACATATCCTATCAGCTAGTTGGCACCAGGGGAAGTTGCAAAATGCTTCCTGAAACTGTGTGCTTGTGTCTGCTTTGACTTGCTTTTTGTGTGTGTGTGTGCGTGTCTTTAGTTCCCCTCTGGCTGCCTGTGTCTTGTTAATCAATCACCCTTATTAGAGTATAAAAGTGCAGAATTTAATTGGGGGCGATCAGGAAGGAGGAGACTGTCCCTGCTGAACTCTCTTCTGTTTAATTATGTGTGAGGCTGCAATGGCAGGCTTTGCAGACAGACAGCTGTGCCCCACTGTGCTGAGCAGAACCCAAGAACCCCTTTACTGGCAACCCTCAAAACCAACCACTTATCCATGCCTTCATAAAAAGATTTGACCTCAAAATAATAGTTTAACAGAACTGTTAAGATATTGGTCCATTTTTATTAGTTTATGAGAAATTATCAAATGAGATCTCCTCACAGTGGCACCTGTTAGTGGAAGGGGATCAGTGGCGGCTGATGATACATTTTGTTTTTGGGGGGGGGCAGCTTTTGCTGGGGACAAACACACTGGAGCAGCACTTCATCTGCTGCATTTTCATGAACTCACACATGCAAACAAATTATACTTTGTAACCAGTCTTTTTCTGTTACTGACAGCATGGCCAGCACAAGCTGCCTTTCCTGTGCCATTGTGTTTTTAAGAAAAGATTTAATCCTTTTTAAGGTTGAGAAGAGTTACAGCCTTTGAAAAAAAGATAAAGGTTATTCTACATAAAATAGCCGAAACAGGTCCAACTCTTCTGCTTGCTAATATTGAGCATTGGGAAGGCCTTAAAGGTTTTGCTTAGTGCACCTTCACAAAATGATATCTAGTATTGTTTAAACTGGTCCCCCTGCAACAAGGTGGCACTAACATGGTCATTTGTAAAGGAGAAGCATTTCCTGGTGTGTCCCACCATGATATTACAAAAATACAGAGAGAAGAACAAACATTCACGAAATGACAAAATGCCATTAAATTAAAGCAGCTACAGTGTAACATGGATTTACACAACTTAATGTAATGGGTAGTACCTAATGAGAGTGGTCACTTATGTGGGGGAAGAGATGGAAAGACTTGGCCTCCAAACTCCCCAGGTCTCCAAAAGGAAAAAAAGAATAACAGCTTGTATTTTTTAAATAAGAAAGCTTAATGTAATATCTTCTCATAAAGATATATATTTATAAACACTATATCCAGAAAAGTTTGGACATTTAGTAAAATGCAAAATTCTCTTAAACTTTCAGTTAACTGACAAAGACTTAAACATTTTGGGAAAGGCATCATGTTTTAGCACTGTATTACATCACCTTCTTTTAATTGCACATTTTTAATGATTTAGGCTTTGAGCATACTAATTGTTGTAGTTATGCGAGTAGAACTTTTGCTAGATTGCAGACTTGCTAGCTGCTCATCAATCCATAGACAGCATTGTCTGATTCTCTTCTGATTCTTATATGTATGGTAGATAATGAAACACAATATTTTACAATAATGTATTGAGAAATGTTCTTTTTTGAACAGTTTTAGCTTACCTATAAAGATTGCCAAGAAGTGGTAAGATTCAAGCTTTGCTTTTTGCTTTTTTTTGCTCTTTGCTTGCAAGGATTGAGCCTGTGGTGGATGCAATCCAATCTATCCAAACTTTATACCCACACCTGCTACTAGTTCCACTGCTTATTGTGGAATGTTTCAAATGTTTCTAAACTTGAATTCTCTGTAAATGACTGCTGTTTTTGAGTGTGTTGCAGGCACTAAATTCAAAATTTGTTCATATTTACAAAATGTAATCAAGTTGGTCAGCCAACATTATTTTGCAGAAGTACAATTTGCAGATTTGCAAAACAGTTTGTCTACAGTTTGCCAAACATACAGGCAACAACCAGGCCTTTTGGAATAATGTGCTCTGGACATGAATCAAAGAGTTGTTTGACCACAGTAACAGTGCATATGTGGTGTACACACAAGAATGCTTTTCAAGAAAGGAACTTCATTCAAGCTGTCCACACTTTAAAGTTGAACTGGAGTTGGACAGGATAACAGGATAATGACTAGAAAACCCACCAAGGAATGGGTCAGAAAGGAGGAATGGAATGTTATGGGATGGCCTAGTCAAAGCTCAGATTTGAGCCACATTTAAATGTTGTGGAACAATTTGTGAGGGAAAGTACATGCAAGCGAACTCTCAAACATCTTGCAACTGTGGGAATTTTGTAGTGGTCAAAAACTTCATAAAGATGATGTAAGAGACTGTTAAACAATTGTACAAAAATGGCAAACTGTTATTCCTTTTTCTTGGGTTTACATCAATGTCCTATAGACACATGGATGCATTTGAACACAATTTATGATAACACTGTAAAGTGCTTGTGGATACTGTCAAATGGCTCAAAATGAAACCAAAATAGCGCCTATTATGCTGATGGAGAATGAGAAGGATGAGAGGAGAAGATTTAAGAGGAAAATGAAGGAAAAAGCCCAACAAAATGAATGTGTAATGAAGAGAGAGAGACGAAGAAGATAGGGGGAAAGGGAGAAAATTCAGGCCATGATGAATGGAGCCTTTGTTTTAGGCAAGAGGGAAGCTGTGTGGGGGCTGCTTTGGTGTTAATGGGGTCTCTGTTGTTCACCTCACTGAGCTGCTGCCATCTCGTCTGATGGCATTAAAATCCAGCCTTCACATGCAAATGGCCATTTAATAACAGCTGCTGCAGCAAGAACAGTTCAAATCTGAGGACTATGAACATTGCCTCTGTGCTCTGAATTAGTGACTGGCAGGCCAGAAAGAATGGAAAAAATATCTTAATTCCTCTGGGGTAAGGTCTGCAAAAATGTGCCTATTTGCACAATGCTATTATCTACAGTCTACACCATATTATTATACGATCTTCAGGGGGTCATACTTTTAATGGTTTATAGTCACCTTTAATATCCATTTTCGAGAGAGGTAGCAGAAACAATATCAGCATTTAAATTCACATTAAAAATGTAGTTGCACATTTTTTTACTATGGAGTGATTTGCAGTCAGAACATATACTGATCAGCCAGAGCATTAACACCACCCACAGGTAAAGGAAAATGCATTGACTATCTAGTTATTTCCTTACAATAGCACCTGGCAGAGGAATGAGATATATTAGGCAGCAAGCCTTTGATAAGGGCTCAAAACATCTCCAAACAGTAGGTCCAGTGGAGTGTTCCAGGGATGCAGTAGTTAGTATCTACCAGAAATGATCCAAGGGAGGACTCACATATGATGCATATGGTGAGTGAAGGATATATTTTTAAGACAAACATGAGTTGTTGAAACTGCACTGCTTGGCAAAAACATTGTTGTTACTCATAATAAATTTGTTATTTATAGTTTTTATATTATAAAAAAGTTATTTGTTGCACATTGGTGCATTTTAACATATTGTGTTTTGAAGAGAAATTAGGAACTCAAGGCCCAGTTTTAATTTACTCAGCTTTGTGTTATGTCTTAGCCATTGTGAAATCAATGCAACACACAGCTTTGAGACTTATTTCTTTCATATTAATTTTACCTTTGAACAATGCCCAACCATCCCTTTCTTTTTGTATTTTCGGGGTGAAACCTTAGATCAGATCCAAAGCACCATGTGCAGTCGCAGTCTCATCTGTCCCTGTGATTGTGCATCCACCATGTTCACACTGCTATTTGTGATGTCAGACTGCAATAAGTTGTAAATATCTTTAGTTTTGCTCAGTTGATGTAAACTGGGCAAACTATGTATTCATTTTTATGTACTCTGATTTTAAATAGTAGTCTGTATTGATTGTTTGTTTGTCACCTACTTACTTTAACTGGTAGAACAACAGCCAAATGAATAAATGTAAACATGTAAATGTAAGGACAACACCCCCCATCTCACCCCATGGTGCTGAACCCACCTCTTCTCTGGCTTCCTACTTCAACAAATGCAAATTCAGTAGAAAAAATACCTCAGTTATAAATGGGTTATTCAGGAATCTGCCTACTTATATCAATTCATCATTCAGTAGAAAAATGTACGGTAGCAGATGTATGATAGCAGTTTTGCTGTTTAACATGCACCATACTGGCATCAGTCTAACCTGTTCACTGATAAAGAAGCTAGATGTTGCAGGTAGGAAGCTTTCTATGCATGAGGTTATGTTATGTCTTGCCAGCAGTTCTATGCTATAGTAATGCAAAAATGCAAAAGGTTTGTGTGTATGTGCAAGATCCCATGACCAGACTGGTGACATGGCTTCTGGGCCAGAAGATAGAGCTATAATTTCCCTCAGTGCAGTGATAAGGGCTTTGACCTGCCAAAACATTGCAGTAGAAGCTGATACACTTAAACTGCCTGAATATTAAAAGCCTTTTTTTCTTGTGGGAGATAAAAAATGAAAAGGGGAGCTTGGGGTTACAATTTTTTGCCAGTCCATGGTTGTTTGACTAAATATTGAGCATTAAAAGATATTGTTAACTTGACAATGCTAACTGCTGTTCTTTGGTTGTAATTCAACAAGTACTGAGCTTTCAGCTTTCATAAAGAATTACATTAAGAAAAATGAAATTACAGAAGATCAAGCTGATACAGTAATGATACATAAGATTATAACTAATGTCATAACTTAGTTTTGTATTTCTGAAGTGGTAACTTAACAGAGGAAAGGAAAAATCGCAGTATTGCTTTATATCATATTTATTGATTCATTCATCATACAGTGTCCACAAGCAAGAATCCAATGATGAATTAACTAATAGATAAAAATGGCTTAGAATCTTAAAATCTAGAAATTGTTACATGGGAAGTTCTTCACTGAAAGTTATTTTTTGCCTTGTCCTCTAAAGTAATTATTTTGGTTTTTGGTTTAATTTACTCCTATATTCTAATTAGAATATTCTTTTTTCAAATTAGCTTGATCTTACACAAAGTCATGGCTTTCTGTGCAACTGAATTTGAACAAGCTGTTTTTCTTAAATAGGCCTCATCTTAACCAAGCCAAAACCATTCTGACAAAAATATAGAGAGCCAGTTCGCACACACACACATATATAAATATATGCACTGGTGATTAAAAGTTTGTAACCACTTTAGAAATGTCTATATTTCTGCATACATATGACCTGTGGTCATTTATTTATTGGTCCAATGATCTAGTGGTGATATAATGATCCAATATTACATATTGCTGAGTGACAAAGGTATGTGAAACTTCAGGATAAGCTGTGCATTTAAATGTGAAATTATTATTATTATTTATTTTTGATCAGTGGGATGGTAATCAGGCATGAGAGGATGCCATGTTAATTAAAAAAGCAGGGAGGTCAAAGTCAGATCTTCAAATTTTGAAGAAGAGATACAAACAAGGGAGAATTCTCAAGACCTCAGAAAAGTAGTTGTTGATGCTTATCTTGAAAGAGTTTGAACCTCACCAATCCAGTGTCGGAATGATGATTTCAGCATTCCAGCACAAAAATTAAGCCTAGTTATTATAATATCAAGGTTTGGACCTTTTTTGCTGCACCTGGTCCAGAACAGCCTGCCCATATTGATGAAAAAATGAGTTCTGAATTATTCCAGCAAAATCTGCATAAAACATTCAGGGCATTTGTCCAAGTATGATAGTTTTGTCCCATTTGTTTAGTTGTTTTCCCTTTGCTACTCTACTTTTAGGATTTGTGTAAAAAACCTGATGATTTAAGGTCATATTTATGCATAAATATAGAACATTTTAAAGGGTTCATGATCTTTTAAGCACCACTGTACTTCACACACACATGCACAGATCATTGGTGCTAAGGCATGACTGTAAGCAAAATATTTGATGGGACCCATTTTCCATGCCAAAGTTGCTTTCACCTCTGTGGATCTGTGCTTTTGACAGAGAGGACATGCTATTAAAGCATTGTGTTTACTGTGTTCTGCCTTGACAGATACTTGCTGGCTTTTGAGCAAAATGCAAATGTCCATCACAGAGGAGGGGATGCATCAGTTTAATGGCTGTGTTTATGGGACAGTTACTGAATATCAAGCTGATGAAGCGGCTACAGCTGTTTTTAATTGTGGGTCTGTGGTCATCTTCAAGCTCCACACACAGAGAGGGGATAAACTTCAATAGGATCCAATCAACTGCTTTGCCTTTGCTGTCCCCTCTCTCTTTTTTTCTAACACACACACTCCCACTCTTTTTCTCTGCCATCCCCCACCCTTTGCTGTTAAGAAGCAGACACAAGGACACAAGGAGGAATGATGCATAAGAAAGACAAAAATGGACAAATGATCTAGTGTAGAAAGTCTTTCAGCTCTTCCAGACAAAGACTAGTTAGGTTCCCAATGTTTTGGTCATCTGTACTGTGCTGTTTCTTCTTTACAGAAGAATGCATATCACTCAAGTGATGTCTGTTTTTTCTAGTGGTGAGGCAAGAAATGTTTAATCATAATAAATACTATTGCACAAACCTCATTTTCAGAAAAGTTTGAATATTTCCCAAGATGTAATAAGAACAAAAATCTGTGATGTTAATTCACATTAACCTTTATTTAATTGACAAAAGTGCAAATAGGTTTTCTATAGCTTTGCAGGTGAACTAATTGTATTTTTGTTATTATACACACTGAACAGAAGTTGGGGCAGAGGTATATTTATCACTGTGTTACATCACCTTTCTTTTTTAATAACATATTATACACACTCAACAGAAGTTGGGACAGAGGTATGTTTACCACTGTGTTACATCACCTTTCCTTTTTAATAACACTTTTGGAACTGAGGATACTAATTGTAGTAAATTTGCAAACTGAGGATACTTGTAGTAAATATGCAATGGGAAATTGTGTCCATTTTTGCTTGATATTAAACTTCAGCTGTGTGGTTGCTGTGGTCTGATTCTCCTCATCATGATGCACCATACATTTTCAATAGGAGATAGGTCTTGACTGGCAGCACACATTGTGTCTACAAAGCTAACTGTGCAGAATGTGTTTTGGCATTGTCCTGCTGAAATAATCATGACCATCCCAGGAAGAGACGTCGCCTTGATGGCAACATATGTCTCTCTAAAATCCTAATATACAATTCAGAGAAAATTATACCTTCACATACATAACATGCACTTGTGCTGTGAGCACTGATGCTCCAATATACCATCACAGATGTAGGCTTTTGCACCTTTCACTAATATCAGTCTGGATAGTCGTTTTAAACTTTGAAACATTGAACACCTGTTTTTCTTCTGAAAACAACTTAAATGTGGATTCCACTGACCATGGCACATAGTCTTTCAGTCCATCTGAGATGAGCTCAATCTAGAGATATTGTCAGTGTTTCTGCATTTAGTTTATGCATGGTTTCCTCTTTATGTAAATACAGTTTTAAGTTGCATTACTTGATGCAGCAATAAACTCTATTAAGTGATACTGGTTTTCCAAACCAGTTACAAAACTGGTTTTACAAAACAGGTGGCTATATTTGTCACTGTAGCATGACAGTTTCTTAGGCAATGCCATCTGAAGACTATGCACATACAACAGTGGTTTCTAGCCTTTAACACACTGAGATGTCTCTGAATACTCTGAAGCATTTCACAATATTATGTTCTGTAGATGCTGAAAGATCAAAATGGGATTCATAATATTTGAAAACATTTACACAACTGTCAATAAAATACATGCTCTGAGGGAAAATTAGGTTTATTTGGCTGCCGTAATGCAAACCATTTCCAATGTGTGTTTTCAAAATTTAGACAATCAAAACAAGCATAAATTTCGGCTTGACATTGTGTGTAATAGTCTAGCTTTATCCACTGTCGCTTAGCCTTAGCATTTCATCACTAGCTACAGCAGAGTTCACAGTAACAGCTGATTAGTTCTTTAAGAAAATAATAATCTATCACTACTAACAACTGAAGAAGAAAAGAAATAAAAAAGAAAGGAATATAATAGATCTACCCCAAGGACAAGAGTGAATATCTGTGTGACAAGGAAAGGCAGATATCTATAATGCAGCGACAAATGACAAAGATATTTTGATTGTACTGACAAGTAACAGCCTATGAGAGCCAAGAACTGGGGGTAACCTGGGGGAAGACTTGTGCAACATCAACAAGCATGGCAGGAGCACATAGTTGGTTAGGACATTGCTTGGTTGCAGGTTTAAGTCCTGGCCCAGACACTACTGAGGTACTGTTGAGCAAGGTACTGTCCCAATATACTGCTCCCCGGGTGATGTTGATAGCTGCCCACTGCTCCATGTGTGCATGTGTGATTGGTTAAATGCAGACGTCACATGTAATTGTGGTGATCGAGTATGTTCTCAGTGACAAATAGTTGCCTTCGTTTTAATGCCTTTTTGATATCTTGTACCACAGCCATGTACAAAATAAGAAGACGTTGAGAGAAAGATTCTCTTCAACAACCAGGAAAGCAAAATAGTAGGAGCTAGTTTAGCGTACTTTAATCAATTTCTTCATTTAAATTCTATTTTCCCAGTGTTTGTCACTGCATTTCACATTCCCTTATGTCTTGCAAGCATCCACATCTCACACATAAGTAAAAATGTGAAAGTTCTGTAGTGTGTGAGCCCCTGTCACTTTTTTATTTCTGTAGTGTGTGAGCCCCTGTCACTTTTTTATTTAAAATGCAAACCAAAACGGGTTAATATGATTACAAAAAACAGCTACTTGTGTAATGTGAACAGTACAGTGATCTGGAAACTCTGAACATCATGGAGGGTGTCCAAGAGATAAGTTAGCACCAGTATTCAAGTATCGTCCCTAAGGCTGCACATATGCATATGATTTAGAAGCGATGCATTGGAGGCAACACTGAATGATCTGTATCAAAACCGATAACTTCCAGAAAACACAGTAACTGCACCTTAACTGTACATTGTCTACATTGTTCAGTTTATTCCAGAGAAATACCACAGCCTGTTTATAAATGCCACTATTCCTTCATTCCTTTAGCATTAAGGAGCAGTAAATGAGCTAAATTGTGCAAGAGAGTTGTTGTAATTACACTTTTGTAATCTTCATAGAACTTTCACAAATAGGTAAGAAATTAATAAAGGTATGGTGATAATTGTGAGTAAATTATATATTTATAATCTTTTAGTGATTTAACCTATTACTAAACTTAAAACCCCCAACATGTTTAAATAAAGTATCTTACCTCACTTAACCCAAACCCCGCAACCTGAAAAGCCATGTTTCTTTGAGTTTCTTTTTTTTTCTGACAGGTTTCACTTATAAATAAAAAAGAAAGAAATTAAAATATAAGAGCTGTCATGCAATTTTTCAGGTTGAAGGACACTGCACTATGATTCAGCAACCATTCCCTATCTGCATTTGATCTGTGCAGATTAAAGGCAAAAAGGTTACACCACATTGTTAAAAAAAGCACAGTCTCTACATATTATGCTGCACCTGATAACCTCCTTTCACATCAAAAACAGCCCTTTTAAAGAGTTTTCCATGAAGGAGATACAAGAGGGTCTGTAGAAGGTTTCATCATGGTATTCAATGAGTGCTCCTCTTTGATTTCTGTTAAAGCATCAGGCTGTTCCTCATCGAGTGGTCTTGGGAAATACTTCATAGACAAACGCATCCTTCTAAAAGATGAATAGCAGACAGAAAGTCCACTATAAGAAATAGCAAATGAGTTCAATGCCTTGTTATCCACCCCCAAATTATGGATATTATTTAAAACCAAATGAGATACTCCATCATAAAAACCTCTTGAGCTGCATTACGTTCAGTCTAATGAGTGATCAGCTACCCTCACAACTCCTTAACTTTTAACAGCAGTTCACTGGTTGATTGATAGGATGATGTACTGACTTTTAAATGTGTTACTGCCTATCACTCAGATACGAACCATCCCTCCAGTGAAGAAATGCAAAAAATAACTTCCTTTTAAAAACCGCAACCCCCCCCATTCCTTTTGAATTAATTTCATGTTATGTGATATTACTTAATATATGTATTATCATTATTTTATTTATTCCTGTTTATGATTTACACCATATCTCTTACAAAAAGTACAGTATCAAAATATAACTTATGTATGACACTGATTTACTGTGCATGTTTGTAGTTTGTTTGTTTGGCTTGTTTACTTCGAACAAGTGAAAGAAAGAAAAATAAACCACTCTGGAGGGTATGACAATTAGCCACTTTAAAAGAGAAAGCATAAGGAAAAAGGAAAAGGCTACACAGTTTGTAGAAAATTTGTAGAATATTCAAGTTACATTATGTTGAAATATTTCTTAATTACCAGGTGAACTAAAAACAGGTGAGGAAAAAGCTGTGAAAAGATTCAGAGACTGAAAACCAACCAAATTGCTCAAGGGTACCTCAGTGGTTGAACTTGAACAACCACAGGAACTTGAACCTGGGACCTTCAAGCCCTAAGGGCATTGTCCTTACCACTAGGACACCACTGCCCTACACTTCTGCCCTAATGACCAGCTTAATAGTATTTTGTAAATATATACAAATATGCAATCTAATGGCTGCAACACACTCAACAAAAGTTGGGATACAGTCAAAATAAGACTGAAAAGTGCACAGAATATTCAAGTAACAACAGCATGGAAGGCATACATCAGATAATTGCTAGTCAGTTCAAAAGGAATATTTTTAAATACAAGATTGCAGAAAATGTAGGTCTTTCAACATCTACAGTACATAATATTGTGAAAGAATTCAGAGAATTCAGAGACATCTTGTAATGTCCACGCCCCTTGTTAAGTTAAGTTCAAGGCCAGAAACCATTGTTCAATGTTCATGATTTTCAAGCCCTCAGGTCGCACTGCCTAAGAAACTGTCATGCTACTGTGACAACTATAACCACCTGGGTTCAGGAGTACTTTGGAAAACACTATCACTTTACACACTTCATTGCTGCATTAAGAAACTTGGAACTGTATTACACAAGAAAGAAACCATACAACTATTTGCAGAAACACCAGCAAATGTAATGAAAGACTGTGGAACCATGTGCTGTAGTTCACAATTCAGCTTGTTTTCTGGAAAAAAACAAAACAAAAAAACAGGTGTCGATTTTATCAGTGCCAATTATGAAAACAACCATCCAGATTGCTACACTGTAAACCTGGATAAGTTGAATTTACTAAAAAAAAATAATGTAACACCGGTCATCCTAAAAAAGTTAAGTAATGTGTAATAAAACTAAAAATACTGAATCAATTTAAAAACTTGAGTGACTACACTTGTTATTTTAAGTTCAATTCACTAACAATACACTAAATGCAATGTTTATTCAACTTAAACGTTTTTGTAGTATCAAATTTTAAGTTCAATGCACTAAATGTATAATAACAATTGCATTATACAATCACTCCACTTAATATGTTAAGTTAAAGTGGGTAACATTTTTTACTATTTCTATTTCATTGAAAATTAATAAACTAGAGCATTTAGATTATACAAACAAAAATATAGTACACAACATATTTACACTTTTTCTGTTTTATTTCAATTAAGAAAAAGAAATTCAATAACTGACTCAAAACTGCTTTTTTAATAATTATTGAATCTGTCTCCATAAGAACTAGCATTCTGTCAAATAAATGAGTGCCTGGTGAGCATTTCTCCTTTAGACCTGAAACACAATTAAAACAAAGCAAATTGTTGTGCCGAACTGGTTAATAAATCGTTTTATTAACAATGTGGACAATATACAATTAAGGAACAATTACTGCTAACAAACAGCCCACAGAGTGATAGGGTGGTTAAATTAGCTTACAGGTAGCAAGCAGGCTGAGTAACAGGCTGAAACGTCTGTTCCTTTATAACTCTGACGCGGTCAACCAGTGAAACGGGTAAAATAACGTCAATGCAATGTTCATGTTTATGCTCCCATTATGAACTGAAACAGCCAATCACCAGCTTCAAATTTGTTTTTTATGGAGATGAAGGGGTGTGGTTATAATGAAATTTTTTTTAAAGCGATTTAACTTAAAATTATTCATACATTGCATTTCTATCAGATGCAAGTGTATTCTACTACAAAATGAGTCCATTATATTTAAATTTGATAGTAATTTTATAAATTAATTGTTAATTGTAATTTTTTTATTTACATATGAAAGGTTTATATCCAGTTTTAGAGTGTACCTGTGAATGGTGCAAAAGTCACCCAAGAGCCAAAACAATGCAAACTAATGCTGCATTCATAGACATCAGATGCTGGAAGTCAGAACTCGAAATTATGTCATTTATGACCTACGTGCAACTGATGTTGGAGAATAAAAATACTCATTTACATTTACATTTACATTTAATCATTTGGCTGACGCTTTTATCCAAAGCGACTTCCAGGACAGAGGCAACAAT
>JBBPDA010000009.1:13838324-13853086 GCA_037974385.1 Arnoldichthys spilopterus | reverse complement strand
GTGGTTAAAGTCACCGGCAACAATGAACAGTCCATCTGGGTGAGAATTCTGCAGCTCGCTGATCGCACCGTACAGTTTCAGCAGCGCTTCATTACTGTTGTGTCCGGGTAGAAGGTGATCACCGATGATCAGCACTGCTGTGAATTCCCTTGGTAAATAAAAAGGTCTACATTTAACAGTCACAAACTCCACCTGTGGTGAGCAGTGACTGGACACAA
Organism: Arnoldichthys spilopterus; assembly: GCA_037974385.1. NCBI lineage: Eukaryota > Metazoa > Chordata > Actinopteri > Characiformes > Lepidarchidae > Arnoldichthys > Arnoldichthys spilopterus. Next base: position 13,852,868 of record JBBPDA010000009.1, on the reverse strand, counting down.
GCACTGAGTTTCTGCACCATTCTGTGTTGATGTAAACACACCGCATGTTTTTCCGCACAGTGCTGCATTTCTGTCGGCGCGAAACAAAGCACGAGGGTCCAGCTCCACTGCGTCGTTTGGGATGTTATCACTAAGCCACGATTCTGTAAAAACAAACACACAACAGTCCCGAAACTCATACTGGGTAGACAGCTGTAGTCGAATACAGTCCAGTTCGAACGCACGTTCGAAAACAGAATGGACGGGAGAGCCGGTCAGCTAGCGTTAGCAATTAGCCTTGCGCGAACTCCCGCTCTCTTGCCCCGCTTCTTCGTCCTTGCACACCACTTCCGTGAGCACCTCCTCTGGCCAGCGGCACCAGGAGCCAAGGGCTGAGGGCTTGCTCGTAGCAGACCGAGGTCACATAGTGAAGCCAGCAGGTCATCTTTGAGATGAAATTTGGAGTCATCGCTGTACAACAACAGTGTCTGGTGATGGTAGACTCTGACACTTGTCGATCTGGTGTCCATTTACTGAGTTTGGTCGCACCGAGACACAAAATAGTACAAACTAGCACCATTGTGGTCCGGAGAGGCCGCTGCGTGCTGCTGCCGTGCCGCCATCTCACCGGAAGACGGTAAATGAAGAAAAGGACATTTTTTAAAAAGAGTTTTTGTATATGTAACTCTGCATTAAAGAGGGATATACAATCTCATTTATCTAACATCATTAGTCAGAACATGTACAACACATGCGCTATTTGCCACTGTGGATTGTTTAACAAATCCCCTATGCCGTTCTTAATGACTAAAAAGTTTTTTAAGTTTTTTTAATCTTTTTTTTCTTTAAAATTGAAAATATCAGAGAAAGCACTGGATGAGGATCTCAGTTTCAGTGATCATATTAACCCTATAACTGGATCAGTATTCTTGCATTTAAAGACTATAGCTCAGATTAGAGGTTTCGTATCAAAGCATAATTTTATCTAGCAGGGTCGACTATTGCAATGCTCTCCACCATTGGCCTCCCAAAAAGACCACCAGATAGCTACAGCTTATTCAAACTGCTGCTACTAGAATACTAACAAAAAACAAGAAAAAAAGAGCACATTACTCCAGTTGTCAGGTCCTTACACTGGCTTCTAATCAGATACAGAATTGTGTTCCAAGTCTTACTTATTGTCTATGAGTCAGTTAAGGGTTTGGGCCCTAAAAACAAATCATTAATGTTTGCTAAATATCCATCAGGAAGGTCTCAGGAGCTGGTCAGCTATTGGTGTCCAGAACTGTAACCAAACAGGGTATAATTGCATTTAGTCATTATGTTGCCCACTGCTGGAAGCAGTTCCTCATGGAGATCAGATCTGCCCCAACTGATACCAGTTTTAAAAAGAAGCTAAAACTGCCTTATTTTCAACATCCTTTAGTTAAATAGAGGTTTCAGTTGTATCTACTTATCTACTTTTATCATGCACTTTTATTTCTTGTAATTTGATTTTATTCATAATTGTATTGCTTACTTTTCTTTGTATGCTCATTTTACATTTTACATAATGTACTTTATAAATAAACTTACTTTGTCTTTCTTTCTCACTCTCTCTGTCCCTCTCTCTCTTTCTCATTCTTTGCCTCTTTCTCTCACACTTCCTCTTTTTTCTTTCCTCTCCATTCTCTCTTCTGTTGTTACCTTTCTGTAGAGAAAGTGGTAGTGGTGCTCAGCAGTACGTAATCTGGTCATGGCCCATTAGCTTTGTGTGGACCAGGTTTAGCCTAATCTGTTACACCTCACGGGTTTGGGTGGACCTACCTTGAATGTAATTTGGGATTATGTCTGCAGTGCCCATGTACTGGGATTCAGCAGGGAATCAGCATTTTTTTTGTCAGTTTCTCTTTTCACAATTCCTGCCTCAAGTGGCTTTCAACTGTTGATATTCTTTACAGCTGAGAAATGTGTGTCTTTCTTCTTACACTGTGCATTTTTGTACTTCTGTTCTGCAGCATCAGAGCTGCCTTGACACGATTTCACATGGGTCTGTTTTTTTTTATTTCTCTCTCTCTTTCTTTCTGATTTTTTTTTTTCTGGGGGGGATAAAGCTTGGGGTTTCATCACATCACATTGTAACACACTGTGTGATGGTATTGCTTTTGTTACACAAGTCTGCAGGATTTTACTTTTAACACAGCATCTGAAAAGCATGCGGAGGGTTTTCAGATGTGGATGATTTAGCATAAAATCTCCAGCTTCCCTTTAGTATGTCAGTAGAGCATGAAAAAAGAGGAGTTATATCTGTAGAGTTCCTACAGTTGCTTTTGGAAAATGAATGTATTTACTCTAAATCTTGGCACACTACAAAGACCCGATCGAACCATTATTCTCAAGGACAGGTCTATCTCAGCCGATGCAGTAATGTCCCTTTAGGTCTTTATTAAAACTGTTGATTGATAAAGGGGGTGGGCTGCAAGATGAAGAGAATAATAAGGGACAAAGCTCAACTCCCATCTCTAGATCATTTCTACTCCCCACAAGCCATGATAATTAGCCAATTAATGATATCCGGCATATAGGTTCGTTATCTAACCCCCCATCTTCTCTCGCCCAGGTTGAAAGATTAGAGGCCAGCTAAACAGAGCACCTCGTTTGAAAACGTCAATCTGATAATGGAATTGCTAAGAATGGGCTGAGGGACCACACACACACACACACACACACACACAAACACACACAAAAACTCAGAAAAACATCATGAGGTAGATTCTAATGATTTTCACAATGCTGTTATTAGCCTTGAGGATTCATAGACCTGATAAGAATTATTTCTCCACAGAATGCATTTTTTAGTTTTGGGGGGAGGTGGGGGATGGGGCAAAATAAAATAATGAGCTGGTTGTTTTCTGACTTAAAACGTGTACACAAAAATACCAAGTCAAATCAAAACATTTTTGCTTTGAAAATACTTGTGGAAATGATTATAGAAATGTGTCTGTTAAATATGTTTATAATAAAATGTTCTCAGCTCAGGACTTTCTGTAAATGTGTGTTTAGATATATATGTACCATGTCAAATGAAATTTGATCTATTAGTTTGCATGCAATTAGTTTTACAACTATTTCAGATAAGTTAATTTCAAGTTTATTCTCTCTACACTGTCAATGAAAATATACTATACATTTTTGTCCATTGATGTACAGTCTAATTCTACCATTATAGGTACAGCAAAAATACAGCATTTTCAAGTAGAAAAATAAAAAGTCAAGACAACCTATATTTAGCCTGTGACCACACAATTTTAATTGTTTTAATTAATTAATTAATATATTTGTGAAATTTCAGTAATATTCTGTGAAAGTACAGGCTAGACAGATATTCAGGGTTAGTATAAAGCCATGGACTTAAACTAGCTGGGCCACAGGTCAAAGATCATTATGGATGGCCTTATTAACTGGTGTAGCCTATTATAGGTAAAATAAAACCACACAAATATAACAGTACTTGTAATTTAACATATTTCCACGTCAAGTAAAATATCTAGTGAAAGGATTAGTTATTACCACAATGCCAGTGACTGCAGTGAAATTATACTTATAACAGTTAGTGATTATTATTTGCAAGATTTGGTCAATACATTCAGTGTCATCTAGTGCTGATTAAAACAGAACATTTTGTGAAAAAGGGAAAAACAAAATATAAAAACTAAGATTGTGATACGATTTTTTTTGATTGCACAAGTGAACCCCTTGATTAGCGTGTATAATTATTTTATTTTTTTGTAATACATTGTTCAATATCTTTTTTGGCTCCATTCATTGTGCCCTGGGAACTGAACTTATGGGTCAGCTTGGTTTACATGTCACTGTGACCTCCCATGGAATTATGCATCAGAAGTGAAAATCCTGATGATAAAGCACCAATCATGTCATTTTAAGAAAAAACATAATGTGGGCACTAACATCATGTTCAACCATGTTTTCTTTTGTCATAGGAAAAAAAGATAGTTGCAAGACTATGTAGAGTTTTTAAAGAGACTTCTTAGGGAGAGTTACAACTTGCTTTTATACATTTTTAGTAGTTAAGGGTATAATGGATAATTCTACCACTTTATAAACAGCATAGTGCCGGTTCCATGCCCTGGTAAAAAGTCTCCCACATCAGCATGTAATAGAGTCATTTTAGGCTGCCTGAGTGTTTGGGTGAGACTCATAACACTTAATTTTCCTTTCTCTGAAACATAATTAGACTGTCTCTCTGGATAAGAGAACGTGTCAAATGCTGTGAATTAAATCTAAAGTCAATGTGATGTATTTAGAGTCAACCCTGATGTATTTCTGGGGGAAATACAATATTAGGGAGGGTCTCTAAGCAAGTAGGATAGGGGGTGGACAGGGGAGTTTTTACATTACTGATTATTATTGATTATTATCAGTGCACTGTGATGTAAACAAAGCTGTTGCAGAGATGTTTCAGAAGCACTCAAAAAAAAAACAATTAATTGGAGATTACGAGAAAAACAATGCATTTGTCTTTAATGTGATGTGGTATGAATTACGTATAATGGGACCAGTGAAATGAAATAAGTAAAGGTAAAAAAAAAGTCAGTTCAGGTTATCAGGCTATCCTTTATCCTTCTGTTTCCCAAAATGTTTACAAGCCTGCTATGTCCTATGTGCTGTAAGTGCAGATATATATGTAAGATGAAATGATAGAGTCTAAGAGGCATGTATGTTGAACTTTTTAATGATTTTCTTTAAACTTGTGCATCAAATTCAGACAGTAAATTGTGTGCACAATTGATTTGTTTTTCACAACATGGTCAAAATTTTTTAGCATCTTTAAATTCTTTAAATACATCTTATCCGTCTTAAACCATTTACACACATGTTCTCTGCACTGGGTACTAGCAGTCTATTGAAAATCAGGGGTGTAGAATGAGAAGCAACAGTGGTTGTCCTCATTGTTTATTTCTCTGTATGTATATGTATATATTTTGTATTATCAGTATTAGCATTACTATCATTTACCCCAAGTAAAAATATCTTTCTTTAAATATGATTCATTTACATGATAAAAATAGGATCTGTCCAAAATGTGTGTGTTACTTCAACACTGCCTGGCATGCTTAGCACTTCCTTTGTGTGGACCTAAAAGGCGTCCCCTGTCCATGGAGGCCATGTTTCATGGACACTGGCTCTGTGTTCTCTTCACAGAGGCCAGGTGATATGGTCCTGGGTGAGTGTGTGTGTGTGTTTGTGTAATGAGGCTGGTCCATGTGGACACACAGTGGTCCCAGGGTCCCCACAACTTTACACTCTGGGTTGGAGATTCCACAGGGCATTTCATCCACCACAAGAAGAGAAAGATGCCCATGGTCAATCTTGAGCTGATAAAAATTATTACAAAATTTGATTTTTTTTTCTCCATACAAAAACACTTTTTATATAAATTTTGCATTTGCACAAGTTTGTGAGGAGTCCTGTTTCTAAAATTAAATCCACAAAAAAGTACAAACAAGATATTTGACAATTAAATGAACCAGATTTTGTGTAAAAAAGTAAATATGCACAGGAGTGTAATTAATGTGTGTTCATAGCTATAATGAATCAGTCCAAAGTGTAAAATAAAATAAATAAATAAAAGAATAAATACTTGTATAAATATAGCATGAGTATTGTGTGTTTTGTTTTTTGAGCTACCAATGCTGACCTATATTCCGCAGTGGTGATGAAGAGCATCCAGAGGTTATTCAGGGGCCAGTAATAGGCACATCTTGTTTTTGTGATACTGTATTACTTTACCATTTCCCATCTGAGACGAAACTAAGTAATCATGATACACTTTCTCTTTACCAACACATTTTCACAAATGGATTTGTGTATTTGTTTTTTTTTTGTTGTTTTTTTTCTTAAAATAAAACACTCTTACTTAATGTTATGGAAGTGGTAGTGATTTGAAATGCAAGCAAATTAAGTCATTTATTGCCTAATGCATGATACATCTACTCTGCTTTCACTGGTTTGGATTCAAAGTAAGACAAGTCTTTATTACAGAGTCATTTTGTTGTGGCTTTAAACATATTTCAGACCTTTTGAATCAATTAGATATGGTTGCTCTTGATTGGGACTGATCATATTCTTTTTTTTCAGCACAAATATACACCTTAAAATGATATACTATTAATCCAGGTCATCATAAAGAATCCCCCCCCCCATATAGTTGTCTACATGAGTCTTTTAGTTCTCTTTAATAAACTTAACTATTCTCTATGTGGCCTCTACACAGAGAATGGTTGAGTTGCCCGAAGAGATTACAGATTCACAAACCTAAACTAATGCGAACATAATGAAGGGACAGTCCAACTCCAGCCACACATGGTTGATCCTACTCCTCCATTGCTGGATTTTCCTTCAGTAGTTATCCTGAACACCACTACCAATCAGTCCTTGCCCTGGTGGCAGGAGAGATGAGGTAACTCACTTTAATTTTACCCAGAATCAAGTTATTTCCACAGGAAATATTGTCTCAGTTTCTTTTTATCCTCAATAACTATTTATTTTTGAAACAATGTTGACATTTATCACTCTGAGCAAATCACATACCTAAACTCTCACCCCCTCCCCGACGTAGAAATGTAGCTTTTGCCCTGCCCTACCCCTCTCAGTTTTTCCCCTCCTCTGGCTCAAGAAACAAAGAGCAAGTGTCTATTTTAGGCCATGGTTTCTTTGCCTGGCAGTCTCCGGTCATTGAAGGTGTGCATGTTGATGACTTCCTCTGTTTTGACCATGACGGGAGGTTGAGGCTTATGTTTGAGGCGGCGCTGGCACTTGAGGGACACTCGTAACTCCTCCACCATGGCACTGCAGAAGGACCTCTGTGTGGCAGGAGAAAGAAAAGACAGCTGATCAGCTGTTCCTTCACATGCTCAACATCTGCTCGACTGGCTGCCTTAACCTGAACGACAGAATGGAGATGGTTTAGAAGTGAAGGAGAATAGGTGAATGTGGTGTGTTGGAGGTGTGTGTCAGGGGTGGGGTGTAGTGTCATGCAGGGAGTGGATGTAGAATGCTGGGCTGGAAAAGAAGGAGGCGCAAGGGAGGAGAGAAGCGATGACTCAATGGTGCCGTCCATCTGGATGCGCACCCAGCGCGTCATAACTAAAGCGATTTCTCTATGGCAGATTTCACCCTGCCTTTTCCTGCCAGGCCGCTGCAGCAGCATGACTTATTGATGCATATTACATTTCCTCAGACTCAAATCCCATGTAGCTGCATGGCCAATTAAGCTGCTGCCTCTCCTCTCCCTCCTCCTCACACTTTCTCCCAAAGACACTGTGGCATTTTCAAGTGCTGCATTCAACAATGAGACGAATAGAAATTGTGATTGCTATTACTGCAAATAATTAATGATAAAGAAATAATTTGTACACTAGTACTGTATAGTCAGGTGCTTTCTGTCCTGTTGTCTTAGTTTGTTGACTTTTAAAGTGGAGTTTAAACAACTTCATACATCATGCTATCAAATCGTCTGAGGAAAAGATAAGAGTGTTAACTTCCAGTAGATACAGTAATAGTCCAACCTTCCTTCTAAATGCATGATTGCTGTATTATATAAACATAAATACACTGAAAAGTGATCCAAACAGTCCTTAAATTCAAGATGTTCTATTTTACTATGAATAATGAATTATTAACATTGATTAACTCTAAAACCTGTGCATGAGCAGCACTGATCAGGAGCTTACATGTGTCTTTTTGTTTTCTCAGGGTTTTCACTTTTTATTCAGGAGCCAATATTGTTTTTTTCATGAGTCAAACTATTGTTTACAATCATAAACAAAATAATTAATCATTAATAAGAGAATAATAAGGCTAGGTTTCAAATTATTATTTTTTCACTAATTTGAATTCATGTATCTTGAATGAAATGCTGCATTGTTTATTTTTTGAAATAAGAATAAAACATTTATAACATTTGAAATTGAGGCGCTTCTGTGATTGAGGTGAACATGATGCAGGGTGCTCATTGATTAAGAATTCTTACCCAACTATAGCCTTCTCCTCAGGGTTGGCCTCCACTACTGCTGTTGATGGAATACTCAATAACTGGCTAAATAGTACAGGGATGTTAGGTTTTACACTAATTAAGATGCCAACTTTTATTCAAATAAGCCAAATATGAGGGGGGCCTTGAATTTGACAGTAAGTTAAAAAATGACTTTGACAACATGCTATTTTCCATTACACATGTATACCTTTCACTGGTGCACCTGCAGTGTTTAATATTACACCTGAATAGCAGCTATGCTGCAGATCACTTAAACTGCCTTTCAATCACTTTGCCACATATGAATAAGATGAATGCCCTGTTGTTCTTCTTTTCTGTGCTCCAGCTTGACTTGTGATTGATAGACTATATTTTAGGAACAAAGAATGATGAGGCTGTTATATCAGCCGGGGCTGAGCTGAGTAATAAAAGAGGCTTTTCAGAGCAGCTCAGAAGAGACATGTTCACTGATGACTTTAAACCACAAACATTTTCTGAACAGTAAAAGGATTCTGATTGCACTTGTTGATATTATGTTTCAGTTGATTTACTGTAAAAAAAGAGAAAAAAACCCTAAATAAATGGAATAAATAATATTGCAAAATGTATCTGTGCCTGCATTATTAAACCTAATATGAATGAAAACGTCACATAAAATAGTTAAATGGCCTCCTGTGTTTACAACAGCAAACTACAGCACATGAATAATGCATTTTATGTAAAACCTAGCATGAGAGTTGCAAAAAAACATGTTTGCTAGGGGAAAGTAAAAGTAAAGTTTAATAGATGTCCCTGAAGACTGCAGGCATAGATATAAGACAACATTATTAGGAAATGATATGAAATGGAAGCTGACTGAATCAGTAAAGCAGCACATCATACTGTGTGTGCGTGTATGTGAGCTAGTAGGAGGTTCTTCACTTCTTCACACTCGGCTGGTTGTCCCTGACTCTCAGGAGAGAAGTTTACTCTTCAGCAGTTCAGAGTGCAGTGAGCACACACTCAGCGGGAGAAAACGAGCGGGTGGCAAAAAGGGAGGAGGATGAGAGAGAAAAGCATGGAGGCAAAAAAATGCATAAAAAGATAAGCAAGGAAAAAATGCCATCATTGTTGTAATACATTTATTTACATGTGTGTGTGTGTGTGTGTGTGTGTGTGTGTGTGTGTGTGTGTGTGTGTGTGATATAAAAAGTGGTCAGCACTGAAGAGCAGCACAGCATCCATGAAGAGAAGCAAGCATTTTGAAAATAATTTGCGTAAAATGATCAAATGTTTATAACAAAAATATACATTATAAGTTTTACCCTTTTGTGATTTATTAACAATAATGATTATTAGGAAATATCTTTCATTTTGCCAAAGTTTGTACAACTGATCTTTTTCTCGCTCCACCCACAAATGCACTGTTTTATAGCAATTGTACCGAGGACAACAGAGCACTGAAGTCCCATTCAACAAAAATTAAAAACTGTAGTACACACTAAAGTAAAAACTTTAGTTTTGTCAAAATACCTGCATTTTTAGTGTGTTATTAATTTAAAATGATCAATTGTAGTTTTTGAGGTGTAATCAAGGTAACATAAGCCATTTGGCTTTTACATTTTTTTCCAAAACTGACTATTTTTCATCAGCTACAATTGCATGGACACGACATTTGCAAGCCTAAAGTCATTAAACCAAATGGAATTTTTGAGCAAAATTCTGTGAAATTTGTAACAATTGTTATGAAACGCATTTGTTAGAGGAGAATAGATAAGTCAAGCAAGTCCACAGTATTCACACTTTTACTTAAAATTGGAGCTTTGAAGTTATTGATTGACTCCAGTTTCTTGAAAAAAGAGTTTTTCTGTCACATTTTATATTTTCTGTAGGCGTGAGAGACACAGACAGAAAAGCTTTGTGTGGACCTGTTACCTCCTGTTTAACACATTTTTTGCATAATCGCTCTCACCATCCCTCTCACTCACACATATTTTATATTCATCTAAATGCTCTCCAGGCTGTGCTGGCAGCTTGCGGCTGCACTGAATGTGGCTAGTTCCACGACAATGGAGAACTATGTTTAAAAGCTACTGGGTCACAGGGACACTACCCTCCCTCACAACATGGATCACTTTCTACAGCCCCTGCCATGGCTACATTTTCTAGTTTTTTACTAGCTGGTCAGCGGCCTCACATCTTCATGTAATTGTAACAAGGACTAGACTGCACCTCAACACCTCGCAACAGGATACCCCAAAACATCAATATGGTGGCTTTCAGTGAACAAACAAAACCACTTGCAGAGATCGATGGAGGGTGCCAGAGATGGCTCTTAAAGCCAGTCCCCTGCTGAGAGAGGCTAAGTGGGGGCACGCATGTGGGACTCACAACTCAACTGTCACTGGGGAAGCTTTTGCTAAGGTACAACAAGAAAGGCTGGGGACACAATCATGTTTTTTGGGTTCTTACATGGTTGGCAGGTCAATTGAAGTGGGAAAGTATCTGTTAGGCTGCAAACTGGCTAATGTTCAAGATATCTATCTTGAAATCTGTGCTAAAGATTTGAATGATGTTTCCATGACCTTCTGATCTGAAGTTATTAAGCTTTAAAGACAACTGTACAAAACTAGGCAGAAATGACCGGATCCACCTCCATGCAGAAAAGGGTTAATTGATAACAATTACGCCCACTGTCAATGGGGAAATGAAAAGTGTGTTTTGTTGAAATAGTGGTCATGAGGTTGTAAAAGTGAGGTCATGAGGTCAAGGATAGAGTCGTTATTTTGGGAAGAAGATTTATTTATATTGTAAACAGATATATTTCCCATGGACAAAGTTTAAAATGAAAACTGTGTTTAAAAGGAAATAGTGTCAAGCTAGAACCACTGAAACGCTCAAGAATGTGTCAAATTAAAGAATATGTATGACAACATTGCGTATGAGCATTTATGATGTGAACAATAAACAGTCCTAAGCACTCAGTCTGCTGTTCCTGATTTCTCTCTACAAACAGGATGAATCTCTCTAACTCCACTTGTACCATTCACACAGGGAAAAAAGTGGGAGAATGAATGAAGTGGAAAGGGGAGAGTGAGGCGGGGCTGTCGAGGTGAGACATGCTGAAAACCATGGCGGCCATCTGAACAAATGAACCAAAGCCCCTCTGTCTTCAGAGACATACATCAAGGAGAGCTGCTTGCTCTCCAGCTGGCAAAGTCTGTAAAATATTATTGATGAAATACATTTCACTTTTTAATCCTGATCTTAAGATATAGATTTCTGCATGATTATGCTTGTACGTTTCCATATTACGTTAAGTTCTATTGGCTCTGAAAAGATCATTTTAGTGGATGGCTATAAAAAGTGTTCATATGCAGGAAGCTTACCACTAAATACATACATGAACTAGTATCCCCAAATTCAAGCATTAACATTAGTGTACCTACCCAGCCTTGTGAGGATTACAAGTCCCCAGCAATAAATCAGTAAAGCAAACCATCCAAACAAAACCAAAGGCATGGAGCAAGCTGAAAGTGCTGAGTTGGAGATTATGTCTGGAGTTCATTGTACAAAACAACTGACACTTTTTCATTGCAGTCCAGAAATTTGAAAGTGTTTCTTTACCTTTTCAAGTTGTGCATTTTGTTTGGACTTATAGAGAAACTCCCCCACTGCCACAAATACAGAAAGGACGAGTCCAGCAGCCAGAACGATGAAGATTCCCCCAATGTTCTGCACACCCAGGGCACTGGCCTCTTTACTCTCTTCCTCCGGGCAGCCGTTACCTCTCCACCATTTCTCCTTCATCATGTGCAGCTTCCCCTCCTCCTGCAGTTGCAGGATCGCTATGGTGATCTTATCTCGGTATGGAGAGCCTGGGGGGTCAAAAAGGGAGAGTGATGCAATTAGCTGCTGAAGGTTCATTGCCTGGTTGGAGAATTGTGGCCAATAGTGCAAAAAGGTGTGGATACACATTCTCTTTGACCTTGCAAGTGGTCAGTTCATGCCTTAGAAGTCACACTTATCACCCATGATGCCAAGGGGAATTTTTACATTATTTCTCATTCGAAGCTTAAAGAAACCAAAGTCTGAACTTTGTACAAATTTTAATTGATACCACATTTGCATTTATAGGTAGAGGCACAGATCATTTGACTCTGATTTTTTTACTATAACTTGAGTGCTATTCCTGTATTTATTTAGTACTGTATTTATTTTATCTTTAAAAAAAATCACATTTATGTTCTTAAAATCTATGTTCTTTTGTTCTATATTTTTTGTTGTTTCTTCAGTTATTGCAATTAAAATGATGACAAACATTTAGGGATGCAAGGCGATATAAAAATCATATCTATATCATTAGATACTTGCTTGCAAACATTAGAATTGAACAGATTTTGAGATTTAATCAATATTTCAAATCGATATTTAATAGTGCATTTATTAGCCTCTGGAAGAGCAGAATGTTTAGGTGACTCTGGAATAGAATCATTTTTAATAAAAATAAATATATATTTCATGCAAGTAGTTTCTTCACAAAAAGTGTTGATACAGAAAGCAAATGTAAATGTAATTTATGTAATAAGCTATTCTTGAATATGGAGAAAATAGAGATAAACATATAGAGTTAGAAAGAAACTCCCTTTTTACTTAAGGGATAGACATTCTGTTGCTGTGGAAATAAGTGTTATGGCTCTGCACAGTGTGGAGGATTTCTGTAAGGCTGGTGGTAGGATGAGGAATGATAGAAGAAGAGAGAACTTAAAGTACCTGCAGAGCTGCATGAGCTACAATAAGATTTCAGATTAAGAGTTGCTTACTGAAACAGCTCTCAGGGCACTGCTGATAACACCTCAATAAAAGCAAATTACATTCCAGGGATAGCCATTTCTCCCTTTTATCTATTTATTTTGTGTCTAATTAAACTAGTTGTCATACATAATTTGAGGTAATTTTTCCTGCATGCATTGTTTTGTTTGGCTTAATGAATAAGTGCTTTCCCAAGGTGACCTTTAAGGCCCTCACCCGCCCTACCCCGGTACAGACCTGTGCACACACAGGTAAACAGTCCAAAGACACTCCACTTCACTCAGATCAAAACCAGTGCCTTCTGATGCAAACTGAAATGTGCAATGGAGCAAGAACACTTAAAATCCCCCATCCCATTAATTTCCTGATGATGGTAATGTTTGCCTAAGTTGTTTAAAATGGGTTGTTCAGTTGTTCAGATGGGTAAAATGCAGAGATTACATTTCACTATGTTGTTCTTGTATAATTGTGTATGTGACAAATAAATGTGAGCATATTTATTAAAGCATTCTCACAATGTACCTGTAGCCTTCACCATGCAGTAAAATTTTGGTGCTATCTTGACCAAAGGTTCACACCTTTTAGAAACCTAGGTCCTAAAAATGCCAAATGTGTGACATAATCAAAAACAGTAGTAAATGCAAATGAAGACTCAATATGTTTCAATGAGCAGAAATTTTAACAGTTGATGCCTTGGCAGAGTGTATGAGCTATTCTTTTTGCACACTCAATACAGTTCAATACAAAGCAAGATTTTGCATTTTCTTTCCCATTAATTTAGACCACAAATAATAGAAAATAAGTGCATATGTGTTTTAGAAAGAAATCAATGGCTTTGAATGGTTTGCTCATACTCATTCTTTTTGGCTCATTCTATTCTCCTGGAAAGCAGCTTGAGTTGAGCTTAATCATCACTTAGTTCAGAAGTATCTCTCGCTGTTTGTAAAGGAGGCCACTGCTGGTTTCACGCTAGATTTCTGGCATGGAGCAGCTGCTCCTTGGTGCACACTTTGGCAAATCAAAAAAGATTTTGATGTATTGCACATCAGAAGCCTTTGATGCAACCCAAAACATTTAAAGAAATGCTAGCCCGCAATGCTGATACTTTAGGTTTGTGTATCAGTTAATTTAATTTGGCCAATATACTACTAAACGGTGCATATATGCATTTTCCTAAATTTTCTTTTAAATAGAAGAGCTTAATGTAAACCTTTTTATGCTCAAGCAAATTCCATGTGCAAATTTAGCATGATATATACTGTGGTGCTTAAAATGTATGAACTTTGGCACAAATATGACCTAAAACATCCTAAACCTAAAAAAGTCCTAAAAGTAGAAATAGTGAAAAACACAATAAGACAAATGTGACAAAAATATACTGTAAAAAAAGCAATTTACAGTACAATACTGTACCCATGGTTGACAGAATCTCACTGTAAAAATATATGTTGACAATGTGTAAGACATTAGAATATGCTTTTTTGGCATCCATAAATTTGAGTTTGTTTATTATTAAACAAGTATTATATAGTAAGTATTTCAATTATTTTAAAAATAACAAATATATTGTAAACCTAATTACAGTCCCAGTTAAAATACAATCTCAGTGCTAAAATTATATTTTATGGTTAAATTTTCAATGTGAGAAATATGGTACAACACATCCATCCATTTTCCAACCGCTTCTTCCGTTTCCGGGTCACGGGGAAGCTAGAGCCAATCCCAGCTGACTGCAGGCC
>JBBPDA010000009.1:13807971-13838224 GCA_037974385.1 Arnoldichthys spilopterus | reverse complement strand
GGGGAGAGCTTGCAAACTCCACACAGAAAGGCACCTGTGGCCAACCCGGGGATCGAACCCAGGACCTTCTCACTGTGGTGCAACAGGCACCACCATGCCGCCCGGTACAACACATTTGTTGTACAATTACTTTAGATCAACTTAGATTTCACAGTCAACATTTAATTTATTAATCAATCAATTAATTAATTATTTTAATTATTCAGTATGTAAGCCATTTTTTCTCACCAGGGTTGCTGGAGCTTAACCCCAAACTCATATGTGGAAAGGCATAGAAACACCTTGGATGGATCTCCAGACCGTTGCAGAAAATGAGGAAAATTTTTTCCAGTTTTATGTTTCTTTGAAAGTAAAGGAAACTTTACTTTTAGAATCTGCTGTGACCACCTTGTGGAGCAATAACTACAAGTAAATGTTTTCGGGACCTTTAATCAGTCCTTCACATCAGAATTTTAGCCATTTTTCTTGCAGAAGAGCTTTAGCTCTCAAATGAGTTTCTTCTTGGAGGGTTTCTTCATATGCAATGCTCACATCAGGTCCTTCCACAACATTTTATTGGTTGAAAGTCAGGCCTTGCCCATTCCAAAACATTAACTTTAGGTATTCTTTGGTTGAATGACAGGTGTGTTTAAGGTGTGTTGCATGTCCTGACATTTTCCTTTAAATTGTGCTGTCATGGTAAGGCTTGCATTCAGCAACACAGTCCCAGACCAGGACAATACCACCACCATGTTTCACAGATGGGATAAGTTTCTTGTTTTGTGTCACATGCTCAGTTCACCTCGTCGTCAATTGTGACATTTTGGTATGATTTACTTTTTCTCCAAATAGCACATCCCATTTATACCAGAAAGTTCTATTTTGGTCTCACAGACAGGCATGTTCCTTTGAGAGAGCAGTGGCTTTCTTCTTACAACCCTACCTTGCATGCCATTGTTGTTTAGTGTTTACCACTAACATTTGCTAATGTGAGAAAAATATTCATTTACTTTGTGAAAGCGCCGACAATTTCATGCCTTGCTCTTGGAGTGATCTGATTGACCAATCCTGTGGAAGATAATAATGTTCTTAAATTTCCTCTACAGTCCACAGTCTGTCTGACTGTGGTTTCTTTAACAATATTTTGCATTGTTTTCCAACTTGATAAGCATCAGCAACTCTTCTTCTGAGATTCCCAGAAATCTCTTTTGTTCATGCCACAATACACTTCCAAAAACATGTGTTGTGAAGACTTTGAAGGATTCTTTGGTTTGAACATTTTGAAGGTGTTCTCTGCACACTCACACCTGATTGTTTCTTACTTGATTGAAAATGCCTAAATTTAATTCCACCTTCCAATTAACTGCTAATCCTAGAAGTTCATTTACATTTGCCACATACATATGTAATATTAGTAGGATATATATACTTAAATAAAAGATAAATTATTTGAAGGTGCAGTATTACATTGGGTAAAGTGAGGCCAGCCTTTGGTATGATTATGGCAGTCCTCACTGGTAAGAAGTGTTATTACTTTTATCTTTAGGTAAAGAGGTCTTTTGCAATTTCTTCTCAAGTGTTTTATAATCTTGGATGACCTCGGATGCTGTGCAGGACAAGGGGTACTCCAAGATCGATTTGGGAACAACTACCAAATGAAAGGGATACAACATTTAACAGCGGGTTGCTAAATACTAGCCCAAGTGAGATTTCTCTAGATTTGCCATTTAGTTCCAGCCTACATCTAAACATCTCATCCAGGTAACCTCTTATTCAGGGACATCCTAATATTAGAAGCAGGTGTGTTGGACCTGAACTCTGAAGGGTGGTAGATCTGTAGGACCAGAGTTGTTCACGACTACTTTACAGAGTATGAGTTTAGCAAAGAAACATGTTTGTGTTACAGGTGAAATCATGGATATGTACATTTGAGCAATGAAAATGAGCTTCTCACAGCACGGGCACCAGTAACTGATCCTCCAGTTGAAGCAAACGAGGGGAATTAAATGACAGGCTAAAGTGAATTCCAAATAGGACACATAGCTGTAATCTGTCAGATCAAAGAAGAGTAATAGCAAATGAATCCCTAATGCATTGTCCCTCAATGAAATTGCATAGTCATTTAAATGAGCTGTCGCACCAGCAAACAGAAAAGAGGTAGGCTTTATTTTACCTGGTGAGAGTGATTTCCATTTAAATGTGCTCCAAAATTTGTTCTTCGAGAAGTACTGCTAAGAATATGAACTGTTTATGTTTTCAGTGTAACACTTGACTAAAATGACTCCTGGATTGCTCACTATGGTCCTTAAGTGAGGATCTCTTATGGTACAAGTGACTCAGTTAAAACCTTCAGAGCTTTTACTTTTGTGCAGTTTGCTTTCTCTGATTTTAGTTTCTGCTTCTCATGTGCATTCTTTAAACATGATGATACAGCTTTACAAAAGTAGACCTTGGCCTAAAATGCAAAATAAAAAAGTTTGTCTTAAAGTCACAAATATACCCACTGGGAAGCAACATCTTGCAAGACATGAACCTGATGACAAGCAAGATTTGCACTGCTAAAACTAAATGTGCTGTCATGGTAAGGCTTGCATTCAGCAACACAGTCCCAGACCATGACAATACCACCACCATGTTTCACAGATGGGATAAGTTTCTTGTTTTGTGTCACATGCTCAGTTCACCTCGTCGTCAATTGTGACATTTTGGTATGATTTACTTTTTCTCCAAATAGCACATCCCATTTATACCAGAAAGTTCTATTTTGGTCTCACAGACAGGCATGTTCCTTTGAGAGAGCAGTGGCTTTCTTCTTACAACCCTACCTTGCATGCCATTGTTGTTTAGTGTTTACCACTAACATTTGCTAATGTGAGAAAAATATTCATTTACTTTGTGAAAGCGCCGACAATTTCATGCCTTGCTCTTGGAGTGATCTGATTGACCAATCCTGTGGAAGATAATAATGGTCTTAAATTTCCTCTACAGTCCACAGTCTGTCTGGCTGTGGTTTCTTTAACAATATTTTGCATTGTTTTCCAACTTGATAAGCATCAGCTTTACAAAAGTAGACCTTGGCCTAAAATGCAGAATAAAAAGGTTCGTCTTAAAGTCACAAATTTACCCACTGGGAAGCAACATCTTGCAAGACATGAACCTGATGACAAGCAAGATTTGCACTGCTAAAACTAAATGTGATTAAAACTGTCTAATGAAGGACAATGCAGAATGATACTAATGAGAGAGAGAGAAAGAGAGAGAGAGAATTTCCCATGAGAAAAAGATGGAGGAGGCACGGGAGGAAACAGTTTACTCTTAAGCCACATCCCTTCTTGCACAAACAACCCTCTCGCAGATGTTTGATGACATGGTACTATACATGACTCCTCTTAATGACCTCTCTGGGGAGGAGGCATGCCATTTTCTCTGAAAGCTGACTAGGGTGCTTTCTATTTCTACAATACACAGAGGACAAACGCCACTGCCCTGTACAATCTTAAGTATTACTAGATGTACCAGACAAATACCGTGAGGGAAAAGAGGAAAAGAAGTAAGAGATTTGTAGACTGCATGGCAAAGGGTTCAGTAATGCAAGCATGGTGTTTATTTTAGAGCTTTCTATTCAGTCTTCACTTGTTTTTCTCAGAATTTAGGTAAGCCCATCACATTTCAGCTCAGGAGATGCATTTGTTTAATATGGTGAATTTGGTTACTCAATAATGTCTTAAAATAATGCATTAGCAGATCTAAATCATGAATTCAATTTCATTATGTGCTCCAATACAACTAAAATGAAAGAAAGTATTAGGACAGACTTCACATGAATTAGTAAATTTCACATTTTGACTGATAGAGTTTGTCCCAATGTTAATATTGTTTTACAGTATTTAGAGTTCACATAATAATAATAAAATCGCAATAAAACAGAAACTGAATGTGCTCTATGAAGTGTAACTCAATAGTAAATGGTGGTAACTGGAATGCTGTTTTCCCTTGATATGTAATAAAAGAAATGTATCATGTGGTGTTAATGACATTAATGTAATAGACAGCAGGGTTTTTCCCCCCAATAATACTTTAACATTGACTTTGTTGCACATTTCTATTGTAATGTATCTAGGAAATACATGTTTTATTTAAAATAGTATTCTGAAACGTGTAATCTGACTCACTGCAGTAAACTTGAAAGAATGATCCAAAACTGACCATGCCATCTGTATCTGGAAGAAACCTTGTATGCCTTTGTAGAAGAGGGAATAACATTAGCAAAAAATTAATAGTCACATGTCTAAGTGTTCTGGTGCAGATGCAATGGCCAATGACACACTTACTAAAGTCTTGGGATGCATGATGATTTTTAATGTATAATACAAATCAATCAATCCGAACTCCTATGTTTAATATTCCAGCTGCTTTTGAACCACACAATACACAGCAAATAATCATGTCATTGTTGATCTTTCCAAGCATATTAGCAGGTTTAAAAGCAAACATAAAAAGAATGCAAGGCCAAAGGGTTTCAACAGAGAGTGCAGACAATGCTTCTGCCAATCTTTGATGTAGGCCGTCAGCTTTGTATAATTTTCTCATACACTGTTAAAATAAAGAGGCCAAACAGGGATCTAATCAGCTAATTATAAAGCTCTTTATGACATTACATGATCATCTCTATTTAATAAAAACATTCTGTAGCAGTTATTTACTATAACAATCACACAAACACACATCGGAAACCATTTAATGTCGGTTCTGCAAGTCCCTAGATGACAAGGTGCTAAAGAAACTCTTTAAAAAAGCTGACAACTATTATTATTGTTTATTATGTAATGCATATTCTTGTGTAAAGGGCCTCTGTGATGGTAGTCCATAGATGGCAAAAAGATTTTCTTAAGTGTTTTCATAATTTTCACTTTGTCCTTATTAATCAGTGCTCTGTTTGGCTTTGAGATGCTGCTTTTGATTTCAAGGTTTGGTAATAACAGCAGTATAACAGCGTGGAACAGTGACAGAGCTAGGTCTTCAGTTTGGGCCATAAATATCAAAACACAGTCAAAAATTGATTAGTACAATGTTGCTTTTTTGGTAACACCCTATGAAATTTAAAGGGTTTGTTAATGCTAAGTTAATGACATTACTATTGGAAATATAATGTGCCATGTGCCAAAAGTGGTCCCACTATTTAAAAATCAAAACAAGATAAGTTTATTTCTTTTTCAGTTCTTAAACATGTTGGTCGTTAATCTGATATGGTAACATTTATAACCAGCACTTGAAGGCCTAACCAGTGAGGAAGCTGGAAAGTGACTATTTGTCATTTTGAACATATCATTTACATTTATTCATTTGGCTGACGCTTTTATCCAAAGTGACTTCCAAGAGCAGTGTAGTGGGTTCCTCAGTAGTGTCCGGACCGGGACTTGAACCTGCGACCTTCAGGTCCCAAGGACAATGTCCTAACCACTAGGCCACCACTGCCCACACTTTATGCACTAAAACCCAAAGATAACAAAGGGTACATCAGTGCAACCTGGGCCAGGACATGACCTGCAAGCCAAGTCCCTGGCCACCACTATTAGCTTATCTTGAAGTTGCTTAGTGATAATTTCAGTTTATATATTGTCACATTCATATCAACACTTTGTAACTCCTTTTTATATGTTATGTTACATTATATTTTGTTATTTAGTTGTTTTCATTATTTTCAAAGCCATCTGCCCTTTATACTGTCTAAAAATGACATGATGATGACCAATAAAAATTATCCAAAATGTTTTCAGTGAAACCTTAACCCTCTCCCATTTCAAGATTCTTGAAACAGAAAAAAACATTTTTTAAAAACCATTCAAACCATTTGGGCATTAAACCTGTGAACTATAGCATGGTAAGCCTTGCTAGACAGGTTTGTGCATCCAGCACTATTAAAGGTCCAGTTATTAATGCAGCCTGACAAACAGGCTCTGTTAAAGCCAATGATATATATATGCTAAATGGAGCCTGGGATGGGGAGAACAGCCTGCCTATGGTAACAGATACTAAAAGGGTAGGATTAGCAATTTAAATGGCTCACACTGAGTTGCCTGCAAAAGGTACACAGGGGACAGATAATACTAAACACCCTTTTCCGAATGCCCTGTGTGTGTTCTCCACAATGCAATCCCATGACATACACTCTACCAAGCAGAAACACATTATCTGTGCTCGCTTGTAGATTTACTGGCTCTCTGGCATAAGCAGCTGTGAGAGATGAAGCAGATTTCACACTGGGACTGCATTCACATGTGTGTACAGAACACCGTGTAGCACGTAGACCACCTCAGACCACCACAAAGAGGAACAGGTCCCTAGTGACCCTACAGCTATAGACATTCCAGACACTGTGAAGAACAGCATGCTGAAAACAATATGGGATAGCTCACAAGCTGCTAACACTAAGAGCTGTTGCTTGGAATCCAGACTCCCTCCCACTGATCTGACTCATTGAAATGTCGGTGGTGGCTATGCTGTCTGCCTCCAGCAGTGGTCCAAAGGTCTTTGATTCTC
The DNA here is from genome assembly GCA_037974385.1 of Arnoldichthys spilopterus. Classification (NCBI taxonomy): domain Eukaryota; kingdom Metazoa; phylum Chordata; class Actinopteri; order Characiformes; family Lepidarchidae; genus Arnoldichthys; species Arnoldichthys spilopterus. The sequence continues at coordinate 13,831,705 of JBBPDA010000009.1, read as the reverse complement.
ACATCAAGGTGCCTCCTCAGATTTCAGTCATTTCGTGCTTTCAAAGCAATGCTTCTTAAAATGCAGAATGCATCATTGTGTAAGACACATGCAAACACAACAATAAGAGCACAAACAGTGGTCAAAGTGTACCAAAGAGAAACCTCTTCATCTGTGCACTTTATGTTTCCAAACGAGCAACAAGACAGTGCTTTGACATACTGCTTTCTAAATACAGGTTATGTAGAAAAATGCTTGCAAAACATAGGAGCAAACAGGGCCAAGCAGTAACAGTCAGAGTTGCAGTAAAATTCACCATTTCTGGCATTATAGGGAAAGCACATCAAATTCAGAAACATTAATTGTGTATATGTTGCTTTCACAAGAAAGCCTGCATCTTCAAAATGGCAACTTTTTGCTTTTTTTCCCAAAAAGAAAAACACAATATTACAGGCTTTTTTCAATATTTTTGCAGCAGCTTATGCAGCCAGGGGCTGCATGTATAACAGGATTAAGACAATCTGCTACTGAGCCTAATAATCAAATTCTGTTCCTCCGCATGGCAGAGAAAATGCCTCCATCACCTTCTTCATTCATTTATTTATTCTATGTATTTGTCTGTTTCTTGCATGTTTGTCCCATCCCCATTTTCTCCTTGTGTTTTCATTAAGCTCAGAGGAGAAGACCTGCTTACAGGTGACCCTGACCATCATAATCACACAGTAATTAATCATCATAAATCTGAAACAGAAGCCTTAAAAAGATAAATTACAAAAATAATAATTAAAAGTGTTTTTGTAGGCAGGGGAGATTGCATTCTTAACACATATAAAGGTGTACTCCTGGGTTAAATGTTTTTGTACTCCTAGCAAACATCTTTACCTGCACAGTCATGGAGGTACACACTTAACATATACCATATGCATAAAGCAATATAAAATATTTTTTTTAATTGACATGTACCAATATCTTGCACAGTCGTGTCTTGTTCATAATAATTGTAAAGTACATTGCATGAGTTGATATTAATCAGTCTGCAGATAATGGCACAGCTGCATCAGGATGTCAGTCAGGTTAATCATCTGTTATTTTCATTTGTATTCACATCATTTGAAAATTTAAATTTTAAGTTCATTATTATGCCAATGTTTCAAAACACCATTATGCCTAAAGTGCAGCTGAAAGTAAAAAGGGATACTATATGATTTTTGTGTTTCAAAATTGGACATCATAAAATCACAGTTTCAAAAACAGATTTTTGTATTTTAATTATGATTTTTTATTCTTTTTTTTTTGTTATTTTGGAGTTTGTGATTAAACACATGGTGATGGCATGACATTTTAATTTCAGCAGTATTTTTTGGCACCTTAAAGCTGACTATTTTTAATTTGTGTATATTTTTACATACCCATAGGAGTGCCAACTCCATAGGCCTTGGAATCAATGAGGCCTCCGATCTGTGTGAGGTTGCAGTTTCGTTGGGTGACATACTCGATTGTGGTGGACTCCATGAGAAAGGCATAATCTGAGGTGAGCACCCGTTGAATCCCCTCTTCCACACTCTTCACCATGACAGAATGCCTGCGACTGCTCATAAACTCCCACATCTTGTCGTATGTGGAGATCTTTGTTTTCTGGAGAGGGGATTTCAGGAAAAACAACAGGCAAATTATTTGTGATTACAGAGCAGAAAAAAATCTTTTAGAGGACTCCAGATCATCAGCATAAGCTTTGGCATACTTGTATAATAAGCAATGTGTTACAGGAAAAATTTATATTTACATATTGAGAGAGTAAATTATATTAAATGGCTATTTATAGCATTTTGTGTGTGTCTGTGTATTCTTTACAATACATTCCTAAGACATAAATGTTTAATTTAAGAAGCATATACTCTGCACATGCTTTTGAAAACAGCAGTATAAAAACACCAGTTTAGGTTATCTTAGCTTTTGAAAGATGAAGCATATTTAATTACTTTTTAATAGAACTGAATATATTAACTGTTACTGTTCTGCAAGTGGAATTTTTGCCCATTCTTGCTTGTAACAAGACTTTAGTTGTTCAACAGTCTGTGATCGCAGTTGTCTAATTCTCTTCTTCATGATGTGTCACATTGTATATGAAGCCACACTGTTGTAGTACATGCAGAATGAGGCTAGGCATTAGCTTGCTAAAATAACCATGGACTTCCCAGGAAAAGACATCACCTTAATGGCAGTATATGTCTCTCTAAAATCCTAATATATGCTACATAAATGGGACCTTCACAAATATGCAAGTCATCCATCCTTTGGGCATTGCTGCACACCATAACATGGTAGATGTCCACAGCATATGTTTCCACTGTCTTTTGGTCCAACTGTGATGAGCTTGTACCCAGAGAACTAGGCAGCATTTCTGCATTGAGTTGATGTATGGCTTTCTCTTTGCTCTTTGAGTTCGAGATTGCATTTCTTGATGTAGCACTGTATACAGTGTTTAGTACATTTCAATACACTGTGACATGAATAGTCTATAACATTTGACTCTTATTTTGCCCCGGTGAAACGTTTTTTGAATGTGCTTCAGGCATCAAATTCAAAATTTGTAATTTGTTAATATTTACTAAATAAAATCATGTGGGTCAGACAAAATTTTGTCAGATTAGTACAATTTTAAGGGAATTACATGTTCCAGCTCTTCTGGAAATTAGGTTTGTGCATTTAAGTGCTTCTAAAATGTTCTTATGTACTTATGATTTATTATTTAAAATGTTTATATATATAGCTCTAAAGTTAAATAATATGTCCCCAGATCATAAAGTTTTAGATTTCTACTCGATACATGATCATTAAAATGTTTTTTAAATCAAAAGTTGAGGGTGCAGGTGCACTCTTCTAATATGTACATAGCTTTCAACCTGCTTGATCAATTGTATTTTGTGTTAATGAGGAAAGTCTTGTCAGAGTAGGGAAAAATTGTGAAAATGCACAGAGGTCTGACAATACCCCCATCAAACATTTGCATGAAAAGGCAATTTACCAGAAACTAACCATTTTCATCTAGTTGCAAAAACATCCCATAAAGAGAAAATTAGATGACCTACTAGTGCTTCAAAAGCAGTCTGCACAGTTATTTCTAATGCCATTTGGAAGCTTTATATTTATTTGTTTTTGAAGATGTTTTCATTTTCCATTTAAATGGGCACTCTCAGACTTTTTTTGACATGACAAGTGCTGACATTTTATTATTATAAGTTTTTGTTATAAGGGAAAACTACTAAAGATACAGCTGATAACTTTAAAGCAAAGTGCCCAGTCTGTCTAGCGCTGAAATCTAGTTTTGGAGAGCCGCAGGCCAGTTTTGTTTGGGTATTTCCCCAAACACAAACCTAATTCAACATTACCAGGTTTAGCTGTGTGTAAGAGCATATAAATAATTAAACTGTGTTGGACCAGAGGAGAGCCTGCCTTTTAGAATGTTTTAATAACAAACACCATGTCATCTGGTCATACATCAGTGTATTCAACTACCATAAATTCTAACATAAAGGGAAACCTGAAGTTACTCCCAACAGAATAAAATGTGAAATTTACTCTCAGAAAGACTGAAAACAGCAATTTGAAAAACAATGTAATGAAAAGAAGGGACTAAACTTTGACACATTCTTTTAGAGCGGTGGTCATTAAATGGGTCTTCAGGGTCCTACAGACAGACATTTTTGCTACATCTGTATGCTTTGTGAGTTAGGTTGGAGCAAAAAAGTGGACCATCTGGGGGAACCTGAGTTTTGAAGATCACTGGAGTTCTTAAACCACATTTGTCTTAACAATATACTGGCATTGTTAAAGTATGAAAATCCACTTGACATATAGAAAGAAATACAGTACAAAGTACAGTACAGTTTTAAAATTCTTTCACAATGATATGTGTATTCCTTGCCAATATTAAAACACTTAAACATGAGACACAAACAAAATAAAGCTGTGAAAAAAAGTCCTTAAGGAACATGAATGTATCTATCTGGACAACTGAATCAATGTAATGTCCTAAATGGTGAGGCACTACATTGTTGTAGTGCTTGCAAAATAATCTTTTTTCAATTTGAAACACACGAATTTCTCTCTCTTTCAGAACCCATTCTGAAGGCATTTGAAACCTAATTAAGTCACATCTTCAAGGTCCCTCCTGCCATTATTGTGCGTAATGACTTCTTGTGGTGGGTCGATATTTTAGATCAACTGGGTGATTTGCCGAGTGCCTATCAGAATCTTTTGGAGTCACCCTTGACAAATCAGCCGATTGAGCATGCAGAATATAGACTGCTGATAAGGCAGAACCACCAGGGATGAATACAGGAGAGGATGGTAGGAATGGGGAGGTAGGGAAAGAGAGAGAGAGAGAGAGACTTTGAGATTGAGGGAGAGAGAAATTGAACTCCAACATGAATCTTGCCCAACGTAGCCAGTAAGAGGATTTATCACCACTTAAGGAAACCTCACTTTATTTCAAAATGCCACAGAAAAGAGGAAAAGTTAATGTTATCTAAAATGGTCCAAGATAAAAATGTAATCTGAAACATCTCATTTTAGAGCTTTGTCCTATAACTTTTAATGACATAGCTGAAGAGAGCTGAATGAGTATGTACTTTGCATGGCTCATGTTCTCCTTTCACTGTAGCAGATATGGCTTTAGGAATCAACCTAATGGATTCCATATTATCAACACATTGACAGCCTGGTGACCAGAGTTTGCTATCTAAGCCCCCCATACATAAACACCACAAAAATCTGTTGAATGACCTGTGTGCCAAGGACTACTGAGATCGAGGACATTCTGAAAAGGGGAACGTGTTTTATTATGTGCTCTTCCACCCTTATTGAACATTATAAGACTCTGAACTTTCATCCTGGCAAAGGGCATGCAAAGGATTAAATTCATGCAACATGTCTTGAACATTTGTTTAAAGTAAAACAATGAGCAAACTCAGTATGACCCTTTAGAAGAAAGGAATGTAACTGTTTTTACAAATCAGTTTTAAACAATATATTCAAACATGAAAATAACAATTAATAATACTGAATAAAATAAATCAAAGTTTTCTCTTGTGTTGCATCACAGTTCTTTAGACGTTCTTTGGGCATTCTGGCACTGAGGGCATTGACTTTAGCCAACTTTCTATATTTTCTGTATTTAATTTCAACTGCACATTCTGTATCTATATACTGTACTGCATATTTCTATATCTTGCCTTGCAACCTTCTTTTACACCTTTTTTACAGATTTATGTTACTGTGTATGTTGTTTGTTGTATGTGTATACTGTTTATTGTTAGATTCATCTTATTTATTATATATATGTTTTATACATATTTTTTCTCTTTCCTTTTTTCCTCTTCCTGTTATTCTGTTCTCGCTTGCTAGTTAAGTCATTGCACAGTTATAGGAGTGTTCAGGGGTATATTTTACTGCACATACTGATATAACTGTGTAAGTAAAAAGTAAACATTTTGAATCTTAAATTTGCTCAACATAGAGCTGAATTTACTGGTCATCTTACAATAGAGTTATGTTGAAGTTTGCATACTAAATGTCATTAATCACTGTCATAACAAGACTCCAAAAAGACAACTTTACAGAAGAAAGAAAAAGCAACCTATAATGAAAGTTAACCTAAAATATGCATTTCAGAGTGCATACTGGATCATTTCTGTAGTCCATTCATTATGAAAATATTTACACAAATTGTTTAAACTAAGTAGAGTAAAACTTAAATGTGGTCCATTTTCATCAATAAAAACATAGACTAAAAATAATTATCTTTTGAATCATATGATGCAAGTATTTAAAGGTTGTTGTTTACAAATATACTGATATATGACCTTTTAATAAAGAATTCTTTATATTTTTTCAAGTAGAGATTATTTAGTAAATTAATAACAGATAGAATTAAGTAGATCTTGGCCGACACAACCTCAGCTACTCAGAGAACACCATCCTTGAACATTTACAGTAAAAGAAACTTCAAAAATCCTTGAAGCATGAGGGGACAACCCCCTTATCTGTCTCCTCACTCCTCTGATCATCAGCTGCTTCTTTTTCATTACCTTTCCACCTTTCTTTCACTCTTTCTAGCACTGTCACATTTTCATCTTTGATGCTGATTTATTTCATCTGAGCTGAGATTGCTGGGTCTGATTATAAGTGATTTGTCTAATCCTTTGATCGTGCTGAAGTGGCCACAGATTGGTACTGCTTCAATCTGCTCATACTTCCATATCAGATTTGAGGCTCTGATTAATTTGCTACATGTGATAATTAGCATTGTAACCCTTAGAAAACAATGATCTTTCTCATTATAACATTAATATGTCCAATATTTCAAGCAAACAGTAAGTTACAGACAGCAAGAAGTAAAGCATGCATCACTATAAAATTATTATTTTTCATTTTGCAATTTAGACAATTTGTAGATCATCTTTATAATAAGTAGTTTAATAATCAGTTGTGCTAGCTAACTCAAATTTTGTACAGACATATAGCTCTGGCACTTGTCTTTGTAAAGTAACTAAACTAAAACTAAATGTAACCACCCATTTCTTCTAAGGTTTGCCTCACCTATAATTTGAGTGGTCAGTTCACATAAATATTCACAATGTAGATGCTGTGAGCATAGGGGAATAAAATATTTACAAGATGTTTACAGGACAGAGGAGCCTGTGAGGAAATAGATTTGGGGGAAAATGTCATAGTGCTCAGAAATGCAAAGTTATTAAGAAGAGAGGTGAATAGAGAAATATGAGAAACAAAGAATAGAAGATGAGAAATAGAATATGAATACATGTTGAAATCTCTTACCAAATAAACCCTGTGTGATTTTAGACATAGTATTATGAAAAGTGGATAAAAAAAGAATCTGACATGGCCAGTGTAGTCAAATTTGTGCATGAAAACAAATGTGCCAGTTCATGTGAAAACGTATATTCAATTCATAAAACCTTGAAAAATCCTATAGCTCTAACACCAAATATTTTTTTAGTTATGCAATTCTGAGGTTTGGTCCTCAATTTTTTTTATTAAAAATTATTAAACTTTGCTTATTTTTTTAAATATTGGATTAAATTGTGTACATCCACACTTAGGATATTTTACAACATGTATTCATGTAAATATCTGCAGTCAAGCTATACAACTTTGCAAGGTTCCATGAGTGGAATATACGTTTTTGTGTTAATTTAATTAATTTTTTTAGATAGTTTGTTTGTTTCTTTGCCTGTTTATACTACAGTTCATTATACACACATTTCTAAAATTACTGATTGTCCTTCCCAGACAGCTGTGAAAAAAATTTAATAAAAATTAAAAACAAACACTGAATCATTTATTATTTTTGGGTGAGGACAGGCTTATAACGATTGCAGAAAATGTGATTTCTGAAATCGGGAATTTCATTGCTCCCTGCTGTTTGTCTGGATTCAACTTGAATGCAAGAGTATTATTATCTTGCTTTGTAGGTGCATTAGAAACTCCATAATTAGTTCCCTGTGCCTTCACTGTGAAATCTCCAAGACCATAACATGCCATTATTTGTCTCTAACACCTTCATCTGTATGTATTCAGTAAAGGTAATTAGGTGGACTGAGTTACCCCTGTTGCTAGCTGTAGCTAGTTGACTTTAAGGACATTTCTTCTTTCAAGTCCAGTATTTCTGGCATTGTGATGCTAATGGTAGTGGCAGTGATATATGGAGACACTAAGGGACAACATGCAGTTATAGCCTTTAATCAACTGTAAACCTTTTAGGCCCTCTCAGTTTAACTATACCCAGTCTCTTGTGATTTAGCAGATGGCTGAACGAATCCAAACCACTGAGAATCGAGAGATTAAGACGCAGGAAAGAGAGAGAGAAATTTTTAATGAATGTTAAAACTTCAGACATTTTGTATAATTGTATAATGCAATAAAAACAAGGTGATTTGTAAAGTGTCTTGAACCTTTATTTAACTTACAAAAGTACAAAGAAATGTTTTCACTGACCAACTTAAATGTATTTTGTAATTATAGACAATTGTAGAATTTGATGCCAGCAACAAACTCAAAAGTAATTGACAGTGGCATGCTAAGCAACTGAAGATACTAACTATTGCATTTTTGCAAGTGGAGGTTTTGCCCATTCGTGTTTTGTACAGGCCTATAGCTGTTTAGCAGACTGTGGTCGCTGTTACCTGATTCTGCACCCTATAATTTTAATAGGAGACACATTTGGACTGTTGGTAGGCCAAACATACATATTCTCTCTATTCCACAATTTTGTAGTTTGTCTTGTTTAAAATAACCATGGACTTCCCAGTAAAACACTTCACCTTAATGGGAGCATATGTTGGTATAAAATCCCACTATATGCCTCTGCATTAATGGGACTTTAACACATACACAGGCCACCCATGCTGAGCACTGGTGGCATTTCTGCATAGCTGATGCATGGCTTTCTCTTTGTGTAACAAAATTTCAGGTTGCATCTCTTGAACAATGTGTGGACTGTGTTAAGTTTTCCAGTTTTCCAAAGTCCTTCCAAGCCGTTGTACTTAAATTTATCACAGTTTCTCATTTAATGGCTTCAGAGGGCTTAAAAGGTCACACACATTCAAAAGTGGTTTAGCTGTTTTAAAACATGTACCTTGAATATTCTATAAAGTTTTCATTCTTATTTTACCCATGTGCCAACTTTTTTGAGTGTGTTGCAAGGATCAAATGTAAAATAAGTTTATATTTGCAAAATACAGTCAAGTCGATCAGTCAAAATTTTAAAAGACATGTCCTTGTACTTTGGTCAGTTAATAATGTAATATAAACACAATATTATTGCAAACACAAGTTTAAAAATACTCTAACACGATTCTATAGGTTTTAAATAATCACTAGGAGAAGAGCTGTTAAAAATGTCAAAAAAAAATTTAATAAACAGCACTGTAGAAAATTTCATAATAATGCATTGAGAATAAGCTCAAATTCTGAATGTCTAATATTCGCAAAGCAGTGACCAAATCTTGACAAAAAATGCAATACAATTACTATATTTAAATGCAGTTTGCTTATTTTATTATCTTTTAGATAAATGTCAATTGGCTAAAACTTTTCTACTTTTTTACAAAATCATACAGTTTACAATAACTGCCACAGAACAGAAATAAGAAAAGAAAAACTATAAATGATCATTGGTTTGAATATGTAATTGAAGTGAACCAGAGGCAAAATTAATTTAGTCTAATATTAGAGAATGCATAAAGTTAATGAGACTAACAATTAATAAATGAAAAAAACAGTAAAACAGTTCATGAAAATATCCACTGCCAATATCCACTGTTAGAGCAACAGTTACTAAGTTAACAACATAAACCTCCACTGTGAGGAGGCTGGTTAGAAAAGCAAATAATTCTCCAAGGATTACAAAGCTGGTAACATTTTGGGGTAACCAAATCTTCAAAACTACAATTAGATACCCCTTCAATGCCAACAAACTATTTAGAAAGCTTATTAGGAGACTCTTCTTTCATCTAAACACAAATGTAAGCACCTGGAGTTCAGTAGATACTATTCAACTCGGGGGTAATTGTAGTATGAGATAAAAACGAAAAGAGTTTGGTGTAAAATAAACTTATACAGAGAAGTTGTATTAAGGTGCATTTAAGCTATTCTGGTGAGTGCTGGTGTCCTTAATAGCACATGGACTGTACATACACACTTCTTTCATTGCTTTAGCATAGTTGTTTATTGCAACTGAATCTATTTAAATAAACTGAAACCGAGAGAAAGAGGGTGGGGGTTATTACATTTTTTATTTAACTGTAATTTAAAATGTTATATTTTACCTTTACATTAATAAGAGTTACACTTCCAACTCCATGTTAAACTACTGAATCAGAGCTTTCTGACCATATGTCATATGTGAGCACTGTTTGTCTCCTATTACCTTGCATTAAGATTATGAAACTTGTCCTAAGATTTTAAGATATGAGGTTTTGTTATGACAGCAATTATATGAACATTATTATCAAAATAATTCTGCCTCCTACATTCCTTTATTTTAACAGCTTTAAAGGTGTTAAAACATGGTTTCTGGTGCTGTTCTTTTTGTGTATTAATTATATGGAGTTTGAATCAGAGTGCAGACTCTAGTCTCATTCCTGGTCCTTCCCCCTGTGGCTGGAGCTGCTCCCTCTGCCTGCTGGCCAAATTGCATCAGTGGCAGTGATTCAGCTCCCCTCTCCATCATGACTTATAAACTTACTGCTGAGCACTACAGTCCTGCAGGGATCCACCTCACGGCCCACTGCAAAATAACACTCACTGAAGCCTGATAAGGGGAACACTGCAAGGAAATATGAGAATGTGAGAAATATGCGCCTGCATGCACACAAGCAAGCCAGCGAGGGTGTGCATATGTTTGTCTGCGGGCGTATGAGAAGGAGAGAGAGAAAGAGAGAGAGAAAGATTTAGAGAGAGAAAGTGAGTGAAAAAAGTGTGAGAATGTTAGAAATGCAAAGAAATAGAAAGAGAGAGAAAGAGAGAGAGATATAAAGAGACGGAGAGCAGACCACAGATTTTATCTGAATCCGTGAAAACCTCCACAACAAATTAGAAAAGCGATGACAGCAGTGGCAAGCATGGAGCAGGAGGAGGGCTGGCATGAGGGATGATTCCCTCCTTCATAGAGGAGCGCAGGGGCAGGTGCAGCAGGAGTGGAGGTGAGGTGAGTGAGGATGTGCTGCTGCTGTGCTCAGCGAAAAGCCACTGCTGCAGATTGTTTTGATGTTGAAGGTTACGCAAAGACTGCGAGGCAAAGGAAGAGAAGGAACGCACACTAAATGCACCGCAGCTGGCTGAGCTATCCACCAACATCCCTTTTGTTTGATCACAATAGCTTTTAAAGCATGGAATTAGGGGTGGCCATTATATCGAACATACTCAATGTATCACAGCTTATATTATGTTTGATACAGTAAATGGGTTTACTGAGAACACAGAGTAGATATTGTCTCAACATTTTTAAACTGCTGGCATGAGAATAGCTTTGACCATTTACTTCTCTAGTTTCTCCGATATCTCTTTCCCTCTTACAGATACAAAGGCTATATCACAAACTGCACACTACCATATAGTAGGGCTGCTTGATTATTGCAGAAAAACCATGATCACAATTACTTTGGTCAATATTGAGAACCCAATTATTCAACACAATTATTCATTAACTTTAGATTAATTACATTAATTGATTTTAAAAAATTATTTTTAATGTGAATTTTCTTAATTGTTAAATACAATACACCTAAAAAACCCAGTACAATTATATTCATTGTCTACAGTAGCCTTGATCACCAACGAAAACGCCAAAAAACTAAAAATAACTCAGTGGAATCATTTTTATCTCAATTATCTTGTTTTCAAAATCATCTAAACCCAAACTCATAACTGGAAAGTAAAATCCCTGCACATCCCTACTAAATAGTATGTTAAAATAATACACAATCAGTGGAAATTTCTTCCGTTAATGTAGTATATGATGTATAGATGTGTGATTTGGAATGCAGCTAAGAAAAAAAAAAAACACTCCCAGTCCATCCAGAGTACTCTCAGGGCAAGTGTGCAGTGCACCAGCACAAGTTCGGTTCAGCATCCATGTTAGGGAAAGGAAAAGTTTGCCATTTCCAGAGCTTATGGACAGTAGAGTGTGGTTTTGTTTTTCAGAAGTACCGAGTACTATGTTGTAAGGTGTTTGCCAAACATCAAGTGTTGAGCACCATGTTGAGACAAAGCATTAAAAACTTTCAAAGATCAGGCAGGATTCATTTAACATGCCATGTCCAGTTACCAGTAGCTAAACGACCCCCTCAGAGCTTTCTTTGCCACTGCCAAAAAAACATGCACCTAAAGCAAATGATCGCATTGCTCACTGCATTGCAAAATGTGGAAAGTCATTCACTGATGGTGAATATAGTGAGAAGGCTTCTCTGTAGCTCAGAGGTTCTGTCTGAAGTCTTACCGAACAGAGACAATCAAATAAAATGAAAGATATTACCAGCTAGAAGTGTTGAGTGCTGAAAAAAATGTCGTAAAATGTTAATTCAGCAAAGGAAAGCAGGGGGCAAGGATCACAGTGACTGGTAGGCATGGTTTATTTGTAATGCACATGTATTTGCATATGCAGCTGTTTGTTTAATCTCTTTTTTGCCCAATTCTGGTGTGAATATTTTCATGATGGCAGCATTTGCTTTCAATTCAATAATTTATCATTGAAAGCAGTGTTTTAAAACTGAGTCTGTGCATGTAATTTGTAACCACATTGGGAATATTAGTTTATTGCTTATGAACAGGATGAGTGGGAGGTAGGTGGTGTTAATAACCTAAAAAGGTCATAACACTATCCTGATTATGAGAGAAAAAAAGTTTATTTAAAGGTTTGTTGCTATGCATGTTGCCTGTATAAAGTTTTAGGTTTGGTGGAAATGTTTTATTTATTTATTTTGATTTAAATCTGCGCTTCATGTCAAATGTGCTTTATATCAATATTATTTATTAGCCATATTGCTAATTTTGCTATATAAAATCAGTAAAGATGGAATGTAGAGTGAGAATGTTAACGTATAAAAATTGCTGTGTTCAAGTGTTCAATGAGTATGGCCTATTTTAAGAGGCATAATTAACTCTGAATAAAGAGGTTTGTAGCTTAGACCCAAAAATGTAATTCTGCTTCATGGTGCAGTTGACACCATGAATGATCTCAACTGTTGTACCACACATGCATGCAGAGTAGATAGTAAGGACCCCTTAAAAGTGGCACCCACTACTAGCAAAAACAAAAGTATAGCTTATTGTGATTTTATTTTTCTCATGTGGATTCTAAACTTTTTTTCAAATTAATTTGTGTTCAGAAAAAAACATTTTACATTGGTTTGAATTTGATGAAAGTTATTTTCATTTACATTTTTATTTACTCATTTGGCTGACGCTTTTATCTAAAGCGACTTCCAAGTCGTGGAGCAGAGTAGTAGGACGGTACCTTGCTCAAGGGTACCTCAGTAGTGCCTGAGCCAGGACTTGAACCTGCGACCTTCAGGTCCCCAGCGCAATGCCCTAACCACTAGGCCACCAATGTTGCAAAAAGAAAAATAATTGATCGTATTTGTTTTTTCTATTTTCTCTGGAGTAATGGCAGTGTATTTGTCCAGTTTTCAACATCATGGACTGAAAAGTGGAATGTTCACTTATGTGCAATATTTCTCCATTATGCAATATTTCTATTTGTAATATTCTCCATTGTGCAATATTCTTTTTCTGCGTAAAATAGTTTATGAATTTGTAGTTTAAATTTTTGTATTAGCTGTAAAGTTTACTTTTTTTATTGTGTTGTATAGTATTTTAATCTATTGTTTTGCCACTTTTCTGCTGCTCTTACCTTGTGTACTGCCGTAGCAATGCAAATTTCCCACTTGTGGAACTAATAAGGGTTCATCTTATCTTATCTTATCTTAAAGATGGTTTACCTTGTATGGATTGACAATACATGATTCAAAGGGCACTCTTGCCAAATTCTCCAGCCCAGAAGCAGTGGCACAGAATAAAAGATAAAGTAAATAAGCGTGATAAAGAGAAATGACCTCAGTCAGAATTTTACTATTTGTCCTGGCATAATACAACTGCCCCCACTCCACCCATTCCCCACAACACACAGTAGCTACAGCCTGACATTTCACAAGCCAGGTAACGCAACAATAATGACGGAAATTAAATCAATTAAATAATTCAGTGAAATTGAAAGAGAGGCCCAAAATGAGCTGTTGCAGTGTAAATACAACAATAAAAAAGTTGGTGATAATGTATGTGCACATGTGCGTGTGTGGCGGAGGGATGCTACCTGACCAACTCTGGAATTTTCCCAGTATCTCATGCAGATATATCCTGATAAGGTTGATGGAAGGCTAGCATTGACAGGCTGTACATCTACAGTGCATTACGGTGAATCAATTCCCCCATTTTACTTGTTTATCAGCCAGTCCATCCGGCTGTCAATCAGACACACAGGCACTCAATCAGTCAATAAATCAAAGCCTGAAGAGAAGAATGCTTGGTGAGCCATCTGGCAGAAAGCTCTGCTGCTACTTAATGCTACAGTATGTCTGCAATGATTATCACTTATGCAGTGTTTTTTTGGCAGGTGAATTTGATTTAGTCTTAGTTTTAGTTTACTGACTAGCATTCACCCACCAATAAAATGGCCATTTTACCAGATTACCAGTCCACCTCTGTCTGTTGGCAAATCAAACCCAACAAAATACAAAACCATTATTTAAACAACTGATAATGGTCGACAGCTATACAAACAAAGCTAACTCTCTCTTGCTGATCCAATGTACTGGCAAGTTATCAGGCTAATAAGTCAATTTGTTCAATTTGTTCTTGAGAAAGTCTGCTGACACATTTTTCACAATAATATATTTTTTTCAACCAATATTTTATTTTTAAATAATACCTCAGTTCCAACAAAATGTTTTCTGCTGTGACGATTATAGTTTTTTTTTTATTGTTATATATGCTTTTGGAAGCTTAAAAGAAGCATTCCTTTTTGCACAAAGTGGCTCTAGGACTGAAAGCTTATATAAGAACCTTACAGAAAAGAAAAAAAAGAAATATCTGGTATAGACATGGCCATTTATTTCATCCCTCTCTTCCTTTGTGAATTCTAGAGTAATCTAAAACCCACAGAGGCCATGCTTTCCAAGCAGAGGTCTCTCAGCTGAAAAACTGCCTTAATAAAAATCATTTGCGCATAGGAGTAAGAATTTCCAGAGGCTTCGGGCATTAAAGGAAAGGTCCAGCAGGTTGCCTACACACAGGTGCTGGACAGAACTGAACACTGTGTATTGTATGGGTTGTTTTTGTCACCAGCAACATACTATAGCAATTTTAAAAGATGCTGTTAAACATGACCCCAATTAGTATATGTTCTACACTTAACCTTTCTTCTTAAAACCTTTTCTTAAATTCTTATATCTCTACTCCATTCTTTTCATTAAAACTAAGCAAAAGCACAGAAACAGAAAAAAGACCTTGTTAGTGTGGCAGCACCACCTGTAGTGTTTTTGTTTTTTTTCATACATACAACAGTTTGGAATTCACCGCCTTGGATGAACACCTGCTCTCTGATGTCAAGGTCATTGGATTTCATATATAGATTACATACAGACACATGCTGTAGCCATACTTTAATAATTATTATCAGCTTAGTTTTATCCTACTAATACAGAATTTTCAATTTTCTTTTCTGTAGTTTCTGTTTAATTTATTGATTATTTTAAATTAAATATCAAATAAAAAAAGTGTGTGTGTGTGAATTTCAATTCTTAAGAACATCTGTGCATGGGCTTAATGTATATATATTAATATATATTATATATATTAAGTTTTACATTTTGGAGAAACATAACTATGTACACAATTGTAATTAATTATTTTAATTGTATTTATTTTTTTAAAAGTGGTTTAAAGTAATACCATTTCCATATTTTCATGGTGTCCGTTCAGCACAAACAGCCTGGATTTATCCAACATTTTGCCTGCTAAACTCAGTCTGGCACAGTTCTACTCACTTTAAAAAAGGTCATCGTTGAGCCATCCTCCACCACGCCATACTCAATTTTGGTCTGCTTGGCCAGGTCATCAGCTGAATCAATGGGAGATTCCATTCTCTCCACAGTGAGGAAGGCGGCCAGGTTGGCTGTGTAGGAGGAGATGATGATGAGAGTGAAGAACCACCAGATGCCTCCTACTATCCTGGTGGAAAGGGCTTTGGGCATGAGCTCAGATCCTAGCAGAAAGAGTAGAGAGAGTGGTCAGAGAAGGGCAGCGGTTAAGGCTGGAGAGGCCTGGCCTGGTCTGAGCACGCTGCAGAGCAGAGTAGAGCTGCAGGGCAAGGATGAGGTTGCCAATTCACAAAGAAACCAAGGCCTGGGAGAAACAACCATACTAACTGTGTACTAAGTCCAGAATGATCATGCCTTGACATTAAAAGACATGAGACAAAGTTCATCTGTGTTTATCTAACACTGGATCTGCATTGCACTACATTAAGGTCTTATTCCACAACAGCAAGTAGCTGTTCATTACCAAATCCATACCAGCAAAGGCCCAGTATACAAATGTAAGCATCTCTCATTATTTTCATTAAAAGTTCATGCAGGAGAAGTGAGGATATGTTGAAGGAGGGTTGGGTTAAAGGTAAATGGTCTAGGAGAGTAGAGTAGGAGGGGTCAGAGAGAAACAGGGAGGGAAGTTAAGTGGCGGTTCTTCACAAGCATTAAGAAGCAACTGTAAGCTTTGATTAGGCGATGGACTGTGGGAAAGATATGCTTCCGACAAATCAGGAGAGAGCTTTGTCTAAGATTGAATCAGGCCTTTGAAGATTGACTCTACTCTAACTTTCTCACAGCCTGACTAGTAACCCATTGCTCAAGCCCAGAGTTTGGACATGACCGCCAACTCCAGGTCCAGACCTCTGCCCAGACAGCTGTTGAAAAAAGAGGAAAAAGAATCTTGAATCTTGTGCTATCAGACCAGTGCACAGTTAGTCATGATTCAGCAAACCACTTCATCACTTCCAAAGGTGCCCTGCAGCCCAAGCTACTCATCGGCAAAACGGCTCAGACAAACAAACAGTCACATAAAAACAATGGACACCAGGGACACACAGTGAAAAAATGACCCACAGGCCAGGGAAGAGGGGTTGAATCTGTCACATTTCTTTTTCATCTTTACCCCCATAGGACCTCAGGGACCAGTCTCATCCTGCCAGGCCACAGTCAGGACTGACCTAATAAAACCTGGTTGGGGCTGACTGTCATGTACCCAAGGTAACGTCATGTCCAAACACCACATCCCACAGTTTTCTGGGGGCTGGCAAGCCGCGGGCAGGGGAGCCTCTCTACAGTGTAGGGCTACTCACTCAGAATGGACATTTCATGCAGACAGGCACAGAGTGCAAAGCCTGCCCCTTGCTCTTTAGCCTGACACCACATCTTTGGAAGCAATACACAACAGACAAATCAGGAAACCAACACAGCAAGAGCACACTTAAAGAAATGTCCTCTATAGTCAGTGGTCTCTAAAACATGAGTGTAACACACTTTGATGAGCTGTGGCAAAACTACTGGGCTTCAGAATTCATAAACTAGTATTTCTATTTTACAGTACTTATTTAGGTATTTGCATGGTGGTATTATATAAGAACACTTCTGTGAATGTTCCGTTTTCAACAAACATTTCTGACAAACACTATATTTCTTTGACCATGTTGTAATCTAAATTTTGTTACTACAAGATGACCACATACTCATGCTGCCTGCTTTACTGCATGCAACTATATCTCAAAACCTCTCTGTGTTTCATTCCAATAGACAAATGCAGTGCAAATCCACAAAATAACCATGCTGATTGGCCAGCAGATCCTGCCAGCCTTTAATGCTCCAAAATGTTGCATTTTCTCAGTGAACACACATTCTTCTCTACAATGCAACAGAATGCATGCAGTTTTCAATATAGTAATCAAACAAATCCCTAATCACTTCAAATTAAGACTAGTTTGCCTTCTTTTCTCCATCTTCTTACATGACATTAAGCGATAGAAAAGATGTGGCATCAGGCTTTAGTTGGAAGAAACACAACTTCAGGCCAGGTCAGGGTAAAACAGCACCGTGTCTGTCGAATTACTCTACCTCTGTCTGGTTATTGCAAACTTTGTGCAATTAGAGTGATTAGACTTACCGTTTCAGGAGCCTGACAAAAAGGAATAATGGTGATCATGAAAGAGAAGCATGCATGAGTAGTTGCACCTGGCTCTTCTATCCACATTCACCAGTCGTCACAGGCATCCACCTCTTATGACAACCATCCATTCGTACCTCGGACCAGCAACCACTCTAGCTACATGCATAGAGGCACCCATGCGGGGTTGTGGGCCTGATAAGAGCAAAAGTCGGACCCCCAGCAAAAGAGTGGGACATGTGCTAAAGGGTGGGCAGGCAGAGGCGTCTACCTTGCTGCATGAGAGCTCCAACTCCGAACCAGAAACTATTTAGCAGGGTGAAATTGTTTTCCACCACGTCCGAGTCAGGGTTGCACGGGTGGGGGTTATACCACTCGTAGGGACTAAACCTGCGACGATCAACACAGAACACACATTGTTTTAGTCAAAATAGATAAAGAACAGATTAAGTAACAGGAAATAAAAGAAAGGATGATCCACCTAAAGAGATATAAAGAAAGAGAGACAGATTAGCATTATCACTGGTAATTTATACAAACATTCATTTAAGAAAAAGGTTTCTAAATTATTGCCGCTTTTCATCTGCTCAGTGTTGCAATGGTTTAAATGTTAGAGAGATATGATAGGTAAATTAATTGGAGGTATTTTAGAGTAGGTTAGAGACATGTGTTTGATTGAGACAGTCCCATGCTGCATAGCCCCTAATTCAACGCGAAAAGACTGGTATAAGCTGCCCATTCACTCTGACCATAATCCTTCCCTCTCCATTCCCTCAGAGAACCGTGCATGTTGACACATTCACATCAAAGGCAATTGACACTGTAATTTAATCTATGCAATCTGAATCACTCCATCCACAGAAAAATCTAATAATCCAGATAATCTTACAAGCTTATTAAAATGTGGCAGATCAAACGAGTCTGTCCCATCATCTTAGCACTCCACTCTCTCTCTCTCCCCCTGCACTTTTCTCTAGCAACAACAAAAAAAGATTTCCCATTTATTCATGTTAAACAAAAGTGACATTGCATTAGTAAAGGTTGATTGGGCCACAATTAAGCATCATGACCTGATTTGGTTTGTGCTGGAGTGGTAGAATTGCGTAGAATCTTGAATCTGAGAGCAAGACAAGAGTAAGTAATCAAATGCTCAAGAGCGCATTTGACTGCAGTCTTTTTTTCCTTCCATGGGGAAAGGTAGAGGAAAGCAGAAGCACAAATATTTAACCATGGACAATATAAGAAATAAATGCCACTAAAGAAATTCTATGTAGCAGTCCTTGAAAGGGCAGTCTCGTTCAAGGCCACTGGGACAGCTGTAGTTTATCTAACCAAAAATTAATGCAGCGGTTGTGTGCCTTTAAAGTATACTAGCAGTGGTTACTGGCTAATAAAAGCAGATTAGCACATGTCCTTTTTCCCCTCTTTTTTCCACTTGCTACACAGCTGACACAATCATCTGTGAGTTGCTCAAGGACCCCTCCTCCCTTTTTTGTGCTTAAAACAATCCTTGAGCTTAAGTCAACCTGTCCGCAGAGTCAATTTGCAGCAGATTTGCTTGCTTGTCAATTTGTGATGCCAAATTGAGTTCATGCGTGGTGCGACCTTGCCAAGATGTATGGGCCTGCTGGCCTGGCCCAGACCCCTTGCGATAGGGTTTCTCTGTATGTTTCCCCTCCTCGATCATGCACCGAAAAGCCAATTATCACACGCTGTGAGCGCGGATGAGCGAGGCTGTCATGTGCACATGGCTGGAGCATGGCAGCACAGCACAGCACAGGGGGAATACCAAAGCAGCCTGCGTTGAAGAGACCTGACCAAGAAAAGGAAGTGCTAGCCTCTCATTTAGCTGTTGGTCTGATCCAATTACACTGACCTTCTGTTATCTCAGGTCATCTGAACCACCAATGGGAAAAAAAAAAAAAAAAACTTACGCAAGGTCAGCACTGAGAGATAAGCCGAGGAGAGACACGCACGTGGCTAGGCAGCGACAATGCCCACCGTTTTTATCTGCTTACGAGAATCAGGGGGTCATCCTGCTGAAAACTTGACTTATCACATATCTGATTATGACCATGTCAGACCAGAGAAAAGTGACATGGGGCTCTGGCACATGTGAAAACTATGTGAGAACACCACTGCAATAGCTGCAGGCAGTCCAAGGGGAGTGTTCACTCCTCTACTCAAGGAAGCGTCAATAATCAATATGGCTGATGTGGCTTTCACACACTGACAGCTTGTTTTGCATAGCTCCTCTGGTAGCTTATTGGGCTTTCATCTGAACAAGGATTTGAGCAGGTTTGTCATCTGAACACTGGCGATTTAACTTAGCATTTCAAATGTCAGCACAAAATCTCTACGGCCATCCTTGGAATACATAGTAAATGCAGAGGTTTACGTTTGCTGAAACCTCCACAGTGAGAAGTTGAATTTCAATATCTAATAAACACCACATAATTATTTAAAGAAATAAAGACTTCAAATAGAGAATCTTAATCTGAATCTCTCTAACTGGAGTCTCAATAGATATTTATTCCAATAGTACAGAGAGGAGTCTAGGTGACCCGCCTTGACAACATAAACTACTTCACTGCATGGCGGAAAAGTCATTAGCTTTAGCATTTACTCCACACACTGCACAGTATATCAAAGCAGGAAACTGTTTGGACTCAAGTGGTTTTCACAAACAACAGGTTTAGCTCTCTCTCGTTATGGACCTTGACTCCTCTTCCAATTTCATTTGTTGCCCTCTATTTAGAGTCCCCACCCACGCTTGCTGTGGAGGTCTGTTAAATCCCCTTTACTGCAGTCCATTTCATAGTATATTCCACCTGGACATGAAGGAGATCTGATAAGGGCCTGCAGCAGCTCAAGTGAGGACATTACTCTTCCAGCCAAGCACTCACGCTTTTGTTTCTTATGCTCAAGGTGTTCACACTGCAGCAGCCATAATAGCAAATTTAAACGAGCAGAGAACATACTCAGATGAAAAGTGTTTGGCATGCAAGAGTCTGCACACAGTGTTGAGACAACAGCTCAGGCAAAATTCTCTGCACCCAACTGAGTAGCTCTTACCCAGACTGTATTATTCAATATGGCGATGAGCTTGCCTTTGATAAGACTGTGGTGTTACCATATGCAGTCTGGTAAGGAGGAGTGTAAAGTAAGGAGCTCCAGGAATGTGCTGAATTTGAAATGAGTGCACTTTGCTTTCAGTGCTCATTCAGAGCCTCAACATAACACTGCTTTGGGTTATAGGGACATGCCAATGTGCCCAAACACACTGAGAGAGGGGCCCACAACACAGAGAAAGAGGAACGGTAGAAGGAAACTTTATGAGGAGAAGAAAACAACAACAACAGCAACAACAAAAACAACTGGTGATATGCAAAAAGGATTCTGTTGAGTAGGTAAATATTTGATTTTCATATAGCACCCAGAAGGAAACGTTCTAAATACTGCATAGAGAACACAAAGCCTTAGGAAAACCTCCACCAGCCCCCATTATGTCACCCTGTGATTTCTCTCTCTCTCTCTCTCTCTCTCTCTCTCTCTCCTACATACATATACAGCATCTCTTTCTCTCTCTCTCTCTCTCTCTCTCTCGCACACACACACACACCCCACACATTGCATACATAAAGCAGTAGTACATGCACACATAAATAAATGTGTACAAACAGACACATATACAGTAAACCCACACTCTGTGCTGCTGTTCACACATGTTAGGGCTTTGAGGGGACTATTGAAGCTTGTGCAGCTATAGGGAACATGCCACTAAAAATGTGCCTAAGCTTAGTATTAGCGTTTTTCTCCAGGGACTGAAAAGTAAAGCAAACATCTTAAAGTTATTCTTTCACTTACCCAGCGTAAACTTATATTGGTTATGGTGATGGGTGCATATTCTGAACCAACTTAGATGACAGTTGCAGCTTGTTATACTCTCATGTGATCATATCGCCAGTAACATTTAGAAAACACAAGTGCATTAACCATAAAACTCTTGGGGTAACAGAGCATAGCTGAGCTGCCCCAAAAGTTTTAGAGTTAACTCGAGGCCTTTTCTTTCGGCTTTTCTCCACCATGCTTCAAAGGATGACTACAGGCAACTAAAACAGCAAAATCACTGTTTTATTAGATATCACAATTTGTTTCATAGATATATGTTAAATATTAATAATATCTGGACCTGTAACAGATCAGTTATTTCCAGTTTACAATAAATGTAACACATGGTGTCTAAGAGCAAGCACTATTTTTGCTGGTATTTATCAATACTTCTAGTACCAGAGCTAAAGCTATGTTTTTCTTTAGAGCCAATGACAAAAAACAGTATGAAGCTTTATTGCATTACCATATGCTAACAGTGCATATGATATTCTCATTGTCAGTTTGATCTATTACATTCCATTATGTGAGATACTGAAATGTTTGAATACTGTAGAACTCACTACACATCTCCCTCAGCAGCTATTCATGGCCATAAAAAGAAATACTGTCCTAGTCGACGTTTAGGAAGGAGCTGTCTATATTACTTGGTTTAAAGAAGAAGGGTCTCTGTGTAGTGATAACCTAGATTAAGAACTGCTGTTAAAGAAGCTCTTGGGCCACATCAGCAACAGCAGCGATTCCCCTTCTCAATCAAATCTATGTCCACTTCCTGAAGCATTATTGATCTCTCGTTCTTAATATCTCAAGATTTTACCTTTCCAATTCAGTTATACAAATATCCAGTAGGATTAGAGCATAGTAACGTGAGCAGAGATTATCATGAAACGTGTGCATTTCAGTATTCACAGGGAACATGTCCAAGGACATTTGAAGCAAGGTGTGGAAACGTCCAAACAGAAAAGTGAATACAAACTGGAGACATTTGGGACAACGAGGGATGAGGAGGAGGTTGCCGTTCACACCAGGAAATGCCAAAACACTCTCATTCACACCTACACTCACGTATTCCCATTCTCTCTGTGCCTCTCAAACTCACGCACACTGCCTTGATACAGCTGATTTCACATCTTTACTTGTGTGATTTGTGCTTTGGAGCTTTGCCTGCCAAACAGTAGATGCAGCAGGCATGTCAGCATGAAAAGCAAGAAAAAAGCAGTGGATTCACTTAACATCCTCCACCGCTCTGGCCAAAAAGGACTCGTCTCGCTTTCTGTCTCTCTTTCAGACTGAGACAGAGGACTAATCTCTCCTATTCACACTACAGGGATTCCTCCATTTGTCACTCTACCAGAGGAGGCCACTCCCTGAAGACTTTGTCTATTCTTATAGTGCATTTAAGTGTGGACACTGAGAATGTCATTTGAGCGTTTGGCTACTTTTTTCACTCGCAGTCAAGGACAGTAAGGCTAAATTGAAAGTGAGCAGAGGTTTAAGGCTTCATACAGTAACAGTAGGTAATGGGTCAAGGGAAGATGCTTTTAGGCATTGATTAGACTGTTAATGGAATGAGGTTAAAGATGTGGGGTTATGTCTGCATGTGTAGCTGAGATTGGCAGAACTGGCATGTTACCTGGCTATGACAAACAGCACACAACTGACACCCAAGTAAGCCAGCAGAATATACATCCAGATGTCAGGGGAGAGAGGGTTGAGGAAGGAGAACACCCCCGGGTTGGTGCCGTTGGGCTTGCGGTACAGAATACTTATCCCCAGCGTCATGAAGGGCTTGGAGAAGTCGATGACCTTCTCTCGCACATAGGTGATGGCCAGCGGAGCCACTGCAAGATCAGCTTTCTGTCAATACAAAAGGCATGAGGAAGAAGAATCATGGGCAGTTTGTCAGGAGCGGCAGAAGCATTTATAGGTAATCAAATTAAGAAAACAGGGCCTTAACACACCAAAGACTGTCCCACAGCACTTAAGTCTAAATTTGGGGGGGGGGGGGGGGGGGGGGGGGGGGGGGGGGGGGGGGGGGGGGGGGGGGGGGGGGGGGGGGGGGGGGGGG
>JBBPDA010000009.1:13778472-13799164 GCA_037974385.1 Arnoldichthys spilopterus | reverse complement strand
TATGGTAAATGTTGATTTTTTTCAACATATTTGCCCACCCTCTTGATACACTGTCTGCAATAAAAGTGGCATAAACCATTCAGTCATTTTAATAATTTAAATAAACAACAGATCAGTCAGATATAAACACAGTCTTAAGTTTATCACCCCTTTAAGTCCATGAAATTAGAATCAGGAATTTCTTCTGCAGGTGAAACCAGTCTTATTTAAACAGACAACTAGGGTTTGATGTTCTCTTTGATATTCAAGTGTATGGCGTCAACATGCAAAGATCTAAACAACTCTTTAAGGCATTCAGAAAACACCCCCCCACACACACACATATATATATATATATATATATATATATATATATATAGCCATACTTGAAAAGCTGTCCAAGCTGACACGATCCTTATATCTATAACACGAATAGGCAGAGCAAAACTGCTGCATATGGAGGTGCATATTTATTAATTAGTTTTATTTGGTTAGAAATTAAAAACTGATTACTGCACAAAAACAAAAAAACAAAAACAGCTGTTTTTAAAGCTTATTTTTTATTTTATGAAATAATAAGTTCATAAGTAAGTAGTACATTTAGAACATTTAAGATGTTCATATAAAACATATAATACTGAACACTGTAATTTCAATAAAACAAAGGAAATTTTGTTTTTCCATGATATGATTTCACCTATATCTAGTACAACCCAAAGCTTGCCAATTGAGAACATTACAGGCTCATTCACTTTATTAGAACCAAACCAATGAAGTAATGTCAAAACAAACAAAATGTATCTCCTCTCTTCAGCTCTACTACTATGTGGTATCACTGTTGTGAACCTGGGACCTATCAATATATCAGAAACCTCTAGTTTTAAAGGGGGGTGTCTCTCTGGAGAGCTGAAGAGAGAGACCACCTGGGCACTTTTAAGGTGCAGTCTGTACTGCTTTTTGTTTATGAATGCTTGCTTCCATTGGCCCACGGCACTTCGTGTTTAATATAGCTGCAGATATGATTTTCATTGTCCTAGAGCACTGTCAAATAACCCCATTGCGTGCTGCGTGTCAGCAAGCTCTGTTTGCACATGTGTATATTGCCATGGTAACACAGCTGCAGCCGAGTGTGTCTCTCCCGGCAGTTCGTGAGACAGGCACACAGCAGCAATAACTCACTATTGTCAGAGGTTTTTTAAACACACACATCATATTATGACTCATCTCTAGAGCTGAATAGTGGGCTCACCCTGAGTTGAGATGCTGTTTTTGTCCATCTCACTATTGTACGCCAAAGCTGGAGTTTTAGAAAAGCAAGGGTAGATATGAGCCTTGCTTTCATGATTTCAATTGCAGAGGTTGAAGAGAGTCAGATTCAGCAGGCCTACCTGTCTGTGCAATAGAAAGAGCAGTGGGGGAAACATTCTCATTCATGGCATTCAGGATGGCGCACAGTGTTCAAACGTGAAGGACACTTCACCATGCAGTTCAGGCAATGCTGAAAATACGGCTACAGATTGTCTCTTGATTGCCTCCTGAATAACTTGAATCGTGTGGAGGGAATTTCAAACACATGAGAGGTGCCTTGTGAAATATACTTTTAAAATGTCTCTCTTTCCTATATCCTTTCTAAACACGTGTGTGTAGGCAGACTGCTGCAGTAGTTGCGCAGTGTCATGCTGCATATACTCAGTATACTCAAGCAAGCCTTTGAACTACAAACTGATTGAAAGTGCATTGAGACAGAGTCAGTCAGACAGAGAGAGAAAGAGAGAGAGAGAGCGAGAGAGAGAGAGAGAGAGAGAGAGAGAGAGAGAGAGAGAGAGAATGTATTTTCCAGTTTCAAAGCTTGCCAGATGGACCTTGAGAAATCTTACTGTCACTTCTGTACTTCAGACTCATGGTGGTATGCTTAGCACACGTTATAGATGCTTGAAGGGTTATTAAAGGGCTTGTATTATGTAAATATGACATTTGTTCTGAAATTAAGATTACCTCCAACCACATCCACTCAGACTGGAATTTTTGTTTTTATTTGCTATTAGATGTTATTGGCTGATGTAGTTTATTTTCATGTATGACATGTTACATGTAGCTTTTTTTCTTTATTACTAACTTTATTATTAGTGTTGTCTCATTTTTAACAATCTTGTTTTTTTATAATATTTATACATTTTATGTTCATTTTTTTACATTTTTACTCAATATTTTATTTTGATTTTTAATTTGGACTGGATACATTTTTTCCAATTTATTTTTATCATAAATATATATTTACTTTCTTTGTTTTTGTGTAATGCTTGGCTACAACACCAATATGGGTCCTCCCTAATGTACTTTGAATGTAAATAAAGGTTGACTGAAAGGAAGTTTGTCTTCCCTTTGCAAACTCTGCTCTTCAAGGAAGGCTTTACACAAGGTGTTAGAACATTGCCGTGATGACTTAACTGCATTCAACCACAATAATTTTAGTGAGGTGAGGTAATGTTGGATGATTCAAACACCACACTTTATAATTTCAAAGATATCAGATGGAGCTCTGTAACTGTAGTGAACCGTTTCATTGCTTTGCAACCCTTCTAACAATTATCTAGCATTGGGCATTGGTGGCCTTTGCTTCATGTGTGGCTTTTCCAATGTATGCTACTCTACTGGCAAAATGTTTTGTATGAATATTATTCAAGCTGTGTGTATATGCAAATGAACACCTGTGTCAGCAATGGATGCACCTTACAATAGCTGAATTTAGTAACCAGTAGATATTTGCACCATGGAATAAGACCAAAAATGATTTGGGCTGAAATCATCATGAGTAGTACAGCAAGAGTGTGACATTTGTGCTCTCTTCTATGTAGACTGGCTCAAACCACACCTAGAATTAACTGGAACAGGATCTTATATTGGCAGTGCCCTGTCAGCATTCACACAGTACTCACAGGCTCCCTACACTGAGTGTTGTGTGTTTGTCAGCCCATTAGCTTCTCGTAACCTCTCACCCTCTGTCAACTGTGAAAGACGGTAATTATCATAAACAGCCACAAGGCCTATTAACACATAAAACCTGTTTATTACTAACAAGCACCACCTGAGTTAGCTGCATAATGGCACTGGCTCATCAACACAGAAAAAAATGTATACCTGCTCATAATTTTTTCATAGTTAATCAATAATAGAAAATCTCTTCTACTGCTGTTTCTTTGACACCTTGTGTATATTTATATTTGGAGTGTATTTTGTATTTCTTCTGTACATGTAAAAGTATAGATTATCATTACTGTAATGTTCATGCATATTCACTGTGCTTTCTTTTCCCAAGTCGCTGTAGACCTTCTTCAGACCTCCAGGGATTTTACTACTCATACAATTTTACGCTAAAGATTCTAAAGAATCTGATTGGGTACAAAGCTTTAGGCAACAGTCATTTTGTTAATTTAATTACACTCACTTCTGTGTACACTTTCTTTTTTCACTCCATTTCTCATTAGCTTCTCATATGCCATTTCTTTTAAACTTAAATCAGGTTAGTTTCTGTGTCTGTAAACTCAGCCTATGCTGGGAAGTCTGCAGCCCACTGTATAAGTGTTGATTTGTTTTGTCCTGCCATGTTAAAGTTACAGTACCAATGTTTATAATAATAACTTATGTCCATTGTGAAATACCACAATGAAATGTGACCCCTGCATTTCACCCATCACATGTGCACACGTGGAGCAGCAGGCAGTTATCAACAGTGCCCAGTGAACAGTATTGTGGGACGGTACCTTGCTTAAGGGAACCTCAGTGGTGCCCGGGACTTGAACCTGTGAACTTCTGTTCACAAGAGCAATATCCTAACCAATAGGGCACCACTGCCTGTCCATTTGGCTTTGCTGCTCTATGTAGTCCTATGTTGAAACAGACTACTCTTAGTTTAAATGATAGCATTCAGTTTTTACGCTGTTCATTATGATTAATTAAAACTCTGCAATCTTTATTAATCTAATTAAAATGCATGAGCAGATAATCAGGTGGAGTGCAGGTGGACAGAGATCACCTTGGCTGGTAATGTTGGCGGTGTGAAATGTGTCATGTAGGGGCAAGAAGGTGTAGTACTTGACAAAGGTACATGTAAATGTTAATGTCCTACATGCCATCAATAATATTATTTCTTGCCAGCACCTCAGAAGATAAAACATTACTGTATCTTCAATTAAAATGAGCAAAGAGAGAAGAAATAAATACCACTCAATCAGACAAACCCAAATAAACCAATAAAGCATTCTGTATGTGGCAAAGATACATTCCTTAAATGCAAAGTCATCCTCCTATTCTTCTCTAGCGAATTAAAAAAATGGATTTTGTGTCTCACAAAGAACAAATGATACTGGTTAGTTTGAGCCATTTTTTAAACATTTAAGTTCATTGATCACCCGCCCTGCTGCGTTCCTGCGTGTGTTGTTCAGCAATAGCCCTCCAGCACTCAGAATTAACAAGAATGAGCCACTCACCTCTGATTGCAGGAGTACGTGTTGCTTAATAAGATTGCACTGAGGGATATTAATTAAAAAATACAGTATAAAAGACACTTAATTTAGCTTCATGACTGAAGCTTGGATTGTTGATCGTGGCTCCTTTCTTTTGCTCAGTTCTTATTTATCATATCATTAATGAGTAAACTAAAATGAACCCCACTACATTTAGTTTTGTACCACAAGTTGAGTAAAATTATATAAATAAAGATGATTCATTTCTATAATCATTTCTAGAATATGTAAAATTAATTATATAAAAATAAATAAAAGTGGAAGGAGGAACTGGCATAATGTGTGATTTGTTCTTGCAGTACATATTACACTTGCTTACTGTTACTGTGATACTGGTTTTTGCAATATTAGAATCATAGAAACTTTCAATATACAAATAAGGCCTGTAATCGATAACATAGATGCATAAATGCTGTGTGCTTTGAGCAGCCTGCCCATTTACAGTTCATTAAGAATGTTTCTGTGGGTATTTTAATGAATCGGTGTAATACAACAAGAGCAAATCATTTTATCATATTGCAAGGCCTAAAATATAATCATTATAGTGGTATTTTGTCTATAGTCTAGACTATAGATTTTTTTAAGTAGGTAGACATGTTATCAGTCAATAAACAGCTAGATCAACTGCTCATGAGATAGATAGATAGATAGATAGATAGATAGATAGATAGATAGATAGACAGACAGACAGACAGACAGACAGACAGACAGGTGGTCACAAAACATGCTTAATATTTTGCTATTCTCTGGCAGAATATTGCTGCTTGTGTTCTGCTAACAGATAACAGAATCCAGTTTTTGCTTCTGTAATGTGGATGGTTTCTTGATCATAACACTTCTTGCGAGTGAAGCTCCAGCTTGTTTGCATTTGCTCTTGGCCCATTAAAAACACTTTCCACAGAGCAATCGCACAATAGAGGCTCCAGCAAACCTGAGCACATTAAAGTTTCATGCAAAGACTGGCTTTCATCACTCAGACCAGCACTCCTTTCCCCCCAACACCCTCACCCCCATTTATCTTTCCCTCTATCATTTGTGACACCTTTGATCCTCAGGCGCCTGTCGAACACAGTGAGGATTTGACTGCTTACATTGAGCGTGAAGAGTAAATAAGAAAGCAAGTGCAGAATTCTGCCTTAATTAATTGTTTCTGTTGCCTAGGACACGTTTATTGAGCACCTCTCACTGGGAAACAGGAACAGGGTTAAAATCATGAAGTCACGCTGTTGTGGAGCACGTGTTGTTCCTCTGTTTTCCCTACTTCCCTATTGCACATGCTGCAATGACTATGCAACCAAAACTGGTGAACTGTGTACAGTATGAATATTAAAAAAAGAAAGGGCCAGAAAATGTGATTCCTGTGGTCTCGCCTCATAATAGTCTTTCACCTTTAATTGAAACTGCTTCAGTTTTGGCATGAGGGCAGCACTGTAGGCAAAATGTGAAGATGTGGATAGCTCCATTGCTTCATCTGTTTTGACCCCCCATCTGTTTCCACCAAGCCCTGAGTACATATGTTGTTTTGTAGCATCATTGTTTTCATTTCTCCTTGCTCCCATGAAAACTGACAGGGGCTCAACAGCCAATGAGGACCAGTGTGGCTAACGGTCCGCAAGTGATGTAACAGGGCAGAAATTTCAAAAGTATGAATGCTTTCACATATTTTCTCATTCAGGAAAAAGGTTTTATCTATCAATATTTTGCATTAGATGAACAGACCACTAAAATGATTAACTGATTAATGGAGTAATGATTGCCTATGAAGCAAGGTTCCACATACAATAAATGTTTAGGTCCTTTAGTGACATTACTGATAGCTGAAGCCAGTCTATGTTGAAGAGGTAAATGTGTAACAAATGGCATGGTAAATCAGACCCATCTTTCTTTAATTTAAAACTATATACTGTATCTATCTAAACTAATATTAAAACTGCTCTCTATCTCTGTCTCTCTGTCTCTCTGTCTCACTCTCTCTCATCTCTCTCTCTCCCTTTGCATGTCTCTCTCTGCATTGTCAAGCCTTAAAACATTAAAATATTACCCATTTGTACAGTCACCGAACAGCATCTTGTGACAACAACCGCCTTCTGTTTAGTTAATATTGATATTTCACATTTTGACAGCTTGCTTTGGAGTAATTGTTAAACTGCTTTGATTTTACTGTTCTCAGAGCCTTCTATTTTCTCCCTATGACTCATGCAGAGAGAGAATGTGTTGAATAAGTGTGCATGAATTCAGGATGGCTTTGTGCACAGTTGGAAAAGATATCAGTTTATATATCTACATGTTTACATTGCATATGCAGTATAAAATTACTTATTAAAGTTTTAGGAGAAATAATAATTAGAAATGGTTATGAAGTTAGTCCATGTTCTCAGTGAGTCATATAACTGTAGACATTCTGATTGTTGGTGTAAACTATAATGAGCGAGAAAATCTCAGACAGCTCAGACCTCAAAGCCCAAAGGTAAATTCGATAAATTATCAGGATGTCAGTTTGGTGTGTGAAAAACAGCTAACACCAAAGATGAGAGCATCTCAAACCAAGAAATCATTAGTGCTTCAGACAAGGATATTGGAAAAAAGAGAACTGATGAAAATCACTTTGAACAGATGTGAAGATAAGGCGCCAAAGACTTGACATTATTTACCAGTATTGTGGATACAAAGAGGGTTCTGTTCGTGAGTGAGTCTGTGACATTTGCCATCTTTCCTTTCTGGTTTTCAGTCATGTTCAGACCACTTACAGGATCCCATGTGCCAATCTGCAGAGAGAATGTGATGACCTTGATGAGAAACATTCAGAAATATAATAGCTGACAGTCTTAAACAAATTTTGTAAAAAAAAAAAAAATCATAGAGTTTGTGTAACATTCTTCACCTTCTTCACTCTTACAGGAAAAGTATGGACACTTCTGGTCAAATTACCAGTGATGGATGGTCTTTATACTGGATGAGAAGGCTAAATTAGCAATACCTAATAGCTAATAGCACCTACCGCTGGCTCACACAGTACATGATATCTTGTGAGAACCCCTTCTCCCCTACAGCTATTACATAATGAAATGAGCCGTCTGCCTAACTACTGGTTACTGGTTATGTTTAAATGTTGATTTATTCAGCTGTAGTAAGCTAGCAATACAACCACTCCATATTCCACAGTGGCATTGCACATTTTATTATCTACCACAACAGAACATGACACATTATTACTGAACAACATTCCTTAAAAATATCTTACTTGAACATCTGTTGCAAGCAGTTATAAGCTTTAGATGTTATGTACTCCAAATTACTATGTTATACGTGTTATGTCACCACTCCTAGCTTGGTGATAACTAATACAGCAAACATAAACACAGCAAATTATAACATTTCTGTAATTAACATTCCAACTTAATAACACAAAATTTAGAATGTTCATACTTATGTGAATATACAGTGCTTTACAATGGCAGCCAGTCAGTCATCCCTACTAGTACTGATTGCATACTATGGGGAGGTAGAGCTAGACGACATGGGGTTAAAACAGAGAACAAATCACGACATGCAATATGTCACAATGCATTTGACTGAAGAACTATAAGTAGGTTGTGTAAATCACAGGTTTTCTTAAGTTGTAGGTCGACATGAGTTAAAAATAATCTGCTTATAGTAATTTGTTTACAGCAAATTAAATAAAATAAATAAAATTAAATTAAATTAATGCCTTTCTTCTTTAAAAGTAGGTAAGGGATCAGCCACCCCTGCAGATTATAGATTTAGTTGATTTTTCGAAGTGAAAATAAAGCTAAAACCACATCTACATAAAACTCAAATATGCTTCTATATTCCTGCAGATTACAATGCACAGTTATTATTTTTTGCTGAATTTAACAAAACATAAAATGTGGCATATGTTTGGGCATCCTTTCATGCAGCAGTAAGAACCTGGCTATGTTTGAATAGTTGAATAAAACTTTCTTTCTTGTTTACTTTTCAATGTTTTTGACTGATCTGGTAGTCAAGTGGATCCAAATGGTAGTCAGCTCTACCAATATATTTAGTGAGGCAATGGGCTAGAGATCAGACAAAATCAGAGATAACAGATAGGTAGCCGCATCCAACTATTTGGGCAAAGCCTCTGTTTGGATGACAGACTCCAAGCATTTCTAGTTCTGTTAACAGTCCTTGGCTGTGGCATATTTATTCTCTTTAATGTAGAAAGTCCTAGCTGAGTGAAATGAAAATGAAAAAATGTGGCAGAAATGGTAGTGAAAGTCAGTGAAAATGACTACTTGTCATCTTGAACACACTCAAGCACCACAAATGTGATCTTTGCATTTATCCCAACACATGTGCACATGTGGAGCAGCGGGCAGCTGTCAACAGCACCCGAGAGCAGTGAAGCAGGATGGAACCTTGCTCAAGGGTACCTCAGTGGTGCCCAAACTGTAACATGCAACCTTCAGGTCCCAAGTGCAAGATCCTAAACACTAGGCCACCACTGCCCAAATTCTCTAAATGCAAAGGAAAGTATCCATATCTTCTTTAGCATTGGGTGCACTGGACCATCTTTTATGAAATTAGATAATGCCATCCCACAATTCCTTAAGACACACCATTTGGCCTTTTAAGAAAACAAATAGCATAGCAGGACAAGTAGGAACTCATGTGCTTAATGCTGTTTGTTAATAATTTACACAATACAACAACTAGTTAATATAAAATTCAAATAAACATTGCTGATCAAAGCACAGCAAATACCTCTTCTAAAAGATCTTTGCATTTATACAGATCACATCAAATAGATTTCATCAGATTTTCAATGATTTTCTGTAAATGGTGAAAGTCAACATTAATCTTTCATTTGTTAGAATCTTTCAAATAGTTTGTTCCTGTAAGAGTGTGGGGCATAAGCAGGATTTTTCGGTATTTAGTAAAAAGCTTAATCACATTTTAACAATGGAAACTACAAGCAGAACATGTTTAGATAGGACATATATTTTAACATTCAAATATATTTTATAGTCTTGTCTTGCTTTGTAAGCTTTGTAAGATTCAATCATCCTCAGAGTTTGTGATCCTCAGTTTGACACTTAGATGAGTTTGTACCTGAAATTGTCTAAGATGACTGAAAAAGTGCCCAAACCTTTGCATGTCATTTTAGTTTACTAATACATTTCCCCAATATATTAAAATAAGCAAATAAAGGGGAACTGTGTATTAAACACAGTAGAAATCCATCATGTGCAAGTTACATACACAAATTATTAAATATGAATTGCTATTGCTTAAAACATTAGAAAGTAATGTAAGGCTAAACACATTATATTGATTGTATTGTCCAGACAGAGATGAGAAGTGAGAGCTTGATGGGCTGAAGAATCCATGGTGTTTTTTCTCAGACCTGGCACAATTAATCCTGAGGATGCTCTTGAGAGCTGTGGGCTCCACAGAGAGAGCACAGCAGGGCCACACACTCTCACCCATTCAAAAACAAAGTGCTTCAGATGCCTTCAGAAAGCGCCTAAGCTGTAGTTTGTAATTGCAAATCAACTCTTTAATTCAGTCTTCATGAGGCTGGAGGGCTTCTGAAGGGGTTTTTTATTAATAGAGTAAATTATTCATGGAGGTGCAGACACATGCGCTGGCGAGATGGGAGGTCACAGGCGGCTGAGAGGGAAACTCTTGTGTGAGACGACGAGCATGGGTGTGGGTGTGTGTCAGTGTGTAGGTGTGCAAGTGTGCTCTCTATGTACCCGAGAACAGTGTCTGCATAATGAAGAGCTCTGCCATTTACTTTTTCTTACAGTGTGAATTTGTGTGCTTGTACATTAACTTGTGTGCAGGACTAAGCATGTTGTATACAGAGGGTTCTACCTTCTCTAGTCCTTCCTCCTTCAGGCTGATCACATCCAGATCGAAATCTGTCCTTAGGCCGTTGGTTTTGTTGAAATTTATCCGTCCGGTCAAGCCATCCCAGTGGGCCTGGAGGTGTGAGAGAAATATTCATCATGACCAGGCAGAGCCAGCCAAGAAGAATTCATCCCTCTTTGGCAAAACAGGGAAATTCATTATTCATTGGAACATACAGCTCACCTTCAAGCAGGTCACAAAAGCAGAAACCAGAAAAGCTCTCAGACTGGCACACACACACACACAAACACACTCTCTGTGACAAAGAACAATGACCCACACACATAGACAAAGACACACGTTTAAGAGTATTTTTAGGGGACTCCTCTGGGTTTTGGCTTATTTCAGTGGCAAAGAAGGAGACCTAGAAGCATGTATAAGAACAATTTCTTCCTGCTGTAGGTTAGTGCCCCTGTGTGTATTATGATGTGTATTATCTTAAGAGTGCTTATTTTATTGTTATCACAGGGCTTTTTTTTATCATATTGCGAGATATTGTTATTTTACTTTTTTTCCTGCAGATTTGCTTCACTGTAAAATATGTATCTGATGTAATAAAGTCTATTTCTGTGATGAGTCACGTTAAAGCCTGTAGACACACTAGCTGTGTCTTAACTGATCCAGGGTGTCAGTCGAGATTAGAGCTCCACTGTGTTCAAAGGGAACGCTGAGAGCAGGTGTCTAGGGCTAAACAGCAGCCCCTTTTGGTTGGCTCCACACTACTGCCTAGGCTTAGCGTCCATGGCCTCTGCTTGAAGTTCAGCACAAAAAGGATCCAAAAGTGTGGGAGGGAGGACCTGAGAGAAGGCGGCCCACTGAGTAGAGAGATTTGGGCTGATCACTGCTGCATTTGGAGGCAAGCAGGCCTTTTGTGCTTTAATGTGTCAGAATCCTGCACAGCACAGCGGTCTGAGCCAAAGCAGGGGCTTCCTGTGATATCACACAGAGAATACAGCCCAGGGTCTTAGGCAGCCTAAATATAGCCTGCAGAATCCTGCACTTAAATGACAGGGAGGGTTCGGATTAAACGCCCCACATTTATCCTCAAACCAGCATGAGGATGAATAATTAGCAGCGATTGAGATCGGTTTCTGGCAGGACAGTTCATGGTCATCCAGAGGTGTCTCTTCTTAAGCTAACGTGGATTTAATTGCAAAAACAAAAAAATGTCTAAAGTGGGACTGGAAAGTTTAAGATTTTAAGAGTTTAAGTTTAATAAATATTTCAGCTACCATTTCAGCAGTGACTTACCATTTCAGCTAGCAATATTGTGTAAGGTAAGACTGAGGTAATAAACTTGGTCAGATGCTAGCATACTAGCTAACTTGCCAACAATAAATACTAAAACTAAACAAAAGGTATTTTTGCACACCATACCATCTCCCTTCTATCATACAGCTGGGCTGAGAATTAGATTTTTTTTTTCTTGTTAATTTCAGTGAATGTTTGGTATGATCATGAAGAAATTTAAGCTAGGCAGAGGTTTGAAACCTAATCTTCTCACTTACAGTAGTGCTTACTGTCTAAACATGTCATTAACAGTGCCCCTTTTTGACACAATGGCCCCTATGCTGAAAGTTATCCGATCCAGAAGAAAATCATATTTGTACACAAACAATTTGATTGGATAAAACAAGCATTTGATACTAAGTAATAAAAACATTTGAAAATTAAAAGGTTGGACACTTGGATGTTTTGTGTCCAGAAAAAGGAAGGAAAGAAAATGTCAAATCTTGCTACTAGACTGCCCTAAAATTATGATTTTATTAGGGATCCTCAGCTCTAATATGGGAAGTTAAATGCAGAGGTCAGCAGAGCCAAAACAAACATGCTTCTGCTTGACAATGCCTACTTGCTTGCTGAGGTCTAAATAGTTGAACTTGAAGTTTGAAGTTGAAGTTTTGGACGTTTTTCTCTGCAAATATGTAAAACATACTTAACCATTTTCACTGACAAACAGGTGAATTCCATTTGCTAGGATAAAAATGTAAAGAAAAGGGTCCCGGAGTGTTGGTGTTCAGCAGATTTCTTTGCTTAAATACATCTGATTCAACTCACCCGTTAATTGTCAGAATTCAATAGGTGTGTTTGAATATAAAAACTACTAAACTGTGCTAGTCACTTGCCCTCCAGTGCCAAATTTGTGCACCCCTGTGCTAGGGTGACTGGACCTTTAGAGGGATCTCTCAAACAGGACACACATATATATAACACCTGTCCTTTTTTAGGAATGTACCTCTTTGATGAGCGTCATGAAGCGGTTGCCGAAGCGCCAGGGTTTGTGACGATTGCACTGGAGTGAGCTGACCGTGATCTGAGGCGACTGCTGAACAGCCACAGCCACCACATGCACAGCATCGTACATCAGAGCAGCGTCCGTCTGGAGGCATAAGTACACAGACACACAGACCCATTTGTTAAAGATGCATCTGTTGGTTACCTTGAGTTGGTACTGGACATGCATCTTTTTTACCCGAGCTGCAAAACAATATCATCAGAACAATAAAGTCACTACCTGTTAGCTTATGACAACTGAGGCTGCAGAAATTAGCCCAACTGTTACTGGCTCTAAGGAAAACAATGGCATTAACAGATGGGCAAGAGGGACGGGTGCAAGTGTGTGATGGTTGACTGCCAGGCAGCCTCGCGTGCTTCCAATATCAGAAACCTCTCATTCCACAGGCCAAAAAGAAAAAAAATCTAATTAGTGTTTGTCTCGGATGATTGAAAAGCAATCACAACAGCTCTAAGCATTTGTTGGTATGGAAATTGTGCCTAGAGGGTGCGTCAGAAATCGCTGTCCTGTTGAATAAATCATGGCCAAACCTGTCATTTTCCAGCCTTTTTCTCTGATTGTCCGTCTGCAAGGTTAGGACTAAAGACAGGCCTGCTGTAATAACAGGGAGGAATCACTCGGGGGATGTTCGCGTGTTTGTGCTGAAATCAGTCAAAGAAAAATTAGCATAGTTAAAAATTGCAGGTAGGTTGGCTGAACTCCGATCAGTTTCTTTGGCCGGCCCCATCATTAGAGCAAACTACTTTCCTCATAGCAAAATCTTTAGGCATGTCACCACATACAAAACCATGCATAAACTCCTGGAAGTCAAACTGCTCCCAAGAAACTGGATTAAGCTTAAAGTAAAGTCATTGATGTAATTTTTTTTTCACATAGTTTGAGTGAAAAAAAATTCCTTTAAAAAAGGTGTTCTTGCAACCACAATGATATGAAAGCACAGATATTTTTATATTAGAAGAGCATTCACTAGCATGGAAACAGCACATTAAACACATATATAAACACATATAAAACCACAATATTTTCAATCCAACACAACTTTTGTGGACAAAGTGAACAATCCACATTACTAAAGGCCTGTCTTGTGCTGTGATAGAGCTACAAAAGCTGAAGCAGGTATTGTAGGACAAGAGCCTATTGAAATAGGCAGATAAAGAGTCTCCTCACACCCAGCATGCCGGTGCCGCCTCTGACAAGGCTCCCTGATGGCCGGGGGTGGAAAGAAAGAGTGTGATATTAATAATCTGCCCATGAGAGAGTGTTGATGAAAGAGAGAGGGTGTGAAAGTGCTGCAGGGGCCCTGTGCTCACCTCTGGGCCAGGCAAAGGAGAAAGAAATGTTCTGGCCACCAGCTGCTGGACAGTAACATTGGAGGTGAGGGCCATGTGTGTGTGTGTGTGTGTGTGTGTGTGTGTGTGTGTGTGTGTGTGTATAAGAATGTGGAAGAGCTGTCAATCATCCTCTCACTAACACAGCACACAGCTTCATAATCATTTGTTCACAGCGCCTGTACTGTCAATCAATCAGAGCCAGATTGTAGCACAAAGTGGCAGCCGGTGGTCTGAGGACATGGGGAAAATGCTGTCGGGGCAGGCATGCCATGGCTTCAGTCCACATGTGTACCCTGCTCCTAGTTCCCCTCTCAGATGCAGTCACTCCCACCTCACCCCAACCCTGACCACTGCATGACCAGGCGAGCTGAAGGGTCCCAGAGGACAGGCGTCTATCAGACTGTCAGAGGAGACGGTGGCGGCTCTCTGGGGTGTCGTCGCCGCCCATCTGCAGCAAGCGCACGTCACCCTCAGTCACGGCACAGAGTCGATGAGTGCCGTACGTGCATCATGAATAATAAATAAGTAATAACACCAGAGGAGCAGGAGACAAGGTCTGCTCCTGAATACTGAGCACACTGCCATTCTCTCCTCTGTGTCTGGATGTGTGTGTCTATGTCTCCTGCCGGGCAGAGCAAGGGGTGCAAAATCAAAGCCCAGAAGGTGCATGGAACCCTCTTCTGGGAGGTGGGCTTTGTTATGTTCAAAATTTCATCAAAGTGCTACGGATCCACCAGCCTGGCTAACACTACAGTGTTGTCGCACATCCAACCAGCAGCCAGCTGGGTATTAGATGCAGTAGCAAGTAGTTCCCTTGAGCAGCAATGGAACAGACTGAGTGCTACATGACTGGAACTCAATACCACAGCACAGAGAAAAATGTACAAAATAAACTTCAAATTTACACTTAATCCCATTGTAG
This sequence comes from Arnoldichthys spilopterus, assembly GCA_037974385.1. Classification (NCBI taxonomy): domain Eukaryota; kingdom Metazoa; phylum Chordata; class Actinopteri; order Characiformes; family Lepidarchidae; genus Arnoldichthys; species Arnoldichthys spilopterus. The sequence continues at coordinate 13,784,215 of JBBPDA010000009.1, read as the reverse complement.
AGAATATTTTATTGTTCAAATCAGACAACACAGGGATAGAGGGAGAGAGGAGAAGTGAGAGGGGGGGACAGAGAGAAGGGAAATCATGAGAGAGAGAAATGGGAGAGTCAAACAGAAAGAGAAGAAGAGAGAAGGAGATGGAGACAAAGAGAAAATGACAGAGAGAGAGAGAGTAAGAGAGCAAGACAAGAGAGAGCAGAACGCAGGGAATTTTGGCTGCATAAGCTGCAGTGTGCTGTTCTTTTCCCCAGCGCAGGGCTCAGCACAGCCCGACAGGCAGACTGGCAAATGATTTAGCAACACCGCCACTTCACTCTATAAACATCTCATTAAAATCAATTATGTCACTCCTGAATGAAATTAAAGCTAAACGCTTTAAAAGCTGCTTTTCCCTTGTGTCAGCCAATGTGAGTATTACCCCTGATGCTTTTTTCTTTTTTACGCCTTCCTCTTTTTTATGCCTCATTCTTGCTTCCCTCTCCCAGCCTGCAGTAAGAGATTTAATAAATCTCCTCGGCTCCGATTGATTTCAACACTTTTATGGATTGTTAAAATGCTGAAGTCTAAAGTCATGGTTTCCAGAGGTCCCCAATTGTCATCTGTAGTGTGAAAAAGGAGAAGGATGCTGAGAGAGGGCAATGCTCCTGCCATGTGTTATTTTAGCCTCACAAAGCAAGCTCACTATGGCAATGAGAAAGGATATCCTTACTTCAGCCAAAGAACCAGAGTCTGGCAACTATATTACCACAGCACTGGCTGATTTTCTTTTTGTGTTTTAGCAGGAACTAAAAGCAAAACATAGTGATACACAATGCGATTTTGCATCAAAAATTCACTGTTGCTGGCACCATAGTGGGTGTTTGGCCAGCAATGGGCATAAAGATCCTGCATGGCTTTTATCAAGCAGCCTGAAATCACACCAACCACAACAGCTGAACTACTGTATATCAAGATATGGGCACTGCTGAACCTGGAGTAGATGAATAGTAGGAAAACTAGGAAGTACAATTTTACATAAAAGTGAAAGGCAAGTTATGTGCTTTTAAAAACATTACTCATGCGTTTGCAGATATATTATGGCACAGTGGGCAGTGGTGGTCTAATGGTTAGGATGCTGCCTTTGAGACCTGAAGGTCACAAGTTCAAGTCCCGGCCCGGGCACTTGAGCAAGGTACCGTCACACTACACTGCTTACCGGGCACTGTTGATAGCTGCTCCACGTGTGCATGTGTGATGGATTAAATGCAGAGGTCACATTTCATGGTGCTTGAGTATGTTCACAATGACAAATAGTCACTTTCACTTAAATCAGCTCATGCAGGACCAAGGTGCAATTCATTGTATTGTATTGCCCTCAAGGTCAATAATCTTAAACTAATCTTTTTGCAGGGTAAATGTGGTCCAGTTTGAGATTAGATGCCAATATGGCACTGGCACCAGGTGTTTTGGGGGGAAGGGGGTAACAATGGCTACATGTGTAAAATCTCAATGCCAAATTACAAAGATATTACAAAGAAATCCAGGATTTTAAATTAGAAAGCAAGTGACAAGCTCATGTATTTTCAACCCAGTGATGAATTACCTATCATTCACTTTTCATTTTTCATCATTCATCTCCTCACAGCACCAGCTTTTACCAGCCCTTTTTGGGTTGTATGGGAAAACATATGTGCTTGTGTAGGTTAGGAAATGAGGGTAAGCTGCATTCCCTTTTTGAAAAACATGCATTTCAGGTTATAGTTCCATAAAGTAGACTAGTGTTCCCCTGAGCCTAAAGCTACCTCACTGTATAGGCAGCTGAGCTAGGCCTGTGTTACAGTGCAGTATTTATTTCTGAGTTGGGGCTGCACGGCTTGCTCACGGTCACACTGCTTTGGCTCCCTTGATTGAAACATAAACACCCTGAAAAAGTGGGTGCAGTGGGGAGCAACGACAAGGAACACTCTGGAATACCACAGGCATCTGCAAAAGTGCCATTACTCTGAGAAAAGTAGATGTAAAAATGAGAAAGTAAAAAGAAAAATAAAACAATCTTATCCTCAGCAACAATTTGTTTGCAGAAGGTCCACATTTAGCATTCAGATTACTGTGTGATCTGCCTGAAATTATTAATAAAGGGTTTGCTATGATCCTTTGTCTGCCAACACAGAGCCTCTAAAACACTACATCCAGTTGTCTATAGCAGGTGCGTCCTGCCTGGTATTGTGACAAATTAAACTTCAAATGTTCTATACTAATTTAAAATTTCTCATTAGTTTGAATTATCCCTCGTCATGGGCCACCTGCACACTGCTGCACTTCTTACCACCACTGGGACTTCCAGCCAGTTTGTACTGTTGACTAGATCATTCACTACATTAGTTTACTAGGAACTGTCCCCCTCTCTTTCAACCTGATCTACTCTCACAGGGGTTCTAGCCGGCTTGTACTCTCAAACACATTGTTCAAAGAACGAGGCTTCCTTCCTGCCCATCAATCCTTAGAATAGTTTAACCACCACCACATGTTCATTTGCAGCCCACACCTTAGCCATTAATGTTAACCTTTACTAATGCCACCTTCATAAACGGAGACTGTTTTTCTTTTTTTTTTTTGTTCCTTATTTTATTTCTATGTGGTGTCGACCAGAGGAAGATGGGTTTCCCTTCTGACTCTTGGTTCCACCCAAGGTTTCTTTCTTTCTTCATCTTAGGGAGTTTTCCTTGCCTCAGTCATCTTTAGCATGCTCATTAGGGGCTCGGACCCAGACTTTGTAAAGTGCCTTTGTGACAAAATCAGTTATAAAAAGCACTATACAAATAAAACTTAGTTGAATTGAATTGAATATGTATGCATATGATCATAGCCTGATAAGAAACGAAAAGGCAAGAGTGAAAGAGAAATTGTGTTTTTCTTCCACATGGTGCTGTAAGTTAATACTCTAGGCTGCTCTGTTGTGTGAATAAAAGAGCCATCTTCAGAGGGTGGCAGCGGATTTCCTCGTGCACAGTGATCAACGAGTGATTAGGCAACAGAGCAGCTGCAGAATGGAGAGAGCGAAAGAATCCTGCACTGACGAACAGAAAGCAGATCAACATGCAGACACTTGCTCTCCTTCTCTTTAATCACATCTGATGCCTGCGCTACCCAAATGTATTGAACGCCACGCCCAGAGTGACTGGCTGATCAATAGTGTCCAGTCGTACACAAACGGAAGCCTTCCCAACGGAGAGCTCGACTCACTGTGCATCAATGCTGCTGTCACCCAGGCCTGCACTGCCAGAGGCTTCCACACACAGAGAAAGGCTTGATTATAGGAATTGCAGCTCATGGCTATGTTTGTGTGTGTGATGTGAAGCAGACAATGAGAAATTAAGGAATAAGGAAACCCTGCCCTATTCAGAAGAACAATATGGAAATTATAAGGGTTTCACTATGGATTATTTTACTAAATTAGTTCTTTACCAGCTATTTTGTTTCAAACATTCAAAAGAGTCAACAGACTTAAGTGAACAATAACAAACCATGTGCAGCATTTTGCAAATTCAAAGCCCATCCTGTGCAGGCAACACACATAGTGGCATTGTCTTCACATTTAATGCACAGTTTCTATTTAAATGCTTAGTTTAACACATTCAAAAAAATAAAATATGCAATGTGCTACAACATAGCCACCCCCCCAAAACCCCACCCCAAATATGTTAAATTCAGAAAACAGTGACTGTCCATTAAAATGAGCAAAGGTGTGTTTTCAGTAGAGGATGTGCACCTATTTAAATGGTAAATAAACATATTTTTAAATGTTTACTTTTGTACAGAAACCCTACATTTTCAACCAAAGAGATTCAGTAAGTGTAGTAGACAATAGAGCATTAGTGTTTGATAGTGATGACTAAAGTTGATGCAGGGAGAAAAAGAGCGATAGAGAGAGAGAGAGAGAGAGAGAGAGAGAGAGGGTGAGAAGAGAAGAAAAAATTTGTCATTTATCCCCTCAATTAAGTTCATTACTGAACAGATTAAGACAGCAGTGGAGTGGATGATGATGCATGTTGGCAGGGTTATCTGTTATTTCAAGCTGGTATTGCATGTGAGCATGTGTGTGTGTGTGTGTGTGTGTGTGTGTGTGTGTGTGTGTGTGTGTGTGTGTGTGTGTGTTTAATGTGATGTGATGGGTAGGCCTAGGGGCCTCTGGTTCTCCCAACTGGCTGATTAGAAACTGCCCACAGTTCTTAGGTCAAGGCCTAGAATATGTGTTTATTCATTCTCTAATCTCAATCCAGCTCAGATCGCCATTACACAAGCCTTTTTACAAGCACAAATACACACGCACACACACACACACACACACACACACACACACACACACACACCGTTTAAAGCATAGACTCATAAATGTATCCCATATAACATCTTAATAAGGGGTTCGGCCACTATGAGCACTGTCTAACATATCAGTCCAAAATCTCCAACAGGTGTGTTGACATCAAGTGAAAAGGCTGTAGCATTCCCAAAGGCTATAGTCAACCAACACCATGCTAGCAAAATGCCCCCTTAAGCCAAAAGCAGAGCTATTCACTGTAGAGGTCAAGAATTCATGCATGTACCATGTTCTAAGGATATGCCATGCATGCACTCCTCCAGTTGTGCAGAATGTGGAGAAGGATGCCTTGCCTGACCATATCAATTTTTCCACATTTCTGTATGTCAGTGACTGTGGATTTCATGCCACGAAGCTCTCAAATGTTCATTCTTCTTTGTAATGAGGGGTTTAGAACTACAGCCCTACAATAACATCTTGCTATATGTAGTTGGGGATGGACTGTTCTTGCTAACACAATCTAATCACATCCTGCATTGACATTCTGAATCACATGAGGAACAACTGCCCTTTTATATGTTCTTACATATCACACTAATGCATAAGCATTACACACAAATGCGGATATCCCTTTCACTGTACTAACTCTTCCAATTATGTCTTTCAGTCATGTGACCTTTTTCTTGTGTCAGCTATATAAATGACTTCTGCGGCTCAGAGAGCGATGGTGGAGAATAGCGAATACCAGTCATTGATGCGTTCATAAAATCTTTTTTTTTATTCATTTGTAATTCCTAGTAGTAATAAATTAAAAATCTTTAACATGGATAAATCCTACCCCACATACAGGAAATTTCCCCCATTCAGACACAAACCCTAGAATTACTGGTACAGCAGTAAAATAGTTTTTGCACAGCTCATCTCTAGGGGTGTAAAATGAGTCAATCTGTATCTGTATTATATAATGTTCGACAATTAATTTTACTTCATTTTACTGTGCACAGTGTTTTTGCTTTTGATTAGACTACTGTAATAATACAGTATAATAATAATAATAATACTGTAATAAAAATTTTAATAAATAATAAAATGTTCAGATTTTAATTTGTTTGCATGTGTGAGTTCATGGAAGTGTGGCAGATTGTGTGAAATTTAATTATATTTATACTGACTGCAGACCCCAGTGTCAAACCAAATCACATTACCGAAACATTTATGATACTGAAAATGATCTGGTTGTTGGCAAAATAATCAATGGATGTGGGATCGAATTGTGGTGAAACTTGTGCTTTACACACCTACTCTTCACACTACTTTTGCCTGCTGTTTGAAATCTCCAAGGATAAGAGCATCTGCTTAATTTTTTACATACATACAGTGGTGTGAAAAACTATGTGCCCCCTTCCTGATTTCTTATTCTTTTGCATGTTTGTCACACTTAAATGT
>JBBPDA010000009.1:13734780-13774448 GCA_037974385.1 Arnoldichthys spilopterus | reverse complement strand
CTTTGTTTCTAGATAAGACACCTCTCTCTCTCTGTTAAATAAAACTTTTAAAATTACTTTACGGTGTAATTCTGACCCCTCCTTGAAGACACATCGACACTCGCCAACATCAGATTTCTATCCACTCATCGGACAAAAGCACCTCTGCTGTACTGCACACCTAAGAGACCGGTTATGCTATAAATTCAATTGCTGCTGTGCAGTGCTCAATTCAATGAACCCCCTTTCTAGCCTTTCTTTTGGGAGATTAGGGGCATTTTTTGGAGGAGCAAGATTCAATATTACTTTTAATCCATTCCCCTGTACGTATTTTCTCTCTTTCATCCTGAGGCGTTTTGCTGGCAGTTTAAGAACAAGGCCAGACTAATTGGAAACAATGATGCAAGTTTCAATTCACAAATTAAAAAGGCTAATCCAAAGACCCACATTTCCTTAGGGCGTGCGGGGTGATGGAGCTGAAGAAAACCTCATCAAGTAACACTGCTGTCTCCTGCTATACACTATATACATACTCATCAGCCAGCTCCTAGCCTCATACGCGGCCTGGGTGGAGATGAGGCCGCAGTGGGAACTATTACGCTGTGATGAGATGTGGGGGCACACAGCAGCTCTTGAGCTGGGAAAAGGATTTTATTTTCCACTCTAGGAACACTGAAGCATATCCCCACTTAATTAAAAAAAAATAAAAAAGACTAGCAAATGCAAAAAATTACTTAATGTACATTTACCTTCAGTCTTTTAATAAATCATCTGACAAGTCTTGTGCTTAACTATGTGTAATTCTCTCACAGTGGAAAATCACGTATGTGAGGACAAATCAGTACAAAGTGCAAAAAGCAATGTTTGTAAACTGTACTGATCTTGTACTATGGTGTGGAAATTTCTAGAGGCTTAAACCATATAGCAGATTCTTTATGTCACATCAAACATGATGAAGAGGAAGGGAGAAAACAATTAGCTAAAAGGTCCCTGGGATCAGAAGGAATAATTAGAGTGAAATGAAGTGACAGGTTTAACAGGCAGGGATAATTTTACATCGCCTTGCGTCCTGAGGGAAATTGGCCCTTTAATTGAGTTTGCCAGTCCTTTGTTTGGCAAACAGGTCTAGGCCAGGCTAAGACTGGCACTGTTTCTATTTATACCAACTCCCCTGACTATTTTTAACATCTCTCCTTCTCTTTCTTCTCAAGTTCTCTTTTCTCACACAATGACTTGACTCATCATGTTATTTTTTCAAGGTTTGTGAAGAAAGAAAAAAGTAACAGGGGATGTTTGTTGTGAAATGTGTTGTTTTAAGGATGCCACCATCTTCATGACAAAATGTCAGTGGGTTTAGGGAGGATCACTGTTACTTCTCAGGCACGATGGCCATTCCCATCATGCCACAGCATGTCTTTTCTCTCTGACTCCATTGTGGCCAAATGGAGCCCATGGCTCGTGAAAGGGGTGAGGTAATGCCACCATCTCGACTCCAGCCATGACTTGGAATAACCCAGAACTCAATGGAGTGTTAAATGGGAAATCGGCAGTTTTCTGCCACTGCTTTAATGTCATTGTGCCCCCACCCACCCCTCTCCCCACCATATGCACTCCCACACACGTACATAGACATACACAAAGACACCAGTGTTGTTGTGAGGGCCCTGGGTTATCTAATCTACCGTGAGTATTTCACCGCCATGTGTTTACAATAGACCATTGCGTTTGTAATGTGTATCTCTGCTCTGTACCACAACACCAGAGACAAGCACCTTCTCCCAGCAGGGGGAACTCCATTAGAGATAGAGCAGCAAACACATTTCACCTGCCCCCACTCTACCACCCACACAGCCAACTACACATCACCCCCACCTCCCCACCCCCCAAACACACACACATACACAAACTATTTAAACACAGGGATGTTGTGGTGGCAAATGTTCAATACCAATGTTAGATGCCATACTTCCACAATACCAACTTCCAACATGCGGTAAAGAAGCAAATTTCGCCAGACAGCAACCAAACATAAGCAGCCAAATACATTTTTAGAAAAACTCCCTACATGAATTATCCCCACACAAGGCATTTTTTAATCAGAACATTTACAAATAAATAAACAAATAAATAGAAGCTAGACACTGCAGTCAGCATGCTATTATCACTGTGCTGAGATGAGAGCTTTAGTCCCCCAAAACCTGCACTCAAACACATACAGTCTCATACTCATGCCATCAAGGCACTGAAACTCATAAATGTAAGAAACATATATACATTTTGAGTTTTATAATGCATTATGCATATCAGGCATGTATCACGTAATATGCATAAAATATCAGCAGGAAAAATTATAATTTAGTATAATTTTTATAGTATACTAGTACAAATCAAAATGCTCTTGTTTTAGAAATAAAATAAATGTAACCATGACACCATAAATAAATAAACAAATCACAAACACAGACACAAAAGAAAAAATAAAGTTCTCTAGATCTCCAACAATTGCCGTCAGGTTGTAACCATGAGAGATAGCCTCCGGCTTTGCAAAACCTTTTCACATCATTGCACAGTCAGGCTGGCATGGTTCCTGTACCATCTAAAGACAGAACAGAGAGAGAGAGGCTCTGTTTTTTTTTAGCTTAAATGGCAAAAGAATTTTAACAAGTGTTTGCATTAGACAAGCTACTTTATGTTGGTCATTTCACTTACATGTACTGTATAGTGTTCTTGTGTGAACACACACATACACTCTCACACACAACACATCTGAGTACTATTATTCTTAATTGTCAGATAATGGTTAATTTGCTTAATTGAATTCCTCTCATTATAAGGATCTATGCAATGAATAGAAGGTGGTTTGAAAATTGTACATTTATAGGCTTTAGTCTAACCTATTTATCTACCCTGTCATGCTGGGGGTTTTTTTACCTTCCTGGTGCACAAGAAAATATAACTGCACTCTAGTACTAATGTACTTCTCTGCAAATGTATTTTAGCTTTATCAGTTCGTAATGTATATATCACAGAGATTGGCAATATGACTTTATAATATCTTTATCACAATAAATGATGTTTTTCCTGAGCACTGTGTGTGACATCAGTGTTTATCAATAGCATACAACCCACCCATTTCTCTATAAATATGTTAGCAGAGCTTTTAGTTTTTAGTACTGGAACATTGTGAGCTTGAAATCAGATAATGTCAGGGGTCCAAGGAAGTACAATTAATTCTGCATAACTGGTTGGAGCACAGCATAGAGTTTAAAACACTGAAAAAAAAATCAATATAGTGATTTTTTATTCCTTTAAGGCCAACATTTAAAAGTTGATATTTCTGCCATTTAATCTGCTCTTCTCAGTTGTTCACATGAGTTTTCAGCACTGGTAATACATTAATACATATTCCACAGTGTGACCCAAGATCTATAAATAATGCTCTTCTACATGTTCCAAATAAAAGATATAGGAAATGTGGAGAAGCAGCTTTTTTTTATGCACCGATGCTTTGAAATACATTCACAACCTAGCTTTTGCATTTGTCATCTTTGTACAGCACTTTTGGTCACTTCTGTGCATGAAAGGTGCTTCATAAATAATGTTAATTAAAAATATTAATTAATCTTTTATATGATATGTAAAGGATGTGATCTAAGCTGAAAATTACTAGACTTTTATTTAGTTTGCCTCACATCACAAGAACTGGAAACACATAAACATAGGTAATATACAAGGTGTGATTTTTCTTTACTCTTGTTAAATATAACAATAATATATTGTTGATGAACTCAGTAAGCTTGTGCTCATAGAAAAATAAATCAGCATTTATATATAGTGATATAGAACACAGGTCCATACAGAAATCTCAGATTTTGTGTTTTACTGTGGCCAATGTGGACATGAGCTGTGTCTCTCTGGTTTGACAGGGTTAAATGGACCACTCTTGTTCTGCAATTGTAACGTATACGCTCTCGTGTGGTTCCAAGTGTCTGTGTTTTGTTTTGTCCTCGTGTTCGTCTTAGCCACGCCCCCGTCAACTGTTTCGTGTTTCCCAGTTCTCCTCCCTTCCCAGGTATAGTTAATCTATGTTTAGTACATATACCCCTGTGTTTCAAGTCCTCGTCGCGTTTCGTTAACGTCATTCCATGTTTCCTCACTGTGTTATAGTTTGTTCTTTGTGTTTATTTTTTGAGTTTATGTTTTGTGTTTTTTTTGTAAATCTACGTTGTTCATTAAACCCGTTATTTCATGTAAGCCCTGCACATGCTTCCTATTTAATCACCGGACATACGTGACAGCAAGCTGGTGCACAGTATCTGTTTCAACTTTTCATCTTTTACAAAATTGTGGTGTACATTATGTATCATGAAAATGTCTGAGTATTTGCCATATTATAATGGCACCCTGCAATTAGAACCATACTGTATTGCGAGGTACCTTTCAACACCCAGCCATAGTCACTGTAATCCTAAATTCTGTCTTTAGACTCCATGTCTTTAACTTTAAATAGGACCAAAAAACCAATTCCAGTCCCTCAACAGCTATTTACTTGCCAGTAGTCCTAGTGTAGGAATGTGATGAAGCCAAATCTCTTTCTCCCTGAATCTGACATTCATCACTGCCAGTAAACATTTTCAGCCATTTCTCTCACATTATGACATTCACAGTGCAAAGGCTGCAGTGGTGACTGCCTCTTTGAGGTGCAGTCTCTTGTAGATGAAAAGCCCTTTCAATCTCAAAAGCCAGAGAAAAAGGAACATGCTCCAACACTACTGTCATTACAGGAAATGATTTCAATTTATAGTAACAGAATTGTGTGGGATTGTGACTTTGTACATTTATTTCATCTCTAAGTATTAAATAAGTTCAAAGCCACCATGCTAAAGTGAAGGGCTGGGGAGACAGTAAAGCCACGTAGTACTTGTTCCTCTTTGCTCTAACAAATGACTTGGACAACTTATAAATAATCTGCACAACACTTGCAGGTGGTCTAATGGTCTTTTGGCATCACAAGCAGAGTGTTCTCTGATCACTGAGACAGTCTCAGTCTGTACCAAGATGTCTGTACCAGAACGACGTGAGGGCAATACAGTTAGGGTTGTTATGTAGGGACAGTTGATAAGAATTAGACAAGATCAGAACTGGCCAAGATAAAAATCTGCAAATTTTTGCTTTAAACATGGAAACAAAAACTGGTGGACAGATTTAATTTTGGGCAATGTGCATATCAATTGTTAATGACATGGCCCAGGTAAAAACACTTGTACTGTAGCTAAATGCTTTTGTTACACCAAGACCAAGACCAAGGTGTCGTAGTAAAATGTATTCTGCTAACCAGTCAGACAACACCTTAGATGATGTTATGTCCGGTGTGCTATTTTGGCCAAAAGAAAATACAGGAAATGAACTAGTGTTTATTGTGTACAATTAAACCTCTAACAGTGACAGCTCTAGGTTAAAAATAGAGACCATAAAAAATTATTTTTTAAAAATATAAGACATAGACAACATGCTAATTTTTTAAGGCTTGTGTTGGATTATGCCCCTATGCTCTGTGCAGTATAGTGAGGTCAGAATAAGACAAATCATGTGGCTTGCTTCAGTTGAAAACATCAGTAAACAGGTAATGGTCATGCAAAGGTCATTCATTCTTATGCAGCAGACATACAGGCAGGCTGTACCACCTAAGAATGGTCAAAGGGGGACCTCAGTGTGGCTTCAAAGGGCTCAATTTCCCTATGTGAACCTGGCCTCCAGCTCCCATCTCTCAGCAGATATGATGGCTCAGTCCAGGGTGGTTAGTCGACCTCCCACCTCAGTGCCCTCCCAACTTACCATTTGATCTCACTCTGGAAGACATAAATGAGTTTTTAAGTCTTTAAGAGTAGCTTTTCCAATTAAAAAGAGCCCCACTCTGTCAGGCATATGAATGGGCATGCTTTTAAATCGTCTGCTCGCTTACATAGGCAGCCAGGACTTGAATGGAGCCTATAGCAGAGTGCTTAACTAGCAGAAAGCACAGTGGCGTGACTAAGACGCTGTGTCAGGAGGACTAATAGCCTTAAACACTCTATTGCATCTGATGCTTTTCCTACAACCCACATAATAAAGGGAAAATGAAGAATCTGCACACTGGGAAATATGAGCTGCATTTCAAAGTGCATGTTAATGAAATGAAGTACAGTTTAGCTTCTGTGTGTTTAGTAATTTGCACTTTGTTCAGATTTATTCTGTTTCTCTAAGAACAAAGACGTTTTTAGGCTGAGTTTTGGCCAGGGGGATCTGTAATGGATTTCCGTCTGTCTTTTTTCTTCAAATGCCATGCTGATAATACCAAAGTGTTGCAATAATGCAGCTCAGTCACACAGTACAGTGATATGGAAGAGTGATCCTCTTGAGTCCTTCTCCACCATGCTCCACGTCTGCCCTATTCTCCTGCGATGTGTGTCGACTGCCTCCGGCATCAGCAAACAGCAGCAGCTGAGCGGGCACCCATACGAGCAGTCACGGCTCCCTGTGTGGATACGGAGCAGTACCTTCCAGCCAGTCAATGGGGTAACTGATCTAATGATGTCTGACGGGCTTAACTGAACAGACCCCAAATGGTCTCATTATCTACACCGCACCTCATTCTCACATACTACACAGCTACTTTGCGCCACCATTCTGACAGTTAAGTGTCTACATTATGCTGGTTCTTCCTATTAACCAATTGTTTCTTAGAATAAAGATAGAATGAAAACACAATGTTGGCGAGTCAGGAGCTGGCACTTTCAAGTCAGTTCGGCAGACAGAAAGACAGAGGGAGGACAAAGGGCTGCTTGGTTCTATGGCAAAGACGGGGTGGCAGACACACACAGAGAACAGATCTGATTGAAGAAGTGCAACAAAACACAGCAGGTCCCTGGAGAAGGAGCATATGAAACCACACTCCCTCGGGAAGAGGAAAAGAAGGGAGGAACAAGGGGAAGCAAGAGAGAGAGAGAGAGAGAGACAGAGAGAGAGCAGAGGGGAGGGAGGTGGGTGGGTGGCACCATGTGAGATCTGCTCCCAAAATCAACATGATGCTGCTGTCTGCAGGGTAACTCGTCTCCAGGGACACCTGCCTCGCCAGCTACCTGTGGGCGAGACTGTAGGGCTGAGAGTCATTAATCGTGTCTCGTGTGTCTGCTCGCTCGCCATGTGACAGCACTCAACTCTTCTGCAGCACAATGCCCCAATCAGGAGAAAACACAATTACAACTGAACACAACCTTGCTGACACACATCTTCTTGTCATTTTCCTTTTTGTTTGCACCATGTTCCGGATCGCAAGAACGGAGCAGCTTCAGCTTGCTGTGAAACAAAGCTCAAACATGCCAAAATGCGCTCTGACCTAAAAAGAAGTTGATAGCATAAAAAGACTAAAAAAAAAAACCTAACACAAACAACTGTAAACAGCTGTTGAATCATTCTGAAACTAGAAAGACTAACTGTAGTAGTTTTGCAACTGGAAACTTTGCCCATTCTTGCTTAATATTAGACTTCAGCTGCTCGAAAAGAAATTCCCTTTTCACCATGGTCTAATTGTGACATACATTTTCAATAGAGGGAAGATCTTAACTGGCAGCAGGCCAGTCAAGCACACACACTATGTTTCTATAAGGGCACACTGTTGTAGCTTGTGCAGAATGTGTGGTCTGGCATTGTCCTGATGAAATAAGCATGGACGTCCCGTAAAGAGATGTCGCCTCTCTAAAATCCTAATATACACCTCAGGGTCAATGGTACTTTCACATAGGTGCAACTCACCCATGCCATAAGCACTAATGCACCCCAATACCATCACAGATGCTGTTTTTTACATCTTACTCTGATAACAATCTGGATGGACATTTTCATTTTTGGCACAGAAAATTCAATGCCTGTTTTTTTTTCTGAGAACAAGCTGAAATGTGGACTCAACGGACCACAGCACATGGTTCCACAGTCTTACAGTTCATCTGAGATTAGCCTGGGCCCAGAGAACTCTCCAATGTTTCTGCATAGAGTTGATGTATGCACCAACTCTGCATTTCTTTATGCAGCAAGACTATGTTAAGTGACAATGGGTTTCCAGTAATGATACCTTACCTGCTACCTATTAGCTTGCTTAATATTGAGTCTTTTGAACCTGTATTACTTGAATATTCTGTACACTTTTTAGTCTCGTTTTAACTCTGTCCTAACTTTTGTTGAGTGTCAAAGTGACTAATTTGTCATTGTGAAAACACTGAATAACACAAAAATTGCACCACAACGAAATGTGACCTCTGCATTTAAACCAACATGTGCACACAGAGCAGCGGGCAGCTTTGTAAAGTGCCCAGGGGGCTGAGTAACAGGACGGTACCTTGCTCAAGGGAACCTCAGTAGTACCTGGGTCAGGAATTGAACCTGCAACCTTTTTCTCACAAGGGCAAGGTCCTAACCACTAGGCCACCACTGCCCTTTTGCATGATGCAACTGTTAAATTCTAAATTTGTGCTATCTATGAAATACTATTTATTCAGTAAAAACCTTTTCTTTGTGCTTTTGTCAGTTAAATAAACGTTTATTATAGGTCTTTTCTGAAAATGGGGTTTGTAATTGTACATTGGAAATGAAGCTGCAGTCCATTGCCATCTGCTGATGCTTGGGTGAAGCATTTTGAAAGTGAGTGCAACGCTGTTGCCACCGGTCAGTCCTATGGTGAAAAATGTTTTGGCCTGAGTCATGAAGGAGCAGCACTGCCCATGCCAGGCCCTGCTCCTGCCAACCTGGCTGTTGGAATAGTGCTTCAGTAACAGCCATGCCCAAATACCACCCCCCCCCACCCCCCCCGCAGCATGTGGGCCAAGCTAGTGCCAAACCCCAGCCTTACCCTCCAAAACCAGACCCCTTCAACCACACACTGAGGAGAAGGCAAACGGACATGGCTTAAAGGGGCTTTCACGCATGGGGCAACAGCCAGGGTGGGGCTTTCATCACATACCAGAGATCTGGGAGGAGACAGAGCCAAGGCACAGCAGAGAACACTATCAGCCAAAAAAAGACACCCACATGCTGTTCACACACCCATCCATTCTGGAGTTTGGGTGCCACAGATGCTATGGCCACTACAGCCACATGTATTGATCTCCATACTCTAGAATTACTTTAGAAATAGTTTTTCTAGAAATCCCAGTAACTCCATCACTTAAGTAAAGATGCAAGACATCATAATCAAAGAAGTAATGATAAATAATAACACAGCCAAAAAATGACGGTAGGACTGACAATGCCCTGATTTCTCCTATTTTTGCCTGTCACATTTGTTTCAGATCTTTAAACAAAATTTAACAATAAACATGACAACCTGAGTTAACACACCTATGTGCAGTTTAAACATCCCTTAAATAAAACTTTTCCAGCAATGTAAGACAGGCTGGAAGGTCTAAATAAGCAGTGCTTTACACCAGCAGCAAAAAAAATCTCATGTAGGATGAGAAGAACCATTCAGTCTTCAGTATCACCACTCCAAAGATCTATTTTTTTATAGTTTAAGATACTTGTGTAAAAAGACAAAAGTTGTTCTAGATAAGAGATAAGTGTAAATTTGATAATACAAACTGGCAGAAGTCTTTAATATGACCAACTGTTTTTGCATTGACAGTTTTGCCAATACTAAAGAAACATACTGGGCTTGAGTTTGGTTCAGAGGGTCATGTGTTAGGGTGAGCTTAAAGAGGAATTTGGACTGGATGTGCTTAGGGTCAGTGCTTGCCCTGAAGCTCGCTGCCTGCTTCCCACCAAGCACTGCCATTCAGGGAGATCTCCTGTGAGACATAGTGACAGACAGGTCCATCAACACAAGGCACTGAGCCGAGGGCTGTAGAGACTGGAAGGCAGTTCTATATCTGTCTCTCAATCTCACAGCATTTCTCTCACTCTCACTCTCTCTCATGCTGCAGAACCAGAAAAAGTGAAAAGAATGCAATGCTTTTTATACAGATTTGTTGTTGACCACACTTACTGCACAGACAAAAGCCAAAGTGTAAGCTAATAAAGCTGTGTAAAAAATAATAAATAAACAGATGGGAAGCATTATTAGGCCCTTAATAATGTGACATTATTACACTCAATATTTTATTAAACCTTACCATCAATAAATAAATAAACAAACAAACAAAGAAACACATAAAACAGGGCTTTCTCTTTCATTTTCTCCTGTTACTCACAGAGTTTCTCCACAAGGAGTTGGGTCTCCAGCCCTGACTGAGTGTTTTCTGAATCCACTAAAAATTAGCTCTCTCAAAGTAAATCAGACAGAAGCTAAAGCAATTAGTAAGGAGAGAAATTATGCTAATGAGCCTAAGGAGCTTGTTAGGTCATTTTCATTATGCATGTTAAGCCTCGACTTGGGGCAGGGTTTCTCCAAAGGAAGATTAATTAGTGTACAAAGAAAAGGTGCAGAATTAGATTTCATAAGCCAATGCTTGCAAACAACTGCTGGTAACAACCTTATCAGGGAAGAGAATTCACAAGTTTAAAGCAAAGTTCCTCTGTCTTAAAAGCATAAACCACATATTGTAGAATGTAAGATAATCCAGATAGAGACAGAGACATCCTCTCAACCAGTAAATACAACTGCTTCCTTTCGGTGGGAATAGGTCTTAGCTCCTTTCAGCTCCTGATCACTTCATGTTAGTCTATAGTTGTGGAAATGAAATGCACATGAGTATTTTATGCTGGGCTTGAATGTCATGTCAGATGCTTATATTTTTTTGCCCCCTCAGTTTAAGCTTTATCTCTATAGAAATAGCAAAAAATAACTGCCTTATTGGCAGGGATACATAACATATATCATTTTGAATTTATTTTTTTCTCCAGTTGTAAAGTTGAAAAACTGGACCCAGACATTGGGTTCATTATTCTCTACTGTGTAGCTCCACAAATACTGGCAAGTGTGTTAATGCTTTTGAGTGTTTTCTGTTTGTTCTGTAGGTATTGAGTGATGAAATGCTAATATTAAAGCAGAGAGGAGAGGACAGACAGACAGAACACATCACTTAGTTTGGGTTCCTATCCTGCTTGCTTTTCTGAGATATAAATAGAACTTTCTGCCCTAAATCTGTTTTCCGTTCCGGAACCTTGTTCTTCCCTGACCCAACGGAACAGCAACCTCTCTGTGTTCCGGAACCTCCTGATTTACAACTTAAGCACTGGCTACAGCTGCTTGAACCTGCTATACCTGCCCCAGGTCCCTCATTTACATAAAATGTGCAAGGCACACCCCAAGCTATCCTCCTGCAAATATAATTTACATAAAACTCTCTAATTTATGCAGTTGTCATCCAATTAAAACAGAGCATTCAGCATAATCAGTCCACCTGGTCATGGAATTCTTGTTCATGTATCATTGCATCATGGAGATCTGCTAAATGTGCCATGATTGTATGATTGTATGATTGTATCTGATCCCCAAGCATTTATATATTTATTACTTAACTGAAGGACAAATAAGCTAAAACCACTCGGTAAAATCTGAGCATTATTTACAAATTACACTCTGACTATTTTCAAACAGAATTAAGTAAGCTATTTTTTGTAAAAGAATGTTTACGTGCACAATTAATGTTTATTGTCACTGATAATATTTTCATTGTATAATTGTTATGAGCAGGGTACAAACTAATGTTTTGATTACTTTTTCCTGTAAGGGACTGGTATTGTGCATTATATTTTAATTTAGATCGCAGTTACTTAGTTAATGAGACTGCGGTTGCTTATATGTATTCAGACAAATAATCTAAATTATGCAAAAATAATTTTAAAACATAATTCTGTCTACAAAATCTCTGTGCCTGTTTATTCAGAGCATGGCCAGGTGTAAAGATGTGCCTTTTAACTGATGTGTATTGTGATTATTTTTAGTTTAATTTTAAGTTAGGTACCTATTGAGAAATATGATTTTGGAGAGTAACATAGACAAATTACGTTTTCAAAGAAGTAATGAGTAAAGCAAGCTCCATTCAGTCAGAGAGAAGTATAAGAACTTTTACTTCTCAAACACTGGTTATTAGTGTTATTAATAATAATGTTAATTAATGTGATATTTTAATTGCAAAAAGAGCATTTTTTTAGATGGACATACAATAATCAAATTTACAAGCACTCTGACCATACATCTCTATGTATATTTAATCATATAGATATGTAACAAAACCATCTGTGAAATTTGCATACATTCATATAATGACCAGATCTGACTGCTCGCAGCTGTTGAATAAATGCAGACTTCTCATAATTGCATGCAGCACGAGAGCACCAGTTTCATCTCTGTAGTCTCATCTCTCCTCGAGCAACATACTCATACTGCACAGGCTTTTCACTGCAGCCGTCCACAGTGGCGCTTGGCTTTTTTTTACACAAACAGTTGTGAGGAAAAAGAATCCATCTTAAAATCCCTGACTCTTTGTTTTCCTAGAGGAGTGATTTGTCATGATCTCTGGACCATAAGTTACACTGCAGCAGGCCAGTACTTAGGCATACAGGACTATAAATACAGTGAACAAATGAAGCTGTTAATCAAACGTTTACGGAACCTTTCACCGTGTCAATATGCATTAGCCACTGACTGATTGCCATTTGTCTAATTAATCAAACGCACCTTCAAATGCACATGCCATTATTTCCTGATGAGCTGTCACACTGTAACCCCGAGAGAAGTAAATCTACTGCCATTTTGATTCAAATAGAACAATTGGGAATGCATTGTCGACACTCTTACAGGAGAAAAGACAGATTTGTAGGAGAAAGATAGTCTTAAGTGGTTTTCCTCACTTTTCTACAGACACTTAAAGACTGATCACTCCATAAGAGTGTATGTGTGTATATGTGGGCACATGTTGACATATGGCTGAGTCAGCTCTTTCAACTTCCAATTGACTGCTCTTATTGTAACTCGTGTTCCGTCTTCTCAGCTCTACTGTGATTTGATATTCTCTTTTAAAACTAAAGGTTCCCCAATGTAGCCTGTTTTGGACTTCTTTAACTGTTAGTGAACCTTTGCATTTTTGAAGATCCTATCAACTTAAATAATGTTTTTTACCCATTTTCATAAAAAGAATAATTTACATGTTTTTTAGGAAACAAAAAGTGATTCTTCTTTTACATTTCCCTTAAAATCCTGTTAGTCATCTTCATTTTTAAGAGCATATGTCCTTGCCTCTGTATAAGGAATCTATTCTTTATCCAAACCAAAGCTCACAATCAAAGAGCTATTTATCTACATTCTGAATGTAGGTAACCTTCATAAGGGTCAGGGACAGGTCACTTATGGCTCCCCCACTCCAGAGTGAAAGGTCAACAGCACAGTCCAGAGACATGTCGTTGTTTTATAACTTAAAACAGCGGTGTTGGCAGATTTCCTAACACTAGTGGGCTCTACTGCCAGCCTCTTCCTCTGTTTCCCTTCTCTCTGTGTCTCTGATGAGTTCACGGTTTGGCGCTGTTCCCAGATCAGAGAGGCAGTGTTGAGAGAGAGCTGTGGAGAAGTCATTACTGCCAGCATGCTGATATCAGACAGCATTTAGATCATTGAGGCAGAGGCCCTGCTTATCACACAAGGTTCAGAACACAGCACACCCCCGGAGGTTGTGGGTTCGGGTCCTTAGGGAACGACTGTGTTTTGTGTAGAAAGAGTGCAGCGTGCTTACCGCATCAGATGCCTTCACATCAATTATACAATAAAGCCTGCGATTTCCTTTATTGATTTTCCTTTAATAAGTGACAATATGTATTGCAGAAGACAATCCAGAAACTACAGCATTCATTTTGATTTTACACCAAGGTAAAATAGCCACTATTTCTGCATTTTCGACTCAAATGTGATTATTCAATGCTGATGTCATATTAATGTTAATGTGTTAATTTGTGCCAAGAACGCACATATTTATTTATTTTGTGTCACAAACTACAATCCAAGCAAACCCATGAATAGGAAAACACTTCACACTTCAGGCACGATTATTCAGATAAAACAAATCAATAATAAGCCCTTAGTGACCTGAACTCTGTTCTGAATGTGTGCATGCACTGTATCAGAAGGCTCCAACTCCACATGCTAATATAGGGTCAACATGACCCTGCATGCAATGGGGGCAAAAAGTTAAAGGTCACGCTGTCAAATTTCTGCATGCATCCCTGGCAATATGTTACATAAGAGAGTTTGAAGAAACAAAAAATAATAATAATAATGCTGACATACCGTCATAAAGCCATCTAATAAGCCAGAGTCTGGTTTGGGGGGTGCCTGCAGGCGCTCCATGGACCACTTTTCAATAATGGATGACACCTGGCTGTTCTCTGTGTTTAGGATGCGAAACCCTGACATATTGACCCCACTGTAGCGGTACGGCTCCACGTCCAGAGCAAAGAGGTCCTGAAAAAAAAAGAACAAAATTTCACCTTAATGTCAGGGCATTATAATGATAATAATAATAACTTGAATTTATATAGCGCCTTTCACAATCCCAAGGTTGCTTAACATACAAAGATAACATATACAAAAATAAAGAAATAATTTCAGGACATTGAAAAGTGGAAAAGTAATCGTTGAAAAGATTTTTTAGTTCTGACTTAAAGGTAGAAAGAGAAGAACAGTCACAGAAAGACTGAGGAAGAGAATTCCAAAGTTTGGGGGCTATGGCACTGAAGGACCAGCCTCCAATTATAGCAAATTCATAAACATGTGATAGTGTAAGAACAAGCACTGTAACTCAAACAATATAGATAATACTCTGTTGCTATGTGACACTGCTGTATGATTCTTTGCGTAAGATAAGGATCTCTCTCCATCGTTTTTCATACATACACTCACAGATAAACACACAAACACTCACGCACACACAGACACAGTTAGGGAAAGGAAATCTGGCAGAAAATGGAGGCCATATGTACCCTCTCTGTGGCATGGTTGTTCACTCTGTTGGGTGAATTAAGCTCACAGTGCTGAGTTTTCTATCTGCCAGGCTCTCTATTGGCAAAACTAATTACTGGAACTTCAGACATCTCTAATCCTTCTTCTCCCTTTTCTCTCAAATTTGCCTCTCCATATGCATCTGAGAAATTTCCTTTGGCTAGCTGCATTGCATTGAAAATGAAATAATATATGCTATTTCTCAGCAGGTAAATGTGCTGTACTTTTTTTCCTAAGGGTACATATCATAATCAGTGCAAAGTCGAAGAGCAGAACTGAGGGCTCAGAGGTTTTTAATTCGCTGGAAAACGGGCAGAATAGGAAAGGGAGGGGCACAGGCTACTCGCTGATGTATGTGAGATATGGGCTTAATAAAAATGTAATTTTAATAATGTCTAAGTCTTGAAAATGGGACATGGGGGCGAGAGAGAGAGAGTGAGAGAAAGAGAGAAAGATACAGAGAGAGAGGGGAGGGAGGGAGAGAGAGAGGGGCGCGGGGGGGGGGTAATAACAAGAAAGAAGAAGAGGAGCAAAAGAGCACTTGTCAAAATCTCAGCAAGGGAAGAACCCTCTGAACTAGGCCACAGGCCATGTCAGTTATACAAGCACTGAGTGTCAGCACAGCTCTCTCTAATCTCTCTCTTTCTTTCTCTCTCCAGTCTTCTTTTTTAACCTTCTTTCTTATAGTCTTCTCATCAGCGGTGTCAGAGATTTATCAGTTATTTATTTATTAGGTTTTTTTAAGTAGAAAAAGACCATCATGCATTTTTTAAATGCCTTGTTTTTAAGTATGTGAAAATGTAAACAGACATTAAAACAGATGTAAATAGGACTTGTAGAACTACTTCAAAACTCACCAACCAGAGAGGTAATTCAGATATCTACAGGTGATGGCTTAACTGTTTTTGACTCAATTTAACTAGTTGATTTCATAGGTTTTGGTTTTCATGTGTTATGCATATCATGTTTTTATTGCTTTAAGCTGAATTCAGTTTTGACATTTTGTGACAGTTAAGCTTTCTTTTTTCCATGCCCTTTTATATTTAAATACACTTTGATTAAAATATAAATATATACAGTAATATACTTGTTAATCAACTTGCAAATATGTGTATTATTACTGACACTACTACTACTAGTACTACTACACTAGTGCAAATAATGATAACAGTTCATTTCTTCTTAAATGTCACTTCATACACTGGAATTTAAAGAATGAAGGTCGGTCAAAAGAAAGTGAAGAAAGAAGAAGTTACAAATACTGTGGCAAATACTTTAAATGCCAAAGGCTGATCAGTGGTCTGTATGTGTTAAAGTGGGTAAAACTGTGCCACCTTTTTTATCAACTTAATATGCATGCATCACCTCTCTGAACATAGAAAGAAGATCTCATTTGTAAGGTCATAATAAACTATTTTTGTCCTTATTTTAATGCTGAAAAGAAAAAACACATTGCTTCCCTTACCAGTGTAGTAAAAATATAGTGGTAATACTCGGTCATCATTCCCATGGCTAGAGCCTAAGAGAGATGGAAGATATACGAGAGAGAGAGAGACAGAGAGAGAGATTGTAAAGACTTTGAATAATTGTAACTGTAGCATTAATATTGGTAAAATCTGAAACAAATCACTGAAGGAAAGAACAAGAAGAAAAGGACATGCTTCTACTCCTCTGTAGGGCATTCTTCTCTCTGTCCACTGTGGTCAAAGTAACCGTAGTTAGCAACAGCAAAATGTAATGTTGCACAATTCCAGTGCTGGAGCTCATGAGCTATGACTGTTGATTTCCTGTTCACAGCTGGAGGCTAGGGGCACTGAGTAATCTAACAACAGAGCAGATGGGATTTGATTTGGCTCTTGCACCGTATGTCTCTGTAACGATAACGAGCTCTCAGGTTTACTCTCTAACCCAAACCTGCATTCTGCTAGCATCCCTCACAGACTGATAGATGGCTCAATCCATAACGCTAATTACTTTGTAGGCCAAGCTGTTGTGTTCTGGAACGATACCGCGACAATCGTCGGGCTCAAGTGTCGATCTGTTTCAGCCATTCACTCCATCAGTGTGCCTCTCGGGGGCGGCATGAAAAAATTCAGCAGGCCATGCTTAGAAAGAGCATCTGGCTGGAGCGGTCGCACCGACCACACAAGTGGGCAAATCCTGCTCTCCTGCTCTCACAACACCACAAATAGAAATGTTAGTGGTGCGCTCTCTGCTGCTGCTGCTGAAGTAGGTGCACCCCTGGCCAGTGTTGGCGTGTAGGGAGCATTACCATCAGCTGGTCTGGCTCCATGCCACACGGTGTAAGCCAGTCCTTGCAGCTGAGCAGGTGAGTGCGAGTGCTACAGGAGCTAGGGTTTGCTGCGCTCTGAACTGATTATGAATCACAGATTATTATTGTAGCGGGGGAGTGGAGAGGCCGAATAGAATGGCTTGGGGTCAGGGCAGTAATTGCAGCTGGTGTCGGGTGGCTAAGTGTCCAGGTGGACTGGAAAGCCTCCAGGAGACATTTCCAGCCCGGCAGAGGAAAAACATTTTCACAACGATCAGTAAGCAGCACTCAAACCAACGCAAAGGCGAACTGTCTGGTAACAGCTTGGTGTGAATGTGATTTACAATAGCTATCTGCCATAGAATTTCAGATTTACCCAGCCTTTACCTCTGATGTGAGTCCAGCATGAGCAGCACACATTTTCAGATGTTTCTTTCACATTATAGCATCAAAATTCCCAACAAATTGTCATGACCTTCTAAAAACAAAATATCTAACAATGCAAGGGGCTTTTAAATCAAAAGGTCAGCAAAAAAAAGAATTGTCTCAATTTTGAATTTTTTGTTTTGAAATAGATTTGTTATTAACAAACACTAGGGAAGTTGCATGTTGCCTTTATAGGCAAGGTTTGTATCCAAGTGCGGGAGAGCTTATCTAGAATCAGTTTTAGTGACAATGACGGACATAACTACTAATAAATCTCATCTAAGGTCAGTCCCCCTTATGACAACTTTCTAAATACCAACCCTGGTGATGTGGCTGCCTCCAGTGGTAAAGTTTTGTTTATCTTTATACTGTAGTTCAGAATACATCGTACTATGTATTAAACCACATCCACAAGTATGTGCCACCTCAATGAAGATGTAAACAATTTATGACAAAAGACTGAAAAGACTGGGTAACTTTTGACTTAAAGTGTTTGTTAGCTATGTAAACCTAGTTGCTCCAGTTTAAAATTAAAGAGGCAAAATTTGGACTGCAAACATATCTTGACTTATCAGTAACAACTTGGCTAAGTGAGAAATCGCTTTTCGCCAAACTATTCCTTTGAATTCTGTGCTTTAACATCACAGCAGTCTACACTTTAAAAAGCAACAATCATTATAACACAATTCTCTGTGTGAGCCATATGGCTATTGGACAACAGTTTATCTATCTAAGGATATGTGAAAGTCAGAAAAGATAAGAGCTGCAGAGCCCATATCAGGCTTAATATATCACCATATTGGCTCACTTACTAAAGAGTCTGCTTAGATTTACCTATTTCCAACTGTACAATGTGCCACCTTTGGGCAGGCTCCCAGAAAACACAACTGGCCAAATTCTCATTTGAAATACTGGAAGGCAGATTTCATCTGTTCTCTTAGCTAATGTTTGCTTTGTTGAAACAGCAGAGTAAAGCCCTCATCAGTGTCTTCAAAGCAAACTGAGATGCTCAACAGTGCTGTATAGCCAGCAGTACATATGCCTCAAACGAAGTGTGCTAACATTTTCACACTGCTAGTAAGGTCATATGAAAGGAAAGACACTTACAATACAAAGTTGTAGTCTGAAATTGGAAGGAAAATCAAAAATGGATAAATAATTGCCTGGGAATGTTCTAGGTGAAGCCAGTATACTAGCTCATTATTTTTCATTAGAGAAACATATATTACAGGCCACTGATGATGAGTACCCTTGACCTTCATTACCAATCCAGCAGTCTGAAATTGATTAAAAGGGCTGAAGTCAAAGTGAATCATGGTATCTTTAATATTTGATAATGCTGCAAACCAGAAAAAACATGAACACTTTCTGTTCAGTTAGACTTTGAACTGTTAACTCTCTCCTTTGCACAACTGAAATGAAAACTGTAGAAAAATAAAACAGTTTGAGAATGCAAGCACATACACATAACATGTTATAAAGTATGTTTTTGTGGGGGGTGGGGAAGTTGGGGGCTAGTGAAGGAAAGTTTCATACATCAAAACTCATAAATTGTGAACAGCTTGATAACACTTAAGTGAGAAGAAAAAAATATATATTGTTTGCATTAGTGAACCTAACCTGTTTGAGGATCCCAGCAGCCATCTCATGGCCACAGTCAAAGATCACATGGAACTCCTTCCCTCTCTTCATCTCCTTAAGAAGTGGCTTGGCATCTTTTGTCTCAGCTGGCAGCTGGCGGATTTTTAACCGGATATTGTAACGAGAGGGTGCCTTAATGAGCTCCTGTAACCGAATCAGACCTAGGAGAGTGGGGAGAGAGCGAGAGAGATAGAGAGAGAGAAAGAGAGAGAGAGAGAGAGACAGAGAGAGAGAGAGAGAGAGAGAAAGAGAGAGAGAGAGAGAAAGAACGCAAGACAGAGAGCAGCAGCGTTACAAACACAATCAAAGTTTGAGAGTGAGGAGGTAAACACAATTTTTAGATAAATATAAAGCAGCAATATATAAAGCGGCTGTGCTGCAAATTCTTTTTTAACACACACATTACAAATATGTATCTAAGATAATTGAAGTTATACCCTGCATTCATTTGATTTCCTTGGCTTTAATTAGAGGGAGATAAGAAACCACTATGAATAGACGTCTAATGCCAATCAAATTTTAATGAAATATATCCCTCTCTGAAGTTATACTGTCACACTATACTCTCTCTCTCTCTGTCTCTCTCATTCTCTCGCTACTAAAACAGAGCTTCTGACCTGCTCTTACACTGCAGAACCTCCCTGTCAATCAAGTGTCACTCCGGAGCGCAACAGAAAGACGGAGAGAATTCTAAAGTACAGGAACGTCATGAAGCTTTCTGATTCATTCTCAGCAAGCCGCCTCGTTATCAGCTGAACAACTGGTGATGGCTGGATTGCCCCAAGAAAGCTGTCACACTTGCTTACTTCACATCATGAGGCGTTTTATTTCATTATATTCTGAGGCATCTTACCAGCATCAGAGTGTGAACAGAAAAAAGCTTAGGCTAAGCTGCTGGGGGAGTTCAACACCAGATAACTCTGAAGGTCACCCAACACAGTAGAAGTATGATACTATATACACTATTACTACATCTACACATATAGCAAGGATATCAGCATCATATCAGCATCATCCCTCTACCGCTAACAACTTCTTCTTCTACTGTATATAGCCTACATTTGGCCTTTGGCAGAATGCCAGATTATGGCCAGTCTTTTTCTCCAGTACAGATACAATGATTTGGAAATTAGCTTTCATCAACTCATCACCCTCAATCTCCTGCTGATGATGGGAACCTACAGTAGTAAAGCTGAGCATGGGACACTGAGCACAGCAGACATGTGGAGATTTAGTAGCAGTTTAGTTGATAATGAGACTCCCTGTGATTAAAGTTAGCATACATTTTTAAAAATAAAGGTGGTGGTGTATTGGAAAAACTACTTTTGGCCCATTATGGAATTTTTGATGTGTTTTCTTTGAAGCTGTTGTTTTGTTTCTTTAATAAACATTTATTTTGGTAAATGGATATTTTTTGGGACCATGAAAAAACTTTTAAAAAAATATGTGCTTCACACTAGTTTTTCCAGTACCTCCCACATATGATCAATCAGACAACTCAAGGACCACAACAAAATGTGACCTCTACATTTAACCCAACAAACGTGGAGCAGCAGGCAGCTATCAACAGCACCTGTGGAGCAGTGTAGCAGGACAGTATCTACTCAAGGGTACTTAAGTGGTGCCCGGGCCAGGACTTAAACCTGCAACCTTCAGGTCTCTAGGGCAATGTCCTAACCACTAGGCCACTACTGCCTGTCTCTAGGCCACCACTGCCTGCCTAAGTGTTATAGCGTTTAGTGTTCACTGCTTTTACTGGCTTGATTTCCTCCCACAGTGCATCCTGGTACCATCTCGTCCCCATTTAAGCAACACAGATGCACCTGGCATGATGTAAAAGAAAACAAGATTCAGCAGACCAAACCACCATCTTCTACCTCTTCATATAACAGTTCTGATGTGAACATGCCCATTGTAAGTGTTTCAGCAGGGTCAGCATAGGTAATCAGGCTGGTTTGCAGCTGTACAGTTAGCTGCAATCCATTGTTTGTTTTGACACCTTTCTATTATAACTTTTTAAGCAATTTATGCTACATATAGTAGCTCTTCTGCAGCATCAGATCAGACAGGCTAGTCTTTGCCCCTGATGTGCATTAGTGAGCCTTGGGCACCCATAATCATGTTGCCAGTGCACTGGTTGTCCTTCCTTAGACCACTTTTGGTATGTACTAAGTACCAAGAACACCACACAGAACCTGCAGTTTTAGAGCTGCATCTGGCCATCACAATTTGGCTTCCAGACTATTAACATAAACAACTAACTGTTCACTTGCTGCCTCATGTAGCCCACCCATTGACATATTATTGTAACAAGAAAATCAATGTTACCCACTTCATCTGTTAGTGATTTTAATGTTTTTTCCGATTGGTGTGTGTGTATAAATTTAAAATTATGGTCATAAACGTTTTTAGACACACGCTCATGTAACCTTCCTTAATACACTTTCTGCACTAAAAGTCTCTACTGGGAAGGTTTCACACTAGATGTCCGAATGTTTCTGTGAGGATTTTATTTAAAATGATGACTAGTCCTGGATCATAAACCCCACCCCAACTAATTTCAATGATACTGGGAAGTGTTCCATAACTCCAAAGAACGCAGTTCCACAGTTTCACAGCCTACAGTGGTGGGACTTTCTACCCCTCCAGCCAAGGATACCATTGAGCATGGAGACCATAGACTCATGCGCAGCTGCTCCAGAACATCATATTCAAAGTGCTGCAAGCTGTGTGTGCGCCGTACAACATCTGTGTCAGCAGTGGGTAAAGTTGCTGAATTCCCTTAGAATTAAAAAATACACTGTATGTATGTAAATACACAGATCAGTGCTCTGCAGTTAGTCAGCAACCTACTCCACCCGCTTCTGTTCTCTTACATCATCAGTTTATGTTTGCTCGTTCATCTTTGCCTTCTGTGCTGCTGTTCTTTCATGGCAGCTCGCCGCCTCTGCCCTTACTCTCCAGCACCAAACAGGGGCATGCCCATAGAAAAAAGAAAAAAAAAACATGGCAGGAGCAGAGAAGAAAAAGAGCAACTGTCAGTGCTGATCTGTATTGACTGTGTCTAATGCTTCCTGACTGCTCCTGGATCCGTATTTAACTCGGCATGAATATTTCATCCACTCAAAGCGTTTATTAGAAGCCCCGTCTGGGAGTCTCCTGAGCGTGAAACATAACGGCCTGTGATAAATATCTGTGGATGGGCTGCATCGCTCAAGTGTTCTCTGCCAAAGTCCCTAAAACAGCAGCCTGTCTGACAGAGCCAGTGCTTCGGCCACCCTCCAGAGGAACTACCAGCCGGAGTCAGAGGTGCAAGATGAACAGCTCTTCCTCTTGGCATCGATGCCATAGAGTTGCACTCTGGGATAGAGGAAGAGGACAGAGTCACAGAGAGCCAGCCCGTGACTCAGAGAGCTCCAGACAAGCAGGTCAAGGTTAATGTAGCCCTTGCTGCATGGGCAGGCTTATTTATGTTCAATTAAACGCCTTGAACAAATTGCAGGAGGATTAAAACAAGTTTCCGGTCAAAGGTTTTAATAGGCAGCGTGAAAGGCAGCGGTATTCCACTTTGTGGAAATTACACACATGCACACAAGAATCTGCTCCGTAATTTCTCAATCACTTTCTAAATTCAGCAGTACCCAAGCTGGGAGGAAGCAGTCTGTTGTGCTGACATATGAGGGTAAAGGGAGGACTATATCATGTTCTAAACTTGGAAGTGCAGCAAGCAAAATTACGAGTCATTTAGCAAGAACAGAACATCTGTGTCCCAGCTTCATGCCTGACATACTCTTAAACACCTTGTCAAAGTTCCACACGTTTTGCAATTACACTGCTGCAATTACCATAAGGAGCTGTCTCTATAACATATACCACAAATATCTTATTAGACCATCTTTCCAACAAAGTAAGGAAGCTGTTCAAGGACAGTTTGTTTTATTAAGTCCTTTTAGTCATTATTCCACCCATATAATCGCATGCTGATTTAAAACAGCACATTGTTGCATGCTTGCATTTAGAGGAGAAGCAAAAATTGTGAGGGCCTTTATTAAAATATCATTAAGAGTATTTGTAAAAACGGCACTTTTACAGATAAAATTATCAAAGCACTTATTAAAGCATGAATACAGAGGTCTTAAATTATCATGCCACTTAAGAAATAGCAGTGTGACTTTCTAAACAATCCTGTGAGCACTAGCCGAGCGTATGATGGTCTAGCTCCTTCATTACTGTGAATGGCGCCGCTGGTTTGGTGCACTCGCACAGATCAAATTGAAACAGATTACTGAAGGGGTCCTAGGAGACCCTGGGTGCGCTCCAGCAGTGCTCATCTCAATTCAAGCTCTCGTCCCACTTCTGAAGTGTATTTAGCTAACATGCACACACACTTTCATAGATGCGCACACACACACACATAAACCTAGCGGTGACATTCACAGAATAACAGAGTTCAGGATAATTATAGTGGTTATAAATAGCAGAGGGTCAAAATCTGCTATAAAGTGCAAATATTTTACACAAAGACAATAAATCTAGTGTTTTTCTCTGCAACTCTCACAGAACGAGCAGCTTCTGCTAGCTTATTTTTTTGCAATCACTGTTGGATGTTATTTATAACTGTATAAATACGTCTTTACCTTGTTTTAAACTACACCATTTTACTTCACTATAGCTATTCCTACACAATTATGCTCTCTCCTCTGTTATTATAGCCTCTGGTCTGTAGTCTATATTGACCTTTAAACTAACATAATTTTAAAAAATGTCAGCCATATGGGTCAAATACATAGCCATAAAGGAATTACACGCTTTGGGCACAGAGTATATTACCTTTCTGCTGAGGAAAGAAGTACACCTCCATGCTTTTTGTAACGCCAGTTGTATTTTATTGTTCTGGTCTGTAGTTTTCTGCACCACACCCTTCCTCTCTGAGGAACTCTCAGCTTAATGCAAGGAAAAAAAGCTTTTTGAAAACCAGATTTTAAGCCATGTCGAATGGCATTGTTGTGTTTTGAGACTTGCTACCTCCATTTCCATTCTGGCTATTCCCTTAACTGTACCCACTGCTGAAGATGTTGTCATGGAGATGGGCTCATATGTTTGGTTTGGGAAGTTAAACTGTCAGTCTTTTCTGCCACCAGGGAGAGAGGAACAGAAAGAAGGGCACAAGGGAGAAAAAAAGCACTACCTCCCCCTGTTTCTGCACGGTCTGTACGCCCACTCCCTTCTTCACAGGCCCAACTTTAAACTCAGCAGGACCACCAGGATGACAGAACATTGGGTTGGCAGGTTGAGACCAGCCCATCCTCTGCTGCTGCCATTCTGCTTCTGCCATTACAAAGTTGAGTCATTAGAGAAATGCCATGAAGACCATTGATTTGCTTGTTTGGGTGTTTGTTCTTGTTTAACCATTATGCCCCAGTGATCTATTCATTTAGCAGTACACATGAAAGGAACCTGGCTTATTTATAAAGTCAAATTAGAGGTGGCCTCAACCCTAAACCAATCCAAGCACATCTTTATTGTTTCCACTAACAGCCAGACAAGGCCTCTGTTTTAAAGCACACCTGCACAAATGGCCCTCATTTTGGCCCTCAGTATGTGTTTCACTCACATTTCTAGCCCCAATGAAAGAAAATCAAGGCACTATTAACCTCACTGAAAGCCAGCAATGTCCATTTACCCTTTAATTAATCCAAGTATTGAGAAACACAGAGATCGATTCTATCTTAACGTTCGACTCTACTGGAGGGACCTCCATGCCTGCAGCAAAGCACAAGAGCCACAGGCGATTCGACCTTACATTTTTACCCTTGGTTGTAGCACAGGGAGTTGGCTGGAGAGTTGTAGAATGTCACAGTGTTAAACAAGTGGGCCTATTGTAGCTTTCACGTAAAAGTACTATCATACTGGCCAGTCGCTGTAGGCTGCATATAGTGGAGTTCTGGGAAAGAGCTTGAATGAACACTCTGGGAAATCTGGCAGGATCTCCCATCTGCTGGCTACTAAGTTGAACCCTGGCATATGGCATATGTACCCTGACCACTGAGGCGCTTGCTGCCTGCTGTTCTAACAGGGCCTGTCAGCCTGGGGCTTTGGCTGCACTGTAGACCAGACGGAGACCAGGGAATCGTAAAAACTCCCACACCTCAGGTCAGGCCGCTCGGGCTTGGGAAAGACTCAGACTGCGAACAGCTGGGAGTGGATATGGCTGCTTAGGAGACAGTGGAGTTCTCACCTGTGCTGTCATCATACACTACAGTAACCATCCTCCACTTGAAGAAGTGCACCAGGTCCAGGATGGCTCTGCTGAGGGAGGAGAAGTCTGGGTAGAGGCTGACATAGAACGAGTCACGGTTGTCCGAAACTTGGTGCTTCCACTTGGTCTGGATGTGTGGCACCCCCAGTGCATTGCAAATGGACTGAACTGCATTGGCTGAAGAGCTGTGAGAGGGACCAAAAATGGCTGCTACTCCCAGAGAGAGTTGATCACAGGCTAGAAAGAGAATACAACACTTAGTTATGGTCAGAAGTGATTTAATCTATAATGTAATAATGAATTAATCAGCAGAGATATGTATAATTTCTGTCGACTGTTTAATAAGATATAAATTATTGCTGCTCTAAGACATAATTCTTAAACTAATTAAAGTCAAATTTATTGTAGAGTGTGGCATAGTAACAAAGGATTTTTTTATATAAGGACAGGTTATACTGCATAAACAACTGATATGTCTATTAACATCTCAGAAAAAGATTAGATTTGGCACCAGTGTTCTTTTTCGTGTGCTACAGAAAAAAAAAACTATTACTGCTCTGTTGTAATCATTTAACAAACATAGTGGGAGGGGGGATCTCAATTACAGCAGCAGTGCTAATGGAGTGTATAATCAGGAGAAGAGAATTCAGATGTTTCCCTAGTGTAGAAATGACAGATGATGTCAGCTTGTGAACTGGTCTCAGGGGTACTGGTAGCTTATGCATTACCACCACTAACTCATTACCTAAGACCAATCAATTCTCTCTGTTTACACACCAGCAAGCCAGCAATGTTTCCCCCAGTTTATCTTATCAATATGTGATTTAAGCAGACATGTGGGCTTTGTAAATAAAAGTGAATTAACAAAATTCTAAAACTCAAATGAATCATATCTATTCAACACACATGATTTCGCAGAAAAAAATTACATATAACAACTGAGTAGCATACCTTTTCTGGAAGCCTCAAAGCTGTCATGGATGTTTATCCTTTGGATGTCATATGTGAGTGTTGTGTTTGGCAGTAGAGTTCTATTTCTGTTGATTGTATTTAAAGCAAACTTAAAAGCTAGTTCCTCAGCACCTGATGGACCAGTTTCAATGGATTCAAATATCCCCCCTAAAAGAAAGAAGACAAAAAAAATGTAAGTTTTATGTTATATCTTTCTATGATCTTGTCAGTATACTTAAATAATGCTTTTGCTACTCAGATGGTACACTGTAGCTATAACAATATTATTAACCAAATACACAATAAACAAAATAACAATAGTAATTAGAATTCAGATTCAACAGCAATACTTTACAGATTTTGTCGAATTACCTCAAAAATGTCATAAAACACACAAAGAACCCTTAAGCAGTACTGTTTAATAGAGCTGGCTGCAGCACAACCATCGTCTTGCGAATTCTTTTGACAGGCACTAGATGAATAGGTGGTGGAGGCATTGGGGATGGGGGAACTCTTAGATCGATGTGCTCTGATTGGCCGGGAGCTCAATCAATCAAGCCCTCTGGGAGCAGTGAGGCACAACACACAGAGATTGAAGTGTTTTGTTTGGGTCAGCCTGTGGTTTGCCCCTGTTGGCTCACCATAAGTCAGAGTAAAGCTGGACTCAATGTTTTACTTACACTTTCTGGAGGGTACAAACATTGACATTGTTAATAACTTGTGGGGATTCCTTATATATGTCATCAAAGTATGTGCTTGGAAAATAATAGTAACAAATAAAATGTCCCTGTGCGAGTTAGTCCACTAGGTTCTGACTTCCCTTGCCATTAAGCTTACTTTTAATGGTCATGTTATGAGATTTGAAATATGAGAGGAAATATGACATTTCTTTCAAACTGCAATGCTTTGGTACTCTGTTGTGTCACTGAGCAACAGCTTTTGTGGACATATTTTCTCCTCCAGGACTAAAGCCTTATTCGGCTCAGAGGTGAAGACTGGATGTCTTCTTGACATGAATAAACCTACATGAGTGTGAAGGTTTGCTTTACTGAAGTGTTTTTGTAAAACAACAGTTTACTGTTGCCTGATCCTCAGAGGGGTTGACCAGTTTGTGGCTCTCAATTTCTGGATTCAATTTATCAGTTATCGTGTCAGTTACAGTTTGTTTCATTTCCTGGATACAATTTGCAAAATACATGCACAGTAAAACATAGCAAAAGAAATGCATAACAAAAGAAAGGTCCACACTGGTACCAAGACCATGGCAAAGTTTCTCCTTCATTAGTATTTGTCCCATGGGGAAAACCTATTTTGCATGCCATAATGAGTTTGAAGGAATTAATAACCATCAGTTAAGTGGGATGTACTATAATTGGAAGCCTGCACATTTGGAACCATCTTTTCACACAGAGGGAACACAATTGCAGCTAAAGTCCTTTCTTTGACTCCATTTAAAGGATAATGCAGTGTGGACAGGCAAGTGAAGAGGAAAAATGAGTGGAAGTGAAAAGAAGAATGAAGGTGGTCCAGTATATAAAGGAGGTGAATTTGGGAAATGGAGAGGCAGGCAGAGTAGACTTCTGCGGAAAGCTTTGAACAGATTCTTAAATATTTTGTGAGTAAAAATGCTGCAGCGGTGTATATTGTGGATACTTCTAGATAGGAAGACTTAAAATCTACCACACTTTTGTGGCCACCACTGTGCAAACGCCACCCGCAGTGGACAGCAAAACAAGTCAGGAGTCAAAATTTGAATCTGCAACTTTCTCTGTGTGTGTATTTGTATGTGTGTGTATATAAACAATGCACAACTAAAGATTTCTGAATTTCCCTCGCCTGACATCACAATGAAGAGTGTGAATAAAGTGCATGCAACAGATGCACAGACAAGACAGCATCTGCAACTAGAGGTCTGGATTATGAAGACATTTTGGACAGGATTTGTCCAAAAAATATAAGATGAAAAGAGTGTTTTGTTCATTGTTTTAATGTAAAAGTAATATGAAAGAAATAGGCCATGTGTTGCAGTAAAATTCTCACAGCTAAGCCACAACACAAAGCTGAGTAAAATCAATATAACACCAAACCTTAAATGAATTATTGTTTCTGCAGCCAAAAAATACAATATAGTCATTTGAAAAAATTAATTTGTTGATTTATTTAACATATTTGAACAAACAGTTCACTCTCTTTGTTAAAATGCCTACAAATTAAGGTCATGTACTCCGTCAAATGTTATATAAAGTCTGTCATTTTCATAAGAAAAACTAGATCAATGGCATAGAAAAAGTACACCCTTATAGTTATTACATAATAAGTCCAGAAAATTAGAATCAGGTGCTCCAGATTAAGTCACATTAATGAATGTCCTACAGGTGAAAACTGTCTTATTTAAACATATCTGTTGTTCTCTTTGCTACTGAAGTGTGTGAACATCATGCCAAGGACTCTTTAACGCATTCAAGAAAAAAAGATGGTGGATGCCTATGAGTCTGCCAAGAGATTTAAAAAGATCTCTAAATTAAATGAAATAAATCCTTTCGCTGTAGGACTGGCCACCACAGCAAATTCTGAGAGCAGACTGCTTGTTATGAATAGAAATCTCCAAGAACCATTAAAGTCTTGTAGATAGGCATAATAGACAATATTAAAGCTTTTTTTTGAGTTGATGACAAGTCATTGACAAAAGGGCTTGATCAGGCGCAATCCCTTGTTTGATTGGTGATAAACAATTGCTGTGTGTAAACACTCTAAAAGACCAGTAGTTGGTTTTAGAATCGTGTACTATGACTAAGGCATAAATTTAATCTTACTATCTGCAGGGAACTCTTGCAACTGTTATTGTGAAAGTGCATACATCTGATTGACCTGTATGGCAAATTTGACCTGTATGGGAGGCATGCCAGGAACAACTTTTAATCTCCAAAAATACCTTACACTAACACTACAGTTTGCCGAAAAACATTCAAAGATGTTTTATGTAAACCAAAGATAACTTCATATCTTATATGCATGGTGGTGGATAATTTATGGTTTAGGCTTTTTTGCTGCCTCAGGAATATATGTATTAATATTTGTCTATGTCTATTATATGTCACCTTATATGTAGACACTGTATTAAGGAGTGTAAAATATTTGTTTTTACAAAAATGTTGCAAAAATCAAAAATAAAGTATTGGCATGTGACATACTGTACTTTGTTTTTACAAATAACTATACATTGCACCAGTGCAAAGCAATGTACTTGTAAATCTTCAAATATAGCATCAATACAAAAGTCAACTCTAGATCAGTAGTGTAACTGTAGCAGCAGTGCAATTTGAAATTTGCCTACGCTACTACTACTGCTACAGGTGTGTCAATGAGTTTAACTTGTCCCCTGTGCAACAGTCTGTTTAACGGGGCCTCAACCCTCAGTATTGTAAGGGGGAGTCAAGAAGTCATGCTACTGGTTTGCTTGCCCTATTATTCAAATCTCACACAAAAAAAGAAAAGTATGCAAACTATATTGTATTATCAATATTTCCATGCTGTCTGTTGCATGTTTAACTTTTATTTTCTAGATACTAAATGTAAACAGCATTGTACATCATGTAGTAGAGAATGTAACCAAGGTCTGGTATCTCCCATGTTTTACAGTGTGAGATCTGGAAGAAAAAAAAAGGATGAGCACAAGCATGTTAATAAGTTAACACATTACTGACCTTTATATAGAAAACAATTTAGGGATGACTAGAGACTAGCAGTGTGGCATTAGGAGGCTACAGAGGCCACAACAAAAGACCTTCAGGATGGGCACACCATGCACACTAAACATTCATCGGTGTGCATTTATAATTTACGGCTTTGAAACCTTAACAAGTTGTCATTACCAATTAAAATCTAAAGGTTCATGATGGGGAAATGCATCAGTTCATCAGTTCTTGTATCCAGTGCTTAATTAAAGTTACATATCTCAGTTATCATGGGACACAATTCAAAAAGCACCCTGAAAAAGGTTTATTCATTTATCTATTTTTTTAGTAGAGACATGTTTAATCCCTTTTATGCCATATCTCAGTGGTGCTAGTAGATTGTTATTTGTTCATTATGTTCTCATTTTTTTCAAATTTAATTCCATAAAAACATGTCAGTCTTTACATTGTGCAGCGTGTCACTGGCTCCAGCCCCAGGCTCATCAGTGACTGATCCAGTTCCGTCACACTGCACTCAGCTGGGCACCAGTCTTGTGAGCTATGCCCCGTGTCTGCCCACTGAATGTGTCAAACCCATACATGACATTGCGTTCAATACTACACTCAGCAACCGTGACATATTCTTCCCAACCACAGCAGCAACAAAATCAATAATAGCACAATAGTCTCATTCCTGCATTGAATGGGAACACTTACTTAAAAGAGGGCACAAATTTACCAGTGTACATATTTCACAGCAGCAGCCTAGACAACGGAACACATTGTGGCCTTCTACTTTCTGAATAGGATAAAAGGTTCTTCAATTGGATACTTGCAATACAACAATAAAGAGCTGTAGATTTACAGGCCAACATGGAAGTAATTAATCTTCTCAGATGATCAATTTGCTATGATCACAATGAGATCACCTACCAAACTGATCAATACTGAATCAAATGCCTCTAGCAGAAAAACAAAAACAGTAAATGGAGCAGTAAAGCAGTAAAAGAACAAAAAAGAGAAAGAAAAAATACATATATACACTGCATTTTGATTTCCATTTGTACACTTACCAAAGGCATTTGGTCTGGCAAAAATGGGGTTAACCCAGGAGGATAGAGAAAATTTAAGTGGGGTCCAAAGACAGTGGTTGTCATTGTCTTGCCATCATTAGAATTTAGTAATCATATGGAGGAGCTCAACGATAGTTAACACATAACTGTCTTAAAGGCCTTAAATAAGAGCATTCCTACTTATTTCTACTGCTGAGATATAAACAATAATGTTGGGAAGCTAAAGAGTCTTCACAAGGAAGAACTACAAGTGCTCAAGTCGCTTTGTGTGCATCAGCTCATAAAATATCTAAATATATACTGCCTCATATGAAGGGAAACCTCTACTGAATGTGCATGACTTTCGAGCTCTCAGAAGGCATTCCATTACGCACTGTCACAGTATTATGATAAGTATAGCTGGGCTTGAATGCTGCATCAAGAAATGCACCTTAAAATTGTTACACAAAGGGAAAGTCACTCAACAGTTCTATACACAAATGCTAAGAGTTCACTGGGCCCCAGATCAGTTACATAGCAGTTCGAGAAAGGTAACAAATCACACATTCTTTGTATTGCATGTTATGAAAAAAAAAACTTTTTAAGAAATGGGGTTTATACATTACTTTTTATTACTGTCTAGCTGTCTAGAGAGATAAAAAAAAGTAGACAGAAATGAGGTTTATGGCAAAGACAGATGGTCAAGGCTAAGGAAAAGACATATAGCAAGTTGAGCTGTTGGGCACTAAAGAAAGAGAAAAGGACTTGGCTAGAAAGCGGGACTGAGTTGAAAAAGATGTTCTACAGGTTAAGATGATGAAGGATAGAGATGGAAATGTACTGAGAAATGAGGAGAAAATGAATAAAAAAGAGATAGAGAGAAAGTGAAGGTTTGATGGTCTGATGAGTAACTCTGGATGTATGATGGATTGATAAGGAGGAAGTGAGGACTGATTTAAAAAGGATAAAAAGTAAAGAAAGGTAGAAGGAGGAAAGGTGGTTGGTGGTCCAGATCACATACCTATGGATGCATGGAAATGTCTGAGAGATGGTTTGATGGTATTTTTTAACCATATTCTTTGCACAATCTTGGACAGTGAAAGGTCTGGAGAAGAAGTGTGCTGGATTTTCAATAAGAAGGGAGATGTGCACAGTTGTAGTAGCTACAGAGGTATAAAGTAGATCAGCCATGTGGAAGCTAAATTAAGAAGAGGTGATGATTATTAGTATGTTTCAAGACAGAAAAAAAGCACTACACATGAGATATCTGCTTAGAGCATGGTTATGGAGAAGTTATAGAGAAGGAGCTGCATTGTGCATTTGTACATTTAGAAAAAGCATTTGACATGAGACTTGGTGCCAAAAAAGAGATTTGGCACTGTATGGAAAAAGCAGGAAAAGATAAAGAGAACCCAATTAAACAAAAGAGACTAAAATAGTATCATAATTTATTTATTGAGGAAAACAACCCAATACTAGATATCCTATGTACCAATAACTGCAATTAAACCCTTCCAGTAACTGAGGAATTTTATCCCATTCCTCTGCACAGAACAACTTCAGCTCTAGGAATTTGATGGGTTTCCTCACATGAACTGCTTAATTCAGGTCCTTCCACAACAAACTGAGTTAAGATTAGGACAAAATATTAACTTTTTACTACTTTAATCATTCTTTTGTAGAACAATCTGTTGTTGCCTTTTTATACCTCACTTTTTTCAAGATTTAGTTCATAGATAGATATCCTGGCATATTCCTTTAAATTTTGCTTTGGTGGGGACAAAAAGTTTCTAGATAGATTTATAGATCTTGCTTGTATAATTCAGAATTCATTGTTCCCTTTAAAATGGCAGGCTGTCTAAAACATGCCCAAGCCATGATAATATTACCACCACGTTTCACAAATAGGATAACTTTTTACAGTATGCTGGTATGCACTGCCAAACACTGCACTTCTCATTTAAACCATAAGCTTCTACTTTAAGCAACCTGTAGAAGGGCAGCAATATTATTTTGGGAGAGCAGTGGCTTTCTTCTTAAAATCCCTTCATGCACACAACTGCTGTTTTAATGTTTTCCTGATGATGGACTCATGAGCATCATTAGAACATTAGCCAATGTGAGTTGCTTAGAAGTCACCCTGGGTTCCTTTGTGACATAGTAGACTGCTAAATGCCTTGCTCTTGGAGTGGTCATTCACTCCTGAAGCACTCCTGGAAAGGAACAAAATGCTCTTAAATTTCCCCCAATTTGTACACAATCTGTCTGACTGTGAGTTGGTGGAGTCCGAACTCTTTAGTCCAGTGTGACAAAAATGTATTCTGAAGATCTGTCTTTGATAGATGTCTTTTTTTCAATGTGTCTACTCATTCCTGATTTTCATCCTATTGATTAAAAAACACCTGACTCTAATTTTACCTTCAATTTGCTAAAATACAACCCCAAATCAAAATATGGGAAGGTATGAAAAATGCAAATAAAAAAAGAAAGTAGTGATTTCTAAATTTACTTTGACTTGTATTTCATTGCAGACAATATGAACGCAAAATATTTCATGTTTTGTCTGGTCAATTTCATTTCATTTGTAAAAAAGAACAAAAAAGTTGAGACAGGAGCGATTTAGGGCTAGTAATGAGGTAAATTTGTAAATTAATGATGTGATCATTATACAATCACCTGTTGACATCACCTGTTTCAAATCACATCATTATTTTACCAATTTACCTCATTACTAGCCCTAAATTGCTCCTGTCCCAACTTTTTTTGGAATGTGTTGCAGGTCTGAATGACAGGAAAGGATGTATATTAACAAATGAAATGAAGTTGACCAGACAAACCATGACATATTTTGTGTTCATATTGTTTGCAATGAAATACAAGTCAAAGTAAATTTAGAAATTTGATTTGGGGTTGGGTTCTGATTTGGGGTTGTATAATGTTTTGTCTCCCTTTATGTAACTGGGTTGTTCTTAACAACTTCTAGGACCTTTGTGAAAATAGTTTTTTTGCCATATGAATGCAGCAACTGGGACTATTCCAAAGGGTTTACAGTCTTTCAGGCATCACTGTATGCAGGAGTGGTACAGGATATGTATGAGGGCAGTGTGACAGTGGTAAGGTGTGCAGTAGGAGTGACAGATGGATTCAAGGTGTAGAGCCCGATCTTGTATGCAATTGTGATGGACAGGTTGACAGACAAGATCAAGCAGGAGTCTTAGTGGACTATGGTGTTTGTCGATGACATTATGATCTGTAGGGAGAGCAGGAAGCAGGTTGAACAAACCCTGGAAAGGTGCAGGTAAGCACTGGAGATAAGAGGAATAAATGTCAGCAAGTGCAAGACACATGTGAAAGGGTTTGAAAACACCAAAGAGAATGTAAGTAGAACAGGTAGCAAAAGTGGACTAGTGTAAATATTTGGGGTCAACTGTTCAAAGTATGAGGGAGTGCAGGAGAGTGAGGAAGAGAGTGCAGGTAGGGTGGAGTAGGTGGAGAAGAGTGTCAGGAATGACTGCAGTAAAGAAAGTAGTTTTGAATAAAGGGTTTACAAAATGGCAGATAGACCAGCTATGTTGGGTGGTTTTGAGATGGTGGCAGTGACAAAAAAAGACATGAAGTAGAGCTGGCAGAGTTAAAGACACTAAGATTCACTTTAAAAAATGACAAGGATAGACAGTACTAGGGATGAGTATATTAGATATACAGTTATATCAGATTGGACAGTTTGGAGGCAAAGCAAAAGAGACAAGATTAAGTTGGTTTGGATATATGAGGAGAAACTTGCTGGGAATATTTGGAGAATTACACTGAAGATGGAGTTACCAGGCAAGAGGAAAAGACTAAGGCCAAATAGGAGGTTTATGTATAAAAGTACATGCTGATGGCTGACATGAAAGAAAGATTCAGAAAAGAGATGGAAACTAAGAATTGCTGGGGTGACTCCTAATAGCCCATGAACATTTTTTTAAACATATCTGAACAAGAAAACATTCCACCTTATAAATGGCCTACAAAAGATAAAAAATGATATACTTTATCAAAGAAAAAACATATTTTCCATCATTTATTCAATAAAAATATCAACCCATGTACTATCCTTCTTTAGAGGAGGTATGTACATCCCAGGCCCCTTTAGAAGAAACAACTTTTGCACAATTTGCATAATTGTCCACCAATCATTTTTGACCACTCTTTTATGTCAAAATTCCTTCATTTGCAAGACATCTGAGGGTTTGTTTCACATAGTCCCCATTGCAAATTGCCTTTAGCATTTCAACGAGGTTCAAATCGGGGCTTTGACTATTCCATTACCCTCAATTTCTTCTTTATGAGCCATTCCTTGGTGGATGGGTGGTAATGGGCATTGGATCATTGTCCTGTTGAAAGGTCCACCTGAAATTTCAGTTCAAGTTTTGGACCGATGTGTCATTATTTTTAAAGCATGCTGTGATATGATGCAGAATTCATAGCTGAATTAATGACTGCAAGCTGGCCAGACCCTGAGGCAGCAAAGCAATCCAAAACCATAAACATTCAGCATCATACTTGATAGCTGGTATGAGGTCCTTCTCCTCAAAAACCGTCTTTGGTCTACACCACAAATGGATACTTGTTACTTTGGCCAAACAACTGTATCTACATTATTTCAAAAGATCTTTGCCTCTATGTTCGCTGTCAAATTATAGTCTTACTGAAAGGTTCTTTTAGAGACCAAAAGCTTATTTTATGGCACTCCACCCATGTAGGTCTGTTTATTTTCTCTGCACTTTCACACCAACAGTTGCAGATATATCCCATGTTGAATTGTTTTGGCTTCTTGGAGACTTTTTTGCATCAAACAAACTGGCAGATGATAAAACCACACTTTAATAGCAAAGACAACACCAAGACCATAGATGTCAAGTTTAAATAATACAGGTTCCACTTGGAAGTGGTTCTATATAATGGCACCTAATTTAGAATGCTTGATTATAGACTTGAAGGTGTGATAAATGTGTGTTCTCATTTTGTTCATTTTAATTATGAAAATAACTACAAAAATGTCATTTTTAATTTGTAGGAGTAGAATCACCCTCTTCTGTAGATCATGTATCAAACGATGCAATACTTACTGAAAGAAAATCAATTAAATTTCCATGGGATGTGCACATTTTTTTCACAAAACTGTATACATTTTTAAAAAAAGTGTTTTTAAAGATTTCCTTGTCAATTTTTATTTCAGTTCATTTTTTTTCACATACACATACATATATAAACACAGGCATAAATAACCTTTCTCAGACAAAAGTGAAGGCTTTGTAAGTTCTAGCAAAGTGTGTCATGTCAAATTATTACGCTTAACCAATCCCAGAGGAATGCGTCTTTTTAAATAGCCATCACTGACATTTCTTTTTGCTGCTCTACTGAGTGCATCTTTCAAACCAGTCCTTTGCCGCTAGTCTGCTGGTTCTGTTAGCAAGCTGCTGACTGAGAAAGGACTCTATTTACATTGTCCATAAAAAAAGAAAACACTATTCAGCAGATACATTTAAATCATCCACTGTGCAAAGACAAATGAATTCTGTTGCACCTGATTTTTTATGGATGTTAATTAATCCCTCATTGGCCTTACATTTAGTCAGCAGGTCTTTTATAATAAAATAATAAAAATAAACACTGCATTTTCACAGTTCAGGTCATTTAACACATGCCAGTTGGGAAGGTACGGCAAACTACTTTAAGACCAGTTAATACGTTGTCGACCAATTTGTGCAAGAATTAAGAATTTTCTTGTGTAAATAAAAGCATAAATACATAAATAATTGCCCTAGCCTCCTTGACCACATTAAGCTGATTTTTTCTTTCAGTGCACTGAAAATATAAAAAAAGGTATACAGGGTCTTAAAACAAAAAGTTATCAGATTTGATTACAACTGATACGTTCATACTTTGTGGTATCATATTTTATTTTGAAAGACTAAGTCTTTCTAAACTTTCCAAAAGTAATGGAATATTTTGTAAGATGCAATAAAATAAGAATCTTCAATTTTTTGACAAAATTACAAAGAATAGACTTTTTTTGCTGACCAAATGAAACAAATTTTGTAGATTTCTGAGATTTCAAAAATTATTTTGAAATTAGATTTCTGCAACACACATTTAAAATGTATGACGGCATATTTACGACTGTTACATCAGCTTTCCTTTTAATTACACTTTTTATAGTAGTTTGGGAAGTAGGTAGCACACCTTTGCACTGTGCTTCAATCCATCTAAACTGAACAAGAATGGTGGCATTTATGCATAGAACGTGTAATAGTGTATCAGATTTAATTTCTTGATTCAGCTGCAAATTGTGTAAAATGACAACAATTTACTCCAGAATCTATGTGGCTATATATGTCACAGCAGTTTTACAGTGCAGCCTTTTCTATGCATTGTGGCTGTTGTCCACACACAAACAGTGTTTTAAGTCATTGTAAAAGGGTTTTGTTTCTTTGTTGTTGTTTTTTTCGTGGGGGGGGTTTAAAGATTTTCAGACACAGACAGTTATATCCTTTGTTTATCATCAGAGTGTGAGCCATCCCACATCCAACATGCAACACCCTCACAGACTGAATCTACAAAGTCAGATGAAAATGCTTGCCCAGATTTCAGTTGAATTGTAGCCCACAGCCTTGTTAAAAATATTGGTAGAGGTGATGATCACATGGATCGACTTCAGTACGAAAGGTTTATATGGAAATAAGTTTATGCGGTTATTAAAACTTTTTTATTTTTGCTCTTGGCAGCACTTTTTTTTTCTTTTTGTAAAAGTTTGTGTGGATGAGAGTTTTTTTAAGAACAAATGGGGAAAATCAGTTAAAAAAAATACTCTAATGAGGTTTGTCACAAAATGGTGAACAACGACTGAGCCTTTCAAGTTCAAGATGAGCTTTTTCAAGTTGCATTTTTTGAAAAATACAACGCAAAAATCCCTACACCCACTTCAGACCTCCCTCAAACACATGGACACATATTGCCTGGCCGCTGCGGGGCACTATCCCTCTAAAGTTAGGTTAAGATGCAGAATCCCCCCTAAATTCCCCAAAACAAACATTATTACCTGTTCGGAAAAAAATATGGTCACCACTGCCTCACTTTCCAACCTTTTCTCTTTCTCTGTTGCGCTGTTTCCACTTGCCTTTTATTCGATTCATCCATTCCACCTTGAACGGCACCACTGTTACATTCTGGCGCCTCTGACTGCTGCACAGTTTAAGGTGGAATGGGTTATTTTTATTAGTGTTTTCTAAATTGACGCCACTATGGAAAAGCCATGTCGATGTTCACTCTAGTTTTCTTTCTTGCTGTATCCAGACTCTTTTTTTGGTGGTAGTTTTTTTCCAACTTTGCCTTACATTTGCGACTAAAAGCTGATGAAAGACGTATTTTTCCGTAATTGTTCTCACTAACTTTACCTACCATGTGGGTTCACTAGCTTTGTAGAATGCACATGCACAGAGTGTGGGTGAGTAGGAAGTGCAAGTTTTCGAGTTGTCTTGTCTGGGTTTGTTTTGCTTTCCTTGACCATGTGCACGTCTCGTGTTTTTATGTTCTAGCCACGCCCTTGTCCCGCCTTAGCTCCTCCCTGTCCACCTGGCCCTTGTTTGTATACTCCTCCCTTGCCCAGGTGTATCTTGTCTTGTCCCTGTATTTAGTCTCTTGTGTTAGGTTTAGTCCTAGTTGGTTATTGTGTATGTGTGTTCCACGGTTGATGTTTCCTGTGTCTTGTACCCTACTGCGGATTCCATGTTACATTTTCTTAGTCTTGAGTCAGGTTTAACCTTCTGTTTGTTTCTTTGTTTTATTTTCTTAGTCTGTTTTTATTTAGTGATTCTCTAGTCATGGTTTAATATTGGTTTAGTTTGTTTAAAATAAATATTCAAAACCTTAAAACTTGCACATACTTCCAGCAACCTCAACCTCATTTCAAGTCAGGCAGGTAGGTAGATAGACAGGCAGGTCTTCTAATCTTTTCTTTGGACACAAATCAAATAATTGGACAGCCTTTGCAGCT
Source organism: Arnoldichthys spilopterus (assembly GCA_037974385.1). Lineage (NCBI taxonomy): Eukaryota > Metazoa > Chordata > Actinopteri > Characiformes > Lepidarchidae > Arnoldichthys > Arnoldichthys spilopterus. The sequence continues at coordinate 13,735,197 of JBBPDA010000009.1, read as the reverse complement.
GCCACAGATGGCCTTTTTTTCTTTGTTGTCAGAACACTTCATTTATTTGTTGCTTTAGTGATGTAAAAACAATTTCAAGGGTATAAAAATGATTCTAAAACAAATTGTCAAGTTTACTTTTAAATAAAGGTTCAGGAGAATTTACAAACTGCCTATTTTTGTATTTACTGCATTTTAGAAAATGCCCCAAACTTTGTGTAAGAAAACCTTGCCATAATAATGCTGTTTGCATAAGTATTTCATTCTTTTTGTGTAGAGTTAAGCATTCACACAGATGAAAGATAACAACTGACTTACAATTCTTTCATATTTGTAAATAAAGAGGAAAGGCTACAAATTGTATATACACACATGGACAAAATTGTTGGTACCCTTCAGTCAATGAAAGAAAAACTCAAAATGGTCACAAAAATAACT
>JBBPDA010000009.1:13715490-13729119 GCA_037974385.1 Arnoldichthys spilopterus | reverse complement strand
CGGGGGATGTTTTGTGTGTGTGTGTGTGTGTGTGTGTGTGTGTGTGTGTGTGTGTTCGTGCATGTGTGCGTGCGTGCATACCCCTGATGAAAACCTCACACATTTTCTCCTGTTACAAGATGACGGTCATAGTTTCCTGCCCAGCACTGCTGCTGCTGCTGGCTGACTGGCCAGGCTGAGTGAATGGTCTATGGCTGTGCTTTGTGACTAATGAACTCCAGCTCAGCCGCAAGGTCATGGACAGGTGGGCTCCATGGCAACGGCAGAACCTTTATCTAACGCTGGGCAGGCAGTTGTGAGGCTACCTTCTTCTGGAAGGTTCTTTGGAAATCTTTGAGATGGAACAAAGGGTGATGGATGCAGTGAAACGAGCCGCCTGTCTTAGTAATGAACTTATTCCCTGAGAATTTTCAGACAGGGACAGATGACAGGCATGGTTAGCCCTTTTCTATGCTTGTAGAAAACCGAGCAGCCTCCACTGTATGCACAAAGCAGGACAGATCGTCCTAGTACATACTGCCCTGCTGAAATGCACAGGCAGCAGTAACCTACTTTAGTATGTAAAAACCTTCAGGGATTCCTAAACTATAAGCAGTTAGACCTATAGAGATATATGCAAAGAGACTGCAGTAATGTTACTGGTACAGTATCACCTTTAGAGCTACGCTGAGTTGATTTTCCTCAATATACAAAATTTGATTTTGAAACTGGATCTGAAAATCTGACCTGGTTAATCAAGGGTTCAAACAGGCCTTAAGTGCAGAGCTTAGAAAAATCAGAGAAATCTATTTGTAATGCAAATACAAATGGAATGTCATGAACTAATTTACCCTCCACATTTAATTCATGTATTGCAGCAGAATGGCCATTTGGCCTGTGTGGAATATGAATTTAAATAATTATTTTAACAGATTTGAGAATAATAAACAAAACACCACCTCTGACTGCTTAATCAGGTGTGCACTCTCTGAAGACATAGCATTGGCATTTGTGACAGCTTCACAGATTTACTTACTCAGATCCGCAGCATTGCCAGTCAGGACCAGTATGCTGTCCTATTTCTTCTGGACTCAACAGCTCTAAGAAATTGTAATTTTTTGGCTAATGGAATGATTTGCCAGTGAGTTGTAACATTGCAGCGTAGCATTTTCCAGTGTATGCACCATGATGGCTCCCACTTGGGAAGAGGGCCATGTTGTCAGGTATGAACCATCAAATCCATTAAGCTCTGGCTAATATATTAAACGACATTTCAAACTGAATCAGCTCATGCCGAGACTAGCACTCCCCCTGGGCTTTGTCTGTGAATCTGCTATGACAGCCAAACCAAATTCCATGATGAATGGGAAGCCAATCACAGCTGTATGCTTCTCACCTCCTCGCCAGTCATCTATCTTCTTCCCTATCCTATCAGAGACTGCTCTCTGTATTTCTCCCATTATTACTGAGCAAGTGCTGTACAGAACAAATAGTTTCAGTTGAAGTGATACTGATGAGGTCCTTGCAGGGAAATATTATAACGGCTGAACATATGATCATATGTCCCCTCTGCTATTTGCATAGACACACACACACACACACACACACACACACACGCTTCAGCCAGAGACAGAACATCAAAGATTTGCTCAAAGAATGTTAAGAGCCCCAAATGGAATAATGAAAAAAAAATTCACCTCAGAAATAAGCAGTGACAGTAACCCTTTATAAATATTCATAAAAGCCTTTAAAAGCGAGTAATCACTTTTGCTGTTCTGCATAATGCCAAGTATTTATTCAAAACGGCGGGACGCATGGGGAAAAATTGCTGTGTTTGTGCACACAGTGTTTGTGGGACTGCAGTAAGCTGCAGAGACCGAGGCACAGACTGTATGGCACGCAAACGCTAAATGTTTGGGGCTTCTGAGTGGAGGTGGGAAGCCACTGAGTGGCAGTATGCGTGGGGTTTGTGTGCGTGTATGTGTGTGTGTGTGTGTGTGAGAGAGAGAGAGAGACAGTGTTTGTAGGGCTGTGTGTAGTGTCTCACAGTCACATAGACATATTATGGGTGCTAATTCATGAGGAAACAGCAGCGCAACAACTACTAATTAAGCCTCACACTCTCTGTAGGAGTGAGATCAACATCTGAGCATATCTGTAGCACACACACACACACACAAACACTGACAGTGTCATTTTCTCTCGCTCTCTTGTCCCACAGTCTCTTTGATGAGCTATGTAATGTTTTACAAAATGTGCTGCTATTTAGAGATAGCCTCTAACCATGGTTGCCCAAAGTGGTGCCCACTGGCTGAGATTGGCCCCTGAGGACATTTTATTTATCCCACCAGAATATTGGCCTAACAGCCCACTATTTACCTCACTGGGAGAACAAAAGAATATGATAGAATGTAAACATTTTTTACACACAAGACAAGTTCTTTTATATTTTTGCTTTTTTTGCTTTTGCTCTTTATATTTATATAACATACACCATGTGGTAAAAAGTACATGTGACCATCACAGCAAATGAAGCTAATATCCCATTTCAAAACCATGGCCATGTCTATACAGTGCAGAGTTTCAGCATATACTGCTTTTTGAATAAGGCACAATACAAGGCCAATCAGAACAAAGATCATTTACATATATCAAATGAATTCCAACTGTCTTGGGTACAAAAACTGCACATCATAAACTTTATGAAAGCTTGCCCCAAGTTCTTCCACATACACTTCTGACATTAAAGAAGGCTGGGGAATTGCTAGCTAGACTATATATTCTCTAAGGCAATCTCCAAGGGCTCTATGCTGTCTTGTCCACCACAAATGTTATGCTTTGCCACCCAAAGATGCACTGATTTTCTTGTCCTCTATTTGTACCCTGCAGAGGCTCAGTGCTGACTTTTTTGTTTGTTTGTTTTTGTTTTTTGTTTGTTTTTTGCTCTTTCACTTCCACCTCATGAGCTGCAATGCAGAACAACCCACACAGTCAACAGCAGCCTCAAAGTCCCTCAGCATGGTACCAATGCAGGCCACCCACACAGTCCCGTCTCCACCTGTTTGGGTTTAAAGCTTTTTCTACCAACACCCCCTACACTCCCCACGCATGTCCACACACTCGTGCACACTCGAGAGCATAAGTGAGAACTCCCACACTCTCCATCCATCCACCTGAGCTGAGAAACCTACTCGGACAGCAGGAGGTGTGTGTTGGCCCTAGACAGTTTAATGACAACCCAGCGTTTACTGCTATGTCGCCTCACCCACATAAGATAATGATGTGTGTCCGTACATGTGTGTCTCTCATAAGCTTAAGCGCTGTCAGTCTGCAAAGCCATTCACCATGGCATCATTTTGCACAATGGAAAAGGCAGAGTGTATGTGACAGACTGTCACAATGTGTTGGCGCATTTGACATTACATGGGGCTAATAACATACTATATTTGAAAAAGTCTAGGTAGTAGAAAATGATCTGTCAGCTCTCTCAGCTCAAGGACAGTCTTTTCAGCATGGCTATAATGTTTGATGACAATCACACAGGCTGCTTGTATATGGTCAAGGAGACATGAGACTTTGCTCAGAGTCATACCAGAAAACAATACAAATTTTCCACAGCACCTGCTCTTCAGACAGCGTAGCCTAACCTTTGTAAATGTTACATGAGGCATACATGAACGCTGGGGGCGGGGAGGTGCTTTCAGAAAGAGCACACATTGTCTAATCAGAGCATGTGGAGCCTGCAGGGAGATGAGAGCTTTCTAATTTAAGGTTGCCTAGCAGAGAGCCAAATCTGAGGAGCATCCGTTGAAAGAGGAGGGCCACAGGTTGGCCCAATGGGCCAGCCCAAGAAAAGCCTATTCAGAACAAAAAGCCTCTCACATCCTCAAATATCATAATCCACTTCAGAGCAGCGGTCTCCATTACAAGGTTACATTCCAATCTTACTGCACCCAAAGCTGCCCAAATTCAATCATGCATTCCAATGCCAGCTCCATCTATCAGGCGTTCAACTGAGAAAGTCAATTTATTAATCACTTTGTAAGTCAATAACCAGCCATCTACCAGCCATCTACCATGCAATGGTGACCTTTCACCTATATTTAAGAACAGTTACTGGTGAATACAGCCCATCACATTTTTAAAATGTTTGATCTAGACTGGACTTCATCACTCTTTTTCTAATGTATGGTACATTACTTTGGACAAGGTTTATTTATTGAGGTCTTTTTTTGTTTGTTTGTTTTTTAATAAGTAATATATTATTTAAATGTAACAGTTTGTCAAAATTAAGCAGTATGTCATACTAAGGAAATATCATGTACAAAAATTACATTAAAGTAAACATCCAACTAACAACAAAGTAAAACCTTCAAAAAGAGCTTGGATTGGATACAGCAAGAAACATAATCAGTGGTGGCCTAGTGGTTAGGACGCTGCCTTTGGGACCTGAAGGTCGCAGGTTTGAGTCCCGGCCCGGGCACTACTGAGGTACCCTTGAGCAAGGTACCGTCCCACTATACTGCTCCCTGGGTGCTGTTGGTAGCTACCCGCTGCTCTACGTGTGCACGTGGATGGAGACCTAAATGCAGAGGTCACATTTCGTTGTGGTGTTCACAATGACAAAGAGTCACTTCAATAACCAGAGTGACTGTGTGGCTCTTTGATGATGGTGACAACTGAATGAACGCTAACAAAAATAACCCTTCCATCTCAAATAGTCTGAGGTGCCATAACACAACTACTATGCCATTTAAGGTGGAATAGAAGAAGTGAATAAGAGACAGGTAAAAACAGAGCAAAGTAGAAAGAGAAGGGGTTGAAAGATTATGCCATGGCAGCCATATCTCTGCCACTTTATGGATATACTTAGCCCAGTATGTTTACATTCTGTTATGTCTACTTTGCACTGTTACTTTAAACTGACGCAAAGTCAGTTTACACTCTATTTTTATAAAGATGTAAGTTGCAGCCTGGTACATTAGCACTGCACTGATACTCCATACCACCACTGTTTACATTGCACTGATTTATATTAATAATATATACTGTTTAAATTATACTGAAAGCCATTTTTATTTACAATACAGAAATTGTAATATTGTACTGATACTCTAAAATATTAAAAGTCACTTTATATTTCATAATTTAATTTATTATTAAACATTAGCCATTGCTCATTGCAAATATTGTTCATAGCAAACAGCTACTGGTTTCATCACTGTAAGATTGCATTGTGTTATGTTGTGTTGCTTCTATTATCAAGTGCACTGTGATGTCTTGTACTGTTATATGTTGCACTATGGGTCCTTTCTGTACATTTGGATATGGATGGACTGACAATAGCAATTTCTTAAATCTTACATTTCTGCTGTACACATAATTAACTGGTTTTTTTTTTCATTTTAGGAAATTTGGGGGAATTATTTTTTTAACTGTGTCAACCTCTCCAGAATCACAAACCCTGCCTTTATCTTAACCTTTTTTGTTATATTTGTTATATAATGCTGGGTTATGGATATGCACCAAGATATGGATAACCACTGTGTAAAAAAATGTTTTTATATTTTTTCTTGTTCTTGAAGGTATGCATTTAGTTCAGACTTTCCAACTTTAACTCTTTTTTTTTAGAACTCTTTACTTAAGTCCTTAAAGGTTCTTTAAATAATCTTTTATAAAGTATATTTCACTATCTTAAACCATATTAATCTACCATCCACCTCCAGTGCTCTCCCAGGCTCTCTAGCTGGCTGCCTGCACATGTGCCCTGCCATGTCTTCTGCCTCCACTTCATTCAAATAAAGCATGTCCCACAATGCATTTTTAATAAGGCGCAGATTAGGAAACTGGATTTAGAATCAGTGGGAATGGATTCATATTTCAGCAGAGAACCAATTTCCCTTTAAAATTGAAAAGACTGAGAATAGAGTCAGTTTTGTCTCACAAGTTTGGGAGGAGTCAAGGGAATAAAATGGAAGAGGGAGCTACAAGAAACATAATTGTATTCCATATTTCATAAGCAAAAGAACATGTACTTCTGGGACTTTGGAAGATGATAAAGTGGTTCAGCAGGATTGCATTGGATGTTAGCATGTTTCCAACTTGAAACACCCATGACAGCAAAACAAACCCCAAAAAGTGACATCACATAAATAAGGGAAATTACTTGAAATAAACTAGTATGTAACTGTTCATTGTTCTCATTTTGATATACTTCATTTTTTTTCCTTCCAAGCCTATCTATAATATTCTTTACTATGCCACAAACCTTACTTTTTACCAACTTTCAGGAAACTTAAATTTATATTCTCTACAAACTGTGTTGTACCTGATTGCCGGCTGCAAAGAAGAGGCTACAGGTTCACAGGATCAGATCCATTTAGCGCTGAAGCCCTTATACCTTTTAGAAAAACTCAGAGCTTTCACTAATACAACAAGAAAAGCCAAGGAAATCCAATAGGCCAAATGAATAATTGAACAAATCCTGTCAAAAATCTTGTGCAAATGTGTCAAATTTACATTTAGTCAATAGTTTGAGCAGTTGCTGCATCAACTGTATTTAAAGTCACTGGAAACAAAGCATTGTCCATGCCTAAATGTATCTCAAGAAGGCCTGAGGCACAAGCAATAGAGCAGCAGGACACCGTTATCGACAGAGCCATCATAATTCAGTAGGTAATTACAGTCCAGGTTTAACACAACAGAGAGAGAGAGAGAGAGAGAGAGAGAGAGAGAGAGAGAGATACAATGGCCTCCTGCAACGAAAACGCTCCAGGTAAGGCTTATCCTGGAGGAATATTGCTTGGGAGCAAAAATACTATGGGCTAACTGGTTTTAAGATGTTAGAATGAGTTAGATAAAAACAGCAATAGGAACAATGCCCTTAATCAGATTCCTCTCATTTCTTCCTGCTTTACAGTGAGGAGGTTAATGAGGGCTTTGCTTGGGAGTGACTGCCACATGTTCTGTGATTAGCTTTCATAACACAGCCTAACCTTGAACCCCTCGTGTTTGGGTTCAGTCATGCAGGAGAAATGTTATATTTTATTACTTATCACATCCTAATTAATTTCACTGTCCTATGCATGATTGTCATTTTTTGGGACTTGAAATGACGTGTATAGTCCACATCCCATTGATTAGTCTATGCAAAGTAAAGTGCTCTACCTACCCAAACCACTCTAGTTAAAATGCTGCAGTATGAGCAATTGATTCTTTGAGCTCTTTTCACAGCAGCATGGTCTTTTGCTGTAATACATTTGTTTAGACAAAAAGATGCAAAATCCTAAAAGCATACATCCACACATTATCACTAGTGTAAGCCTGACTGCATTAAGAAGAAACAAATCTTGGCAAAGTATATGTAGAAAAGAACAAGCAATTTTTGCTAAATATATCTATATATTTCTACATATCTATATTAATATATCTTTAATAAATATTTCAACAAAATTATTCATATTGGCATAGAAACTACAAAAAAATACTGTTTCATTCATTTGGCTGATGCTTTTATCCAAAGCGACTTCCAAGACATGCAGCAGTGTAGTGAGACAGTACCTTGCTCAAGGGTACCTCAGTAGTGCCCAGGCCAGGACTTGAACCTCCAACCTTCAGGTCCCAAATGCAATGTCCCAACCAGTAGGCCATCACTGCCCGCAAGGGGATGATGAAAATAATTATTTTGTAATTCTATGACTTACACGTCTACGTTAGAAAGTGAAAAAACGTATGATTACAAAGTTATTTTGATGGTACAAAATGTGTTTTCAAATATCTCTGTAAGTGTAATTTAATAATAATAATAAATTTGCACATAAAGATTTTATAGAAATACAAGAAGAAGACCTAAAGGATTGTCTATTGGATTGAACCTATATAACTACATAATAAGCATGCATCATATAACATCTTAAGTGCCCCATGCTCCCTTCATCATATACTGCACAAAGAAAACTATATTAAACCAATGGAATAACTATGGGCATCACAATATACTAATATTGATCATAACTGTGATATTTTTTAAAAATGAAATACTGATATTGTATTATTGATATACATATGATAATACCCTAAATAATTCAGTGCCAGTAATTATTGGCTTCACGTATGAACATAATAGGTGGCGGAATTGCATGTAGAAGTTTTGCTTTGAGATGCCTCACAAAGAAGCTTTCTCTGAATTTCATTACCAAAATTTGAGTTTATTTTTTAGGTGTAGATTGTAGAAACGTTTGTGACATGCACTCAAGGGCTCCTCTCGTGTAGTATTTTTGTTTATGGGGTGGAGAAAAGGGGTGTTAATAATCACTCCACCAGAATATGCATCATAATGATTTGTTGTACAAAGTGTTATTCCTTTACTTAAAAGTTTTCCAGAGACCTCTCTCCTTAAAACTAATTACAGCGAAGACTTCCAGGGTCCCAAATGTCCTCTTAACTTTTTCATTCAGACTATATTAAGCAAACTAACATGTCTTACTTGTACAAAACCACAAACAAAAGAAGACAGATTCTGGTAAAAAAAGAAGCACACAATAGGAAATGAACAATTAGATCTTCACTGAAACTTTCCTAATGGTGTATATATAGTGGTGAAACTGGTTATGTTACAAAAATAAGAGAATTACTTTATCCAATATTAATAAAAGAATTTTTAATTGAGGTTAGAGTGTACCGGGTGTCCACCCTGGCTCTTTCCTGTGATTTGTTTTAAGACTTATTAACTCTAGTATATAAACCCTATTGCTACCCCTTAAAATGTCTTGCCCTTGCTCATTTCTGGGCCGGTTTTCCTTGCAGATAAAAATTCATATTTTTATTTGATTGTGTAGTCTCTGTATATGTACCCCCTGCCTGTGTTTGACCATGGCCTATATGAAGTTTTTTTAATAGGTATTGTACCATAAATTGCTTACACAGGTATATTTATCTGCCAAAATTTTATTAGATTTGATTAAATATATATAAATAGGAAATATCTAAAAATAGGTTCAATAATGTTATGTCAAATTCTTACAGTCCCTTAATGAGAAATGTGCAGAATGGCATTTACTGACCGCATCATTATTAAGAAGACAAAAGAGACGGCAAACCTAAAATTCTCAGATGTTGTACCATACGCTGGCACTGCTAATGCACCATCTGCACTCTTGCGAGACCTGTTCTGTCAACAGTGCTGCAGATTGCAGGTTCTCTCTCCCTCCCTCAGGCTTTCTGCTCTCCTTCTGTAGGTGTTGTAAAAACACACACTTTCAGGAAAGCCTGTAATCTGGAGAAGTGCCACTTGAAGCTTGATAGAGTGCTTATGCAAAACTGCAATAACAGAGTTGTCCGTTCTTACCAACCACCAATCATGCTGGCTGTTGCTACAGAGGCTATAATATAACAATATGTCACACTATTTCAACAATATTAATGACATTGTAGGTGGTGACTGCAGCCTACATTTTTAAAATGCATTGTTGCGGCTGAATTCAGTGTCAATTCCAGTGAGCATTTGCATGCAGATTTTAAATCTTGCCTGTGTAGAACTGAAATCAAGTGTAAATTAAGATGCACACTTCTCTGTGCCACCAAAGAGATTTCATGAATGCAATTTTCTGTTACCGCAAAGGCAGTGGTGAAATACATGCTTTGGCCCTGTTTTGCATATATGTGGCTTGGGACACTATGTCAGAATTATTTCAGGCGTCATAGAATAAAAGGTATGTTTTCTGCCAGTTTAAATGGAGCCTCTTTACTGCATTCATAATGTGCACTGAGGCACCTACAAGATGCCCCATAAAGCCTGGCCAACAGTCTGCAGGTAGATGGTATAAAATAGAACAAACCCGCAGACCACCAAATCAATACCACAGAGCGCATCCATATTCACTACCCTAGCTCCAAGCACCAGAAATGTTTTATGTGTTTTGAATGTATGCTTAATAAGCTTATATTTTAGGTAAAATATTTTCAGGGTTTTTTATGGGAATATTATATATTTCATCATTCTAATTGGTCTGTTTTCAATGGCCTAAACTCTTTGCTGTTTCTGAGCAGAGTAGTTGAACTCTCCATGTTTCAGTCAAAGAGACTACAGGTCTCACAAATAGCATTCATTTTTAAACATGTTTATATTTATTCTATCTATTCTTGAAGAAAAAGGCAATTTGTTTATAGTTTTCCTCACAGTGCAGTTACACTTTCATATGCAAATATTAGAAGGACACACAAAACACTACCCAAACAGACACCCACTCATATATCATCAATTTTCACTGCAGCTACTCCAAGCTTGTGTGAAGAATGCCTTTTATTCTGTTTAGGGTGCAATATTAAAACACAGAGCATTTGAGAAATGTGACAGGCTTTTCTTCACCCTGATCCTATAACCAGGCTAAGAAATCAATCAGCCTTTTCTGTTGTTTGTCTTGGGAGCTTTGCTTAAAGGATATGTTATATATTTTTTCTGTATGAGATTGAGTATATTAATTTGGTCATACTGTATACAGGAATGCGAACGAAAAAGATATTAAGGGAAAGAGCAAGAAGGTCAAGAAGTAAATGAAATGTGACCTCTTTATTTAACCTATCACAAGTCCACACATGGAGCGGCAGGCAGCTGTGAAATGCCCCCAGGGGGCAGTGTAGCAGAACAGTAACTTGCTCAAAGGTACCTCAGTGGTAACTGGGCTGGGACTTGAACCTGTCATCTCTGTTGATAAGGACAAGCTACTAATCACTAGGTCACTCAAACACTGCAATCCGCATTGGTTGAATTAACCTATTAACATTCCAATGTTGTTTTAAAATCATATGGAGCAATAGTTCAAGTTACTTGCTTGTGCATGGGTATGTCTTTCATTGTATGTTAACATACGACCTTCTAATTGCATTTTATTTCTCTCTTTATGAAACTATGTACATTTGTTCATAATTAATGGTGAGCAAGAGATCTATTGTGAGAGTGAGGAAAAGAAGAGATGGTCTCATTTCTCTTTGAGTGCCCATGCAGGTTTGTGAGGTGGTGCGAGTAGGTGACAGATGGTGACCTCATCATAGCACTTTCACTAAACTGATTTTTATTAGGCTTAAACAAGTGTGAGCATTGCTAATTTCCTGTGGTGGACAGAATGCAAATGAGGCAATGCACAAGCTTGGAGGGATGCTGCCTAGGCCATATGGAGCACACATACTACTGCCAAAACAGAAGCTCAACTCAACACTAGAGCCAAAAGACCCACAGACCTACAACAACTACCACTACTTACCCTCTGTTAAATACAACCAGCCACCAAATATGTTCTGCTTTTCCATTCATTCACTTCTGAAAGGCATTTGCTTTTCTGAACATTTTTTCTACCTTATTTGAAAGCAGCAGCTGCTGTATTATGTGAACATTTCATGATGAATAGACCAATACATTGGACCAACATTTCTTGGGAAACATCTCATTTCATTAAGTTACATTTAGGTTGTTTTTCACATTTATGGTGCTTTTACTATAAGAGCCACATTTGATCAGAATATAAAATTACATTTTTATCCAAGTATTAATTATTTTGTCCAAAACTAAACAGAACACTGAAATCGATAGTGACAGTGGCAGAAAAAAAATTTACCTGGAGTGAATGAAATTTAAAGCTTCAAAAACTCACCAGTGTTTCCAAATGAGTACATAGATACTTATTTTCAATACCACTCTACTCCTAAAGATTTGACTAGATGTTTTAGCTAGGTAGAAAAGAGTACCTTCATGGCATAAATCTCTTAAAATCTTTTTTAGCAGCATATTTGAATTGTCAGTTTAGCTAGTTTACGGAATGAAAATTCAAGTTGCTCTTCCAATGCTAACTTAATTCCCCTGTATTTTTACCATTGTCTGGACTGGTTTTCTGCTCTACCTTAAACCATGCAGCAGTCAGAATGTAAAGGAGTTATTTAATGCAGAATAGAAGAAAATGCTTAATTTATGGAGGAACAGGAAAAAATAAGAACTTTTTTATAACTGTTTCAGAAGTTCCATTACATGCCCAGCAGCTTCTAAAAGCTAGCAGCTTGTCAAGTCATTTCATTGTTTTACACTAAATATGTGTAGATTTAGTGATTAGCTGTGCTGCTGTGTCTTGGCTCTGTGGCTTCTAAACAAGTCACTGAGGCAGTTTGTCTTTGTGTAAACATTGCTATTTTCAAAATAATAACACAATCTTTACAATAAGTCATTTATGATAAAATGACTAATAAAAATACAATAATGAATTATGTGTAAAAAAAGAAGTGAGGTTAGCATTAGAAAAAATATTAACAGTTGAACAGTTGAAGACTGCTGTTAGAAGACTATCAGAATACATCTAAATATTTGGTAATTTTGATGGACATTATATCATTGTACTTTACTGAATCACCAAGTCTTTGCATGTTCCCCTCCCTAGTGAATTTTACTTATTTTTCTTTTGTTGTTTATTCTGTTTGTACTTTTTCTTCATATGTCAGTTTAAATGCCTACACTTTCCGTTTTCAGTCTGAATCTCTCTTCTTCTGTCTTCTGCAAATGAAACAGTGCTATTCCCTGGAGTTCTGGCTACAATATCCGAGCTTAGAAACTTTCACACATAGAAGGAAATGTGCAGAAGCATGCATGGAAATGATCACAACACAAAGACCGTGTGGGCCGATGAAAGCCATCTCTTTCTTCCTTTCCCTTCCCCTCCCTTCTCTCTAATTTCCTCCTTTCTTTTGTTCTTCCTAAGCACCTCTTCTGTGGTGTATTCTACCACTCTAGCACTTTTTGAGTTTATCCTGCCATACTTTTACTGGAGGGTTGAAGCTGGTATTTGTGTGTGTGTGTGAGAGAGAGAGAGAGAGAGAGTTTCCTTATTATTTATATCTTAAAATATTATCAGAGAAATTACAAAACATTCTTATGAACTAGAGCCATCACAATTAAGAATGAAAACCCCCTGAAGAATATCATCCAGACAAAGAAAGGTTATTCTTTTATAATCAGAAGTAGCCAGAGGACTGTTCCACCTTCTGCTCCCTCCCACTCTCCCTTTCCTCATCAGAGGTGACTACAGCAATATCTGTCATTACAGCAGCCTTTTCCTTCCTCAGTCACTTCTCAGACATTATCTTCTTGTGAATGCAAAGGTCAAATGCTAATTCCTGTGCTAAAGCACTTAATGTTTGCTGGCATCCATTATTGAAAGGCTCCGGCAGAGAGGCAATGTGATGTCTGCTTTGGTCATAATTGCAGTGAATGGTAAGAACGTTAAAATGGAGCAGATAATGAGAGAGAAAGAAAAAGAGAGAGAAAGAGAGAGGGAGAAAGAAAGAGAGAGAGAAAAAAATTGTAGATTTTCTTTTAATGCGTCTCATATATAATACTAAAATTATAATATACAGCATAGAACCATTAAATTAGCAGTAAACATGCAGTAGCATTATAGATAGAAATGACGACCAGTTTCATCTTGCCAAAAGTCAGACAAAGGAAAAGCCACACTCATGGTCACTTCTTTACTAATGAAATTATAACGCTAAATATTTTGAAATTTAAGCATTTCCCTTAAATGTTAACTGACACACCAAACCCGAATGGCAGATAGTTGTGAAATTAATGTGTCTGAACCACGTGTCAAAACCGAAAACATTTTATATATA
>JBBPDA010000009.1:13682904-13697408 GCA_037974385.1 Arnoldichthys spilopterus | reverse complement strand
GAATAGTAAGACCACCACTGTAGCATGAAATTGTAGAGGTTAGCCTGTTACCCACAATCAGCATTCTATGCACTAACAACTGATGGCTTACATATACATCGGAATAAAAGAACAGAAATGATTCATGGGAGCTTTCTCTGCACGTAAGCACGTCTGTCTATGTGGTAGAAGCAGCTAGCCAGCTGTTGTCCCGGCCAGCTGCTTCCTGATGGTAGGAATCTGATGACACATGCAAAAGACAGCAGCTCCATCTCTCACCACCCCTAACCCCCAACCCCACCCTCCGCTGGCCACTTCTATGGAAATCACTTATTCCCTCTGTGTAAGCTGCTTTTATTCCACAATCACTTTACACCCTACTGATAACACATATAAGAATATGTTTGGAATAAAGTAGCATGAGGACTGATATGTATATGGGCATTTTGGTACTGTATATCTTAATCCATGTCTACTCTTCACCCTAAAAATTAACTATTCTATTTTTTACATAGAAAAGCATTTTTTGTACAAAAAAATCAACAGTATGACTTTTCACATACATGCAAAATTAACTACAAATAAAATAATAATAAAGCACACTAGACCGATGGATTTGAATAGAAACTCATGTGTTAAACTTTCTTACTAGCTGAATGGAATGGTTGCAAACATTCTATAAAGCAGCAACAGTTGCTATGAAGGTAGAGCATGAATAGGACAATTGAAGCCGTACAATTACCTTAGATAAAGAAACAACAATAAGCCAAAAACAATAACTTTAAAACTGTGTTTTCCAATACAGATCCTCAACTATCCTTACACTCTACAGTGAAATATTTCCCTTAGCGTAGTAATTCAACTCAGCTACTAAACAGGCCCCTGAGTTAAACCCCTCTTATCTATCCATAGTTTAACCCCATTATTTATGAGAGAGAGGAACTGATAAAAAGGTTACATACTTTAGATGTCTAGATCTCATACATAAAATTTATATTAGTTTTATAGTATTTAGTACACAGTTTAGTAATGAAAATGAATATGAAATAGAGTGATTATTTGCAATTGTGAACACACCAGAGCACAGCACACACCACACCACAATGAATTGTCACCTCCGCATTTAACCCATCCGTGTAGGAACAGTGGGTAGCTGACATGGGCAGCACCCGGGGAATGGTGCTTAGGGACGGTACCTATGTATTAACATCACTAACTAATAATAGTTAGAAGCCTAGGCATTAAAATAGATGTGTATTAAAATGTGCAGAGTATACTCCTACTACTTGTAGATCCATCCATTTATTATTATTTAATAGAATATTACATTGCAAAATTTACTTACAAACATGCCATATATCCAGTTGGAGCAATTTTGGATATAAAGAGATTTTTAAGAGATTAAAGTAAAAAACATAAAAACACACATTTTTACATCTCTAAGGAAGAAAGAAAGAAAAAGAAAGAAAGAAAGTTGTTGCTCCTCTCTATGCAGACTGCCTCTGCATAAAGGATGTTAGCCACACTGGATGGCTGTGTCCGATTACAGTAATCCACCTGTAAACATGCAGGCTAACACTGTGCCTCTGCTTCAGCGCAATGAGCTTGGAGCATCTCTTTCCAATACGCTGCAGACATGCAAACCGCCAAACCACTCACCATAATGCAACCTCTTATTCCCTAATCGTGTTACCCAGCTGTAAGAGTCTCCGCTTATAGCTCACACGGGAGAGACGAAGATGCACTGTTAAAAATGTGGTTTCAAATTCAGAGGCCCGATAATAAAATAAAACAAACAGCACCCAAATGTTTAAAAAGAGCCAATGGTAGGTTACCAAATGTAGGCAGACCTGACTTGTTTTGTTATAATTGGTCTGTTAAAACATTTATACTGACATGTGAATCCTGCTACTCAAGTGTTCTCTTTGGACTATTTGTACATTGAGAATGAGATCAGGCTGGCCCAGACCTGTTTGCTACAGCAAGCCCCTATCCCACTGTGTAAAGGAAAGTGGTTTGTAAATGAGCCTCGGCGGCCCTGTGCTCGTTTTCATCCTAGCAGCCCCAGTGTTGGTGTTGTGCACCTCTTAAATCAAACCAGCACTTCACTTCCTGCGATCAAGAAATCGCTTTGACACATCACATAATTAAAGGAAAGCACAGGCCGTGCTGTTGTAATTCCCCAGGGTGCATTTCACATCAGATTGATCGCATTGAGTGAGGCCAAAAAAGGCAAACTTCAGACAGGCCCTCTACCCTGGAAGAGTAGCAGCAGCTCATATTACTCTAACAGCCCAGTGTTTGCACAAGGCTCACTGTCCACACGGTCAGGTTATGAATCTGTATCTTCTACAGCTGAAGCCATGGCAGAAGTAAAATGTGCCTTTTCTTTCAGCCCGACTGAAACACATAGGCGTTCCATGAGTGTGTTAGTATGTTAGAACGGTGAAGGTGAGCTCAGCTGGAAACAAAGCTTTTCCTTAAAACGGTTGCTAATAGCAACATGCAAGCAGAAAAGCCGGTGTTAAAAGAAGAGAAAAGGAGAAGAACCGCTGTACTTTAAATCAGCACACATCAATCCCCGGTGTTGACATAACTCATAGATTGTTGAAACATTCAAGCCCAGCCGGACTCCAGTGACCATCTGAAGTGCTAATTCAACTCTGGGGATTTGGGGTGGGTGTTTCCCATCCACACACTTTTCCGAAGATAAAGTGTCCCTTGAAAGCACATCATATAACAGTCAACTGCAGCAGCATCAGCGATGACGGAGAAGCATTGCATTAATCTTACAGGTATTTTAAAGTCTTACATCCCTACACTCACACATTCAATACAGGGTCTCAATTCTCAATACGCTCTACAAGAGCTTGTGCTGTGTGAAACTCAGGACACATGAAGGCGTTTGCCTTGACCCATACAATATGACCATAATAATAAGCAATCGTGATGAGTGAATGCACACTGACACAACATAGCTACTCTGGTCAGAAGTGTACACTACTAAAGGCCCTTAAATCCACACATCTTTGACTTTCCAGCAGAAAAATCACCTCACATGTCCAACGTGCTGTAACACTTGAAATTAGACCAAGGTATGTGAACGTGGACGCGACCCTCGTCGGGGTGCGCGTGCATGCGGCGTGCAAACACAGGCTGATAGTAAGTGAGAGTGTCACAGCAACACGTGAACCGGGGAGTGCACAAAAACAGCTATGGCGCCCAAAACAGCTCGCCGCCGTACGGAGGCTGCGAAAGAGGAGCGAAGAAACAGAAGAGAGGGCTGGAGAGAGGGAGAGAGAAGTGCTCTTACCGAATCTCAAAACGTGCGGCATTCCTCGTGAATATCCCACACATAAGAGAAGCAGCAGCAGAAGCCTGACACAGCACCTGAATCTCGCATGAGTTATGAGCGAGGAGGTAATCTTCATGATGCCTGCGGATAAAAACAGAAGAGTGGACGATTCTTTTTTGTCTTTTTTTGTTGTTTGTTGTTGTTGTTTAATCCCCTTGGATCACAGAAGGCTTCCCCCGGAGCGTGTGGTGTGCAGGGCGGGATGATCACGGCATGGTCGCGGCTCCGGCCGCCAGCCTCTGCGTGTCCGTCTCACTGCGCCGAGCAGCAACAGCAGCAGCCTTCAGCCTGAGCGAGCGCCGGGGCGTCCATGTTAGTAGACGGGAGGCATCCGGGCCGAATCCATCCACGAGGAAGAAGCCTGGGCGAGAGGAGGAGGAGGAGGACCAAGAGGAGGAAGGGAGGAGGAGGAGGAGGAGGAGGGTGAGGAGGAGAAGAAGGAGGAGGAGGATGAGGAGGTGAGCAAAGGAGCTCGAGCAAGAACTGGCTGGCTGTTCGCGAGCGCCAGGGAGGGAGAACCGAAGCCTATGGCCGATCGCGGAGCGCGCGCGCGCGCGGGGAGCCACGCACACGAGCTTTCCGGTGTTTCTACCGCACTGCTGCGCAGCGGCTGACGTCGCTGAGAGAGAGGGAGAGAGGGAGCGAGGCAGAGAGAAAGGGAGAGGGGGAGAGAGAGAGAGACGCTGTCTGTGTTTGGCTGGGGGTCGCTGGCCGCGCATCAACCCCCTTTCCGCAAATCAGTGGCTCCGAAACGATCCGCGCGCGGCTTTTCTCCCGCGTCGCTCTCCGTATTTTCGCATATTTCTCATCAGATAGCATCAGATACGACCCCGCTACAACTCGCCCGCCCCCCGCCTCAGTCCCCCTCTGTGTTCTGTAGAGAACAGAAGATCGATATGGAAGCTGTAGATTCTCTGCTCAGTTCCGGAATACCGACGATGATCCGCAGAAATAAAATTGTCAACAGTTTGTAACAGTATCTCAGTGCTCGTCTTCTTTCTCACAGTCTTTCTGCCGCTTAAAAGATCAGCGCTGAGTTTCACTCAGAAAATAAGCGCCGTGACTGTAATGAACAATCTTGATCGACCATACAGTGAAAAACACGCGCTATTACATGTTTCTGGTGCTGGTGTAAATTGTATGAGCTGCTGTAATTTATACAGGCCCTAAAGCTCGTTTCCTGGATCCGTTTCAATATTTATCTTTCCTTAAAATACTCGAGCTGAGTCGATCGTCTCCACTTGTCTCCATGCTGATGTTTTGCGTCAGACGCCCATTAGCACGCATTCAGCGTGTGTTAATATCTTCCTCACTGGGTCATAACAGCGCTATTGTCCATGTAAACAAAATATATCCAAGTCTAGTTTGTGTGACCGGCCCGGTTTACTGAGCGGTGCCATTAACAACTGACTCCTGACTCAGTTTCTTCTGTTTGAGGCCTGTAATCTACTCGCAGCAGGCTTTCTAACATTCTCTCTGGCACAGAAGAAGCCCGGCTGTCACTCTGCGTTTAACGTCATGGGTGCTGATGTTGTGATGAGTTAGGCCCCTTAAAGTCTGGTGTAGTCCGAAATGGACCAGCCTACTTCGTCCCCCTTGTGTTTCTAGCGCGCAGAGGACAGTTCAGAACCACGGACAGCGACCGGACGGCCTGAACAGTGCGCGGGAGCAGAAACCCGGCGTGAATGTGCTCAGAGGGCGCTCATTAACCCGGGACAGGCCTGCTTCTACATGGGAGCTTCTTCACTCAAGGACCTTTTAAAATGAAGGAAGAGTTTTTCCGAGCCGTCACGTCAGCGGCGATCGACGCATTCTGCTTTCAGTGAATTCAGTCGTGACCACTTATTTATGGCTCTACAGTTATTGATCAGAGTCTCAAGCGATAAGTATTGGGCTTTTTTATTTTACTGTTCTGCTTCTTCATAGCAAGGGCAAATTTAACCCCGACTGAGTGTTTTTCTCTGCTTTCATCTTCCATCAACGTTCTTAAAAGTCATCTTTTACATTTAAATAAATAAATAGACAGATAGAGAAATAAATCAAATTAAACTGAAGGAAATCCTTCAATTATCCAGGAACGGTATTAACAAGGTAAAGTAGCAGTTCTCTGTCCCAACGCGCCTGCTTGAGCTACAGAAATGATAGCCCCCTTTTGGGTTGAGCACTGGCGCACAGTCTCTTATTGTCTATGCGCTTAATGCCCCCTCCCACACACACGACACCATCACCACCCAAATTAAAACCTCACGTTTCTTGCTCGCAGGGAGATCAAGATGCTTCTTGGCAAATTTTCCACACGCCCTTTACTTAACCTGAATGGACCATATGTAATGACACCCCGCGCTCATCAGCAGGCTCATTTATGTGGCTGTCTATTCTGGTTAAGACAGGCTAGATCGGGTATTTAATGAAGATCAGACAGTTTTTTAACATAACACGTTGGGCTTTAAATGCCTCTTCAACTGCTATCTACGGACCCGTCTACAGCAGCCCTGGTCGGGCGGAATGTCCGCTGTAGTCAAAGTAAATTTTGCGCCGACACAGGGTCACATCTCAACGTGCTTTATTAACTATAAATCATACCCCCCCGCCCCCTCACTGAAGACAGCCTCGTGGGACAACGCGCGCACCGCCACGAGACACACGCCTATTTTTCTGAACTTTGCATCGCTCGTTTTTGGATTTACCTCGCACCTGACTCCTTTGAGGTGACGCTAATACAACACGAACGCTACCCGCCTCATGTCTGACCGTGTTGTCCTGCTCTAAACACGTTCCGAGGAGAACGGTGGCGGTACAAGTGCAGCGGTACGAAGCAGAAAGAGCCTTACCTCTGCGAGAACAAGCAACATGAGCCGAAGAGCTGAAAAGGCAGAAGAGCAGGGAAAGTAGTTGGGCTGTTGGAGCGATGGAGCGGCAGAAGCTCCGTCAGACAGCGCGGAGGAGACACGCCCCCTGTCGGACACACGCGGCAACGCTTAAAGACACACATGGCTCTGAGGTGCCTTATTACTTACACTTACAGTACATCCAGCACGTTATTGCCTAAACGGCCTGCCTGATCTACCGTGTAAGAAAGTGGCAGAACGGTGTGTAAACACATTTACGATGTGTTCCTTGAGTTTAAAGCTCAGCACTTTCACGGAATAGAGAAATGTTTCAGTTTGATATGATCAACGACGAAAGGTGAATTATGTAAAAAGACATCTTAAATCATCCTGATCTTCAGTAAAATAGGATTTACTCATTTATTGCCTTCACTCAATAATTATCATACATTTACATTTACATTTAATCATTTGGCTTTAATCATTATCAGAAGCACTGATCATTCATTTATTTGTTTGTTTGTTAAACATTAAGATAATTCTCTTTGCATGTGCACATGCCTGTGCACACATGTGTGTGTGGCTGGACTGTGAGAGAGAGAAACAGAGAAAGCAAGCGAAAAAGAAAGTGAGAAAGAGAGGGAAACAGAGAGAGCAAGCCAGAGAAAGAGAAAGTGAGAGAGACGGAAAGCAAGAGAGAGAGAAACACAGAGAAAGCAAGTGATAGATATGGAATAGGGAGAAACAGAGAGAAAGCAAAGGAAAGAGACAAAAAGAAAGAGAACGTGACAGAGAGAGACCAACTGAGAGAAATAGAAAGAGAAAAAGAGAGCAATAAAAGGAGAAAGAGATAAACAGAAAGAGAGACCTATCAAGAGAAATAGAAAGAAACAGAAAGAGAGAGAAACAGAGGGAGAGAGAGAGGGAGAGCAAGTGATAGATATAGAATAGGGAGAAACAGAGAGAGAGAGAGAGAGAGAGAGAGAGAGAGAGAGAGAAAGAGATAGATATAGAATAGAGAGAAACAGAGAGAGAGCAAGGGAGAGAGAGAGAAAGAAGGTGTGACACAGAGAGAGAGAGAGCGAGAGAGAGAGAGAGCAACTGAGAGAGATAAAAAGAGTAATAGAAGGAGAAAGAGATAAACAGAAAAACAGACCAATTGAGAGAAATTGAAAGAAAGGGAAAGAGAGAGAAACAGAGGGAGAGAGACAGAGCAAGTGAGAGATATAGAATAGGGAGAAACAGAAAGAAAGAGAGAGAGTACAACAGACAGAGACCAACTGGGAGAGATAGAAAGAGAAAAAGAGAGAAATAGAAGAAAGACAGAAACAGAAAGAGAGACCAATCAAGAGAAATAGAAAGCAAGAGAAAGAGAGAGAAACAGAGGGGTGGGGGAGCAAGCGATAGATATAGAATAGGGAGAAACAGAAAGAGAGCACGGGAGAGAGATAGAAAGAAAGTGTGACAGAGAGAGAGAGAGCAAAACAGAGAAACTCTTTCAGAGGATCCTTCGTTTCTTTACCATATTTATTGTTACCATACTGTGTTACAAGAAGTGCTGATTTTGGTTGGTTAGTTAGTTATTATTGTAATAAATGTTTGCTTGTGTGTGTGTAAGAGAGAGAGAGAGAGAGAGAGAGACTCTCTTACTGCCTCCCTCATCTCTTTAATTACAGTCAGTCTTCCATATCGGAGAGGAAATTAATTATTCCCCTAATCTGCTGGAGGAAGTAATACCAACCTGCAGCAACACACAACACACACACACACATTTGCAGTGCAGCAAGCGGCAGAGTGATGTGAACAGTGGACACAAGCAAGTTCATGCACATACAGGATAAAGGAAGGCCAACTGCAGAAGTTTGTACTGTGTACAGGGTTTAGGGGAAGTATAATAATCATGTGGGACATATAGTGGCTTCTGCTTCAATCGACTGGCTGGTGAATATGTAATAATTACACCAAACTTCGTATTTTATGCATTTTACTCAGTTTCTCATTTTCAAAATGTAACATTCTTTTGAGAATTAAAATCATGTGTGTATATCAGTAAAACTCTGTGGATCCGTTACTCATTATTACAATTTATATTACGATATTATTATTATTTTATTTTATATATTATTTTAAATTACGAGTTTTTCGAGTTTTTATGTTACTTAAAACATATCATACACTCTAAAAATTTGTATTTGTAAAATTTTAACCAGCACATTGTTTAATATACCATTCTGCATGTCAAAAAAAAAAAAACTCAAACACAGAAAACTGCTGATGAAGGGCACATGTAATGCAGTACTGAAGTGTGCTGTTAAGTAAACAATGTTCTCAGTGGTCAGTTTCTCTTTCAGTCCCAAATCTAATTTCCAGCTGAAACACCTTGTGTCAAGATGGGTTATTTATATGACACCCCCATTAAGACCTTTCAGCTGCTTTTGACATGGAGGAGCTTTAATAAGGTCTTTCAGCAGCAAGCTCCTCTGAAGTTTGGTCTCTAATGAGCTCTTGGTCATCCCCATTGTCCCAGATGAAGACAGAGGTGGAGCACCGTACAGCCTTGATCAGCTCTCGCTCTCATAGCCTGTCATGCTTCTTACTGGAATGTGTCTCCTTAACGTTACTGTGGAAACGTTTGCACTGTGAGGGACACATCTTTAGATGGCTGTCCAGATTCCCTTCCATGCAAGTTTGCACATAGTATATACACAGCTCTATGTCTGACCAATCAAGGACTCTATTCTTACCATGGTCACTTTCAAATATAAAAGCTCCTCAAGTGTGTCTACAATTTCAGGGGGTGATATTTTTATTGCTTTATCGAATTTATTTCAACCAAATTGTCACTTTATTCAGTAGTATTTATTATCTTTATTTATAGAATACCACTGGTAACTTTATGTGAGGTTCCTTCTTGTCTCTTCTGGTTCTGTTTTCCTTTGTCACTTGGTCCTGTCCATGTTTGTTTTGATTTTACATGTGCTTTAGTCCTTGTGTTTTGTTCTGTGTGTAGCCAGGTCCCTGTCACGCCTCCTCACCTGTTCCTTGTGGTCTTTCTTTTCTTGTCCCTGCCCTACGTCAGGTGTTCATTGTTTCATGTAGTTATTTAACCTCACGTGTTTCCCTCAGTCCCTTGTGGGTTATTGTCTTTCTTGTCGTTTGTTCCTCTGACCATGTTCATGCCATGCTTCGTGTTTACGCCCGCCTCTGTGTCGTTCTTGTTCGTTGTTTATAGTAAGTTCAGTTTTGTATTTCTGTACACCCTCATTTTGTTTTCATTGTCCGTATTGTTGTTAGTTAGTTAGTTAGTTTGTTTATTTAAAATAAATCTCCTCTACCATCATACTCACACTTACTTCCTGCACCCCTCAACCCGGATCCGACCTCGGATTTGTTACACTTTAACTGGCTTTTTAACTGCATTTAAAAAGTCAGTGTAAATTAGGGGAGACTGTGGAACTGTAAAACACTTAATTTCTCCAATATAAACAAATTAAACTGATGATAATTACACTGTATAATATATGATTTACAATATGCATATATGGTACAGTACAATATACAATATGCTATAGATGGTACAGTCTATACTTTATACTATATACAATTACAGTACAAAATATACTGTGTATTCTTCACATTCAATGTGGCAATTAAAAGGAAGGTGATGGGAACTATTCAACGTTTAAGAGGGTGATGGCCTGAGGAAAAAGCTGCTTCAAAACATCTAGAATCTAGAAGAGTAAAATTCTTGTATTGTGGGCAGGGGGACACCAATGATTTGGTCAGTAGGGTTCTTTCTCTGCCTGCTAATAAGAATTGTGATCATTTTATTTTAATTCATCATCAATTCGATCGATTCTGAGAACTAAAAAATACTTTTTGGACATATCATATTTTTCTTCTGCATAACAAATGCTGCTGTCTGTGAATTCATATTTGTTTGGTTAAGCATTTAATTGTAGATGAATGAACATGAGTGTGAGTAACTGTAGCTAGTAGCTAATAGTGTCTTGTAGCTGCTAGCTAGCAAACATGATTTTATTATGACTATGTGCTTGGGGACCGTTTCTGTAACATCCATCATATCGGCACAATAGTTGCAACTTCACTAAATTATTTGTTTTTTGTTTTTTTTTTTATTTAGGAAATGATCAGTGTAGCTCAAAATGTACATCAAATGGCCCAATTAAAACTTTAAATCCTTAGTATATCCTTAATTCTTAGTACCATACAAATAATAGCCTACTAAAATCCTTCCTTTAAATTAACATCACATATAACTTTTTATTATTTACTGTTATGATTTATTTATTTATTTATTAATTGAATGCAGTTGGTAAGCTATAAACAAGAAAGGAAAAAATGAACTAATAGATAACACCACTAAATACCACAGTAGGTTAATATGTTGGACAATTGTAACAACCTGATTTCTTGCAATAAATTCAATATTATTGTTTTGTATCAAATGACAACTTGTGTATTGTATGCAGTTTTAAGTTATGGAGGAGCAGAAAAAATAACTATAGCATGTCTACCAAACCAAAGGGGTTTGTACCAGATTGGGAGGGCTCACTTTTCAGCAACCTATTTTTAATTGTGCTAATGCTTTTAATGTTCTTTTCAACTCTACCTCCCAGCTTCACACGCACGCAGACACACACACACACACACACACACACACGCATGCACACACACACGTACACACACACACACATGCACGCACACACATGCACGCACACACTCACACACACACACACACACACACACACACACACTACAGCATGCAAACACACAGACACATGTGAGGATAATCATTGTAAAGTTTTAATGACTGCTAATTGCTTTTTCCTGTCTCAGCTCCTTAAAAGAACATTATATGCTCCCCAGTGATCAGAACACTGTCAAAGCTCGCTAAATATCTCTCAGAAACATTAGCTAAGGGAAAGACGGCATTTCAGACAGTTCCCCTTCATAAATAGCTCAGTAAATATCACATCATATTCCAAACGTAAAGCATTGCACAGAGCATCAGTTAGTATTTGTTACTGTGATACTTACTCTTTCTCTGTTGCTACCTTCTCATCTCTCCTGCCTTTCTCCAATGCTCATGTCATGTGGCAGATATGGCATAAGTATGGACAGAGCTATCTTCATGGACTCAGAGACTTGGCAATTGCACTGAAAACACCAGTCACATCAATACCAGGCCCTATGTGTAACCTCACAGCACTCTACTCTGCTTTCAGGCTGATGCAACTGGCAGCACCTGCAGGAGCTTGACTCCAAATCGAACATTTTAACTTAAACCTTAGATGCATTTTGAAGTTTTTAAAGTAGGAATGAATGCTCCAGTCTCTCAAAACTTAGTTTATCCTCCTGCAAACTGAACTTCACTTTTTTAAGCTGATATGGTGACAACAGCGTACAGGGAGGAAGGTTTGTGAATAGTTTCTTAGCTTTTTAAGATGCATTTTACTTTAGTAAGCATTTTTAGCTGAAAGGAGAGGGAAGTCAGTGTGGCCTGTGAGCAGAATTACTCAAAATTGCAATTGGAGAAAGTACAATTTTCTAATCATGAAGAAACAAGTCATTTGAAACAAATAATTAAATTTCTAATAAAAAAATAAAACTGGTTAAGAAAAAGAAAAGATATATTTTTCCCAATTGTTCAGCACTACCTATTAGGCACAAACAAAACATAAAACAATGAAACAATAAGTGACTATAATTTGAATATTTTGAACATGGCTTGAGGTTCCAACCAGATAACAATAATGTTGATGATTATAATTTTTATTAATATTAACAGTAGCAGCAGCATTACAAACCCCATTTCCAGAAATGTTCCACATTTTCAATTTTCAGAAATAAAAATTATGTAGATCTCTGCACCAAAGATGAAAACAACCATCTAGATTGTTATCAGCAAAGGTCCACAAGCCAGCATCAGTGCCCAAGCAATGGGTAAGCTGCATTTAAAGGTATATGAAGGTCCTATTGAGGTGTATATTAGGATTTTAGAAGTGACCTCGGGACCTTGGGATGACCCTGCTTGTTTCAGCAGGACAATGCCAGACCACATTTTCCAGAAGCTACAACATTATGGTTTCACAGACACAGAGTCTGTATGATTGACTGGCCTATTACCTATTGAAAATGTATGGCACATCATGAAAAGGAAGATCAGAGAACAACACCAGGGACTGTTTAGCAGCTGAGGTTTTATACCAAGCAAGAATGGACAATATTTTAAATTAAAAAATGATTACAATTAGCAACTTCAGTTCTAAAATGATTAAAAGTGTAACTAAAACAAATGTGAAGTAATGCAGTGGTAAACATGTCTTTGTCTGTTGAGTGTGTTGCAGCCATCAAATTCAAAATTTGTTTATATTAACAAAATACATATAAGGTTTTGTACTTTTATCAGTTAAATAAAAGTTGATGTGAATAAACATCCCACAAATTTACATTTTTATTACATTTTGTAGAAATTGGGTTTGTAGTAGTAGTACATTTTCATAGAGGTGTCAAAAAGGGTTCTTGGGGGTGATGTCACATAAAGATTTACCTTTCAAAATTTAAAGAACTTCTACATCATGTAATGGTTTTATAATTTAAAAAAAATCTATTACTGTATATATCTATATTGGGGCTTGTAAGTTTATGAATCCTTTAGCATTTCTATATTTCTGCAGCAATATGATCTGAAACCTTTTGAACCTAATTGAACAAAATGAGATTTTAATGGGGTTTTGTTTATTTGTTTGTTTGTTTTGTTTTGTTTTGTTTTTAACAATTTGTGCTGGTCCATTCATTCTGACATGTTTACACAATTGCATTAAACAATTTTTTAAAGGTTAAAACTAGGGATACAAGGTATTGTTCTAACCAAAACAGAATGCTATAAAACCTTAGTAATACAAAATTAGATGTGTCTTATCATACAGCCAACAAATGATTGTGAGGAACAGAAGAGAAAATCCAAACTTTTTCCTACTCAGCTCAGGATGATGCTTGCAGCTTGCCTTCAGCTGCTATTCCACTCTGTTCTAATAAGGCTGGTTAGACTCTGGCTTTCAGAGAAGAACTGAATTACATACAGCCAAAAGAGAGAGAAGAGTGCTTGGGAAAGAGAGTTTGGATGCCCTTATCATCCCCAGGCTCAAGTAATTGCATGAAATTGCAATCCAGGAAAAATATATGTTGGCTATTGATTGTGGATGTGAAGTGGCTGCCTCCAGGGCTTAGTTTTATGTAATTTTAGTTCCACAGTGTTCTCTAATTTAGATTTAATCACCAGGGCATAACCTGAAGTCTCTGTGAGTGTAAACTCCTCAAATAAGTCAGTGCTTTTAGTGGTAGATATAAAATCAAAGGATACTTTATGTTTTGATAAAAATATCAGCAAAATGTTTAGGCAGTGATCAGAATATAGTTTGTAAGGTTTTTGGGCCACCACAAGCTGCCAAAAAAGCTTCAGAATGCTTTACATAAATTCTACAAGATTAGACACAGGTGATCATTCCAAATAACTTCATGATTATTTTCAGTAACTTTTCCATCTTAGGGGACAAGTTGACCCAAACTATGACAGCAAAATGACTTCAATAGCTTAACAGAGCCAACAGACCCCCTCACTGTATTGGTAAAGCACTGAGTTCTGTAATGTTCTCTTGGTGTAAGCTACACGTGTGCTTATTCACTTGTAAGGAAAATAGTAAATCATTCTTTCACATTCACATTATCTTTATAGAACATATTTAGCTTTTTTTAACAACAATAATCTCTTAAATGGCCATTCTTCTTTGTAATGAGAGGTTTATGCACTGCAGTCCTACTGTAAAATTCTCTCTATGTAGTTAGATGTACTAACACAGATTGATCACATCCTGCACTGACATTCTCAGTCGCATTAGGGATAAGTTTTATTACCATGAGGGAAAGTTATATTTCAATGACGGATAGTTGTATTTCCTTTAATAATGCACAAGACTGTTGGACTAGACTGATGTCCCTACCAAGGATCTAAAAGTACAAATCCCATTTTGCAAAATACAATGAAAACAAAAATCTGCAATTTTAAAATTCTCTTGAATCTTTATTTGTCATGTCACGTCTGGTCTCGTCACATCTCTAGTGCCATGTTCCTTTTTAGTTTTGGTTTTCCATGTGCTCCCTGTCCACATGTCACATGTCCACTCTAGCACTTGACAATTGTTGCACTGCAGCAGTTCTGGTAAGCACTTGGCACACGTATCTATTACTGTAGTTCTCTCTTTAGTAGTATAAGAACTTGGCATATGTATGTATGGAAGTTCCTCTCTGTGGTAGTTTAG
>JBBPDA010000009.1:13649822-13661531 GCA_037974385.1 Arnoldichthys spilopterus | reverse complement strand
GTGATGGGTTAAATGCAGAGGTCACATTTCGTTGTGGTGCTTGAGTGTGTTCACAATGACAAATCTTCACTTTCACTACTTAAATTAATTAGAGCTTTCGCAACTGACAAAAGTAGAAAGCAATGATTTTTATTTGTTTGGCTGAACAACTTGATTGTATTTTGTAAATATAACCCAATTTACAATTTGAAGCCTGCGATATACTCAAAAAGTTAAGAAAGGGCAAAGTAAGAATAAAAATGTGACAAAAAGCAAGTGAGCTGGAAACAGGTGAGGGTTTCATAATTAGAAATAAAGGGAACATCCATCCACCAAAGGTTCAGTCTTTGTCAGAAAAGGGGGCGGGGTCATGGCTCACCGCTATGCCAAACTCCGTAAGCGAATTGTCTCTCCGTTTAAAATGCAAGACTGCAAAGAATTTGACTCGTTTAGTCTTCATGAAAAACTTTCCTTCATCAGCCTTTTTAAGATCGACTACTTCTGGCTTGTTCGTTTTCTAGACTACTTCCGCTTTCTAAACGCTGGTCGGATGTTGTAGTCAATGGAACTGCAATCGCCAATTATAAATAGGCTAGTTGATAACCTTGCCGAACTACAATTCCCACGCAACCTTGCGTGTCATGCCGGCTCAGAGCACACTGAGCGTTTAGCTCACTGACGCATCTGCTGAGTTTGGCTGTGTAGTGGAGCTACAGAACATCTGAAACTTAGAGGTTTGATGATCATTGTAATTTTTCCACTGTCAACGTAATGCTATTACAATTAAATTGTGTTTTCGTTGTAATTCTTTGGCAGAGAGGAATACAAGCCCCATTCGAGTTACAAGAACTAGCGGCTAATTAACTAAAAATGCGTTGAGTACATTGACACATTCAGTTCAACCACATCGCTATTTATAACTTTGCTTTAAAGTCAACTAACCATTAAATTCACTTTATGCGACTACGCTTTACCGATGTCGCAGAAAGTAAAAAAACAACTATCGCTGTTACCTGTGATTCCGGTCTCCACAGTAGACTGGCTTGGTTAGCGTAGTAGATATGAGTCGCTGTTTGAACTGCAGTGAAAGTGCTGAGTTTACAGTGTTAGTCTCATTTCAGGTGCTCTTGAATTTTAGTCTAGGATAGTAACTTACTGAACGGATCTGTTTCGGCAGCGTAGTTTCGTGTTGTGTTGGTTGGTTTGCTCTCTGTCAGTGCGCTGCACATGTCAACAGTTATTTGGGTCGTAAACACTGAGACTAGAGTAGCTTACCGTTTTACTCGAATTAACTTCTTTTGTGACGTACCTACCTTACCACATGCTTGTCAGCATCAGTGTTTGTTTGGCTTTCTCTTCAGGATTTTGCAGTCATCTTTCATGTTTCATTAAAGAGTGTAAAACCGTCAGCCTGCCATTATATACCATTAGAAAACAGCGTGATAGTTCTTCACAGAATGCTAATATCCATGTCCTGAACTGTGTGTTCAGCAGCTTGGTTCACCCACTGCTGACACAGGTGTTCAATGGCACACACGCTGCCAGAAGAATGGGATGCTCTGGATCAGCCGCACCTGAGCCTAAGGTCGCCATGCCAGATCCCCCACACTGGCTTGGTATAAAGCTCTCCGGCCTTAGGCTTTGATGAAGTGGAACTGCATTCTCTGCAGTAATGAAGCACCATCTAAAACCTTTGGCATGAGACGGCGTCACAGCTGAATGTGCAAGTGACTGTGTGTCATCGTGAACACACCCCAATACAAAATGTGACTTCTGCATTTAACCCATCCACACAAAGAGCTGGGAGCAGCTATCAGCAGATCAGCAGCGCCAGCGGAGCAGTGTCGCAGAACAGTACCTTGCTCAGGGGTACCTTAGTGGCAGGGGTACCTTGCAGTCACTAGGGCAGGTGCCTCATCTGTAGGCTACCACTGCCCTATTGTGGTGTTTGAGAAACTACTCCCAAACTTGTTCATTCATATAAATGATGGCTTCTGATTGCACCACAAGGTGTTCCTGGTCCTGTGAAATGCAGCAAGGGTGCTTTGACTTTGATTAAAAAAAAAAAAAAAGATGATGATAAAGCTTTGGGAGTTACATCCATGCAATCAGTTTCAGCATTGTGGAACTTATGCCATACAGTTGTTATGGACAGTCAGTGACAGAGGCACCACATATGTCAATTTTTTGAATATTTGAGGCTTTACTCGCAGCCACTGTCACATGTGTTATTGCTTCATTATTATACCTCTTGCAGTTTTTGACTGATGCTGCTTGGGCAATTTTACCTCTTAAGAACACTGATTGTTGCCTCACATTGCTTTGAATACTCTGCCATGAAAGTGCTGCTTTTAGAACTCTTTTGTAGCTGACCCATACTGCTGATTGGTGTTCAGCCTGAAATAACTCTGCATTGTAGCTGCTTTTGCTACTCTCATTCTGTTGCTGCAATTTCTCCATTATTTTTGTTCACCTCCTGAGTTTTAGGTTAAATCACTGAAAGTGTATTATGCACAACTACAACCTATATTGTTTCAGCATGTTGAAGGTCCCCAGGCAAAGCCTGAAAATTGATTTTTTTCCCCACACCAGTCAAATAGAATTTGAGAGAACAGAACAGGTTTTTCAAACTTTGATTTACTCACCTAGTTTACTAATTTGTATTGACCACATACTAACGAATTCAAAGTCAGTATTCAGTATATAGCCTTATAAATTTGTTATTGACTCTTTCAGAGTTTATAATGCACTGCTAGTCAGATAATGACGTCTGATTCTACATTTTCAACTGATGTTGAAAGTGACTATTTGTCATTGTGAACACACTCAAGCACCACAAAGAAATGTGACCTCTGCATTTAACCCATCACACATGCACACGTGGAGCAGTGGGCAACTATCAGCAGCGCCCGGGGAGCAGTGTAGCAGGACTGTACCTTGCTCAAGGGAACCTCAGTGGTGCCCGGGCCGGGACTTGAACCTGCCACCTTCAGGTCCCAGGGGCAGTGTCCTACTACTACACTACTACTACTCCTGCTACTACTACTACTACTACTACTACTACTACTCCTACAACTCCAGTGTCCACTACTACACTATGTTGGTTCAAATGAAAATATTTATGTGAAACAGTATTTTTCCAACAGTATTTTGTAGATGGTATATTTGTATGATTGTATATGTTTCCTTATATTGGGGCAGTTTCCAACCCATTTAAACCTATTGGTTTAATTTGTGTTCAATTTTAATAATTATCGATAATACCATAAGTCGTCTGAGTCTTAATATTGATACCTGATTTAGGACTGGCACCACCATGGGCAGTGGTGGCCTAGAGGTGGGTAGTGGTGGCCAGTGACTGCCTAGTGGTTAGGACCATTCCCTTGTTAACAGAAGGTTGCAGGTTCAAGTCCTGGCCTGGGTACCACTGAGGTATCTTTGAGCAAGGTACCGCCCGGCTTCACGGCTCCCTGGGTGCCCGCTGCTCCATGTATGATTGTTTAAATGCAGAGGTCACATTTCATTGTGTGATTGAGTCTGTTCACAATTACAAATAGTCACTTTTACTTTATTTTCACTAGTTTGCATATAACATATAACAGATCCTCCAAATTCCAGGTTACATAATTTCTAGTCTTATACTATTCACATTTTATGACTAAGTCTGTGTTTATGTGTGATGAAATGGATGTATGAGGCAACCACTTGGCTCTTTAGATATATTGTGTATTCCATTTGGTGACGTTCCAGCAGTTATTAGGAGCTCTGGTTTCCTCTGTAAATCTTCCACTGCCTCTATTCTTCACATTCCATTCCGAGGAACAGGAATACAATGACAAACAAGAGGAAATATTAAAATAAAAGCTGTTTCATGCTATAGATAAACTAGACGTCTGGGCAGTTTCTAATGGGTTTTAAAGCCTGTTATATCTCATGAGGAGGCTGCAAAAATACTGCCTCAATCACATAATGTTTTTTGGAGAAATTAGCAGTCTACTTTTATAGTGAGTAATGCATATTTTAGTTTAGAAATAATGAATTTAATTGGATTTGTCATCACTTGTGTAAATGGTGTACACAAATATTTAGGTCTTTAAATTTGTTGACCCCTGGTGGTGTTTTCACCCATTAGAAAAATGCAAGCCATTTTGATTGCGCACTAACTAGACATTTTTATTATAATGGCATATTAAAAAAGTTTATGTAAATCTGGCATGTTAGTAGGTAATGAGGAGGGAGGGCAAAAACAGGAACACAGGAAAGATGTGTAAATCAAGGCTCCAGAGAAGCCCACCCTCCTTATTTCGTCTTGGCTTTCATACCTAATTATAAGAAGCTTTATTCTACTGAATTATTTTTATTGGGTAAATATATTTGCATATTTTACAGAGGGTGCATGTGAATAGAGTTTTAGAATAAACCACTGTTGGACTTGTGGAATTGCATTTTGGTATTTCCCAATAGATAGGCTCACTCATGGCCGAATAAATGTCCTGTTCTCTGAGGCAGCTATAACTATTATGATTCAGCAGTGCTGTTCTTTTCTAACAGGCACTTTTTACTGCATGAGCGGGTCCTGCCTCAGAGGGTCGACTGAAGCGGCAGAGCCATGTCTCCTCCGCGGCTCACCGGTGCATTGCGCTCTTTCTCTACGGTCAGCAAGCAGGAAGACTTCACACTCAAGCTTTATGATTTGAAGGCAAGGCACACTGTCTCCAACTCATTCTCAGAACAAATGTTTTAGCTTTTTGAAGTTTCTGATAGTGTCTCTCACGGGTATTTATTATAATAATGTGGCTAAATATGTTGATATCAATGGCTGTTTGTGTTAGTCCGTGAATTTTTTTCTGTATATTTAAGTGGTTTGGATTAAAAATGAAAGACAGTTATAAATGCATTTTTTATGAGCCACCAAGTAACAGTATCTATTGTAAATAATCATATAGTCATGTAAAAAAAAAAAGAAATGCATCTCATGGAAACTGCTGATTTTTTTCAACATATTTGAACAAGCAAACATTACACCCTCTTAAATACAGTGCCTTCCGATAAACACATTACACATAAAATTAACATTTTTATCATTTAAAATATAAAAAATGTAAACTTGTGACAGCACACACTTACTTTTATTACACCTTCAAGTCCAATACATTAGAATTAGGTGTTCTAGATTAGGCACAATTGATTAGAACCTCTCGCAGGTGGAACCTCTCTTATTTAAACCTGACCTCTAGGGTCTGGTGTTCTCTTTGTGTGCTGTGTGGGGTCATCATTCCAGTAACTAAAAAAACTGTCTAAGAACTTTAAATAAAGGCTGTGGGTCTGGCATCAGGTTTTAAAATATATTAAAATTGTCTTAAATTAATTATTCCACTTTAAGAAAATCATCTAAAAGTAGTGTAGATTTCAATTGACTGTTAATTTGTCCAGGATTGAATGCCCAACAAATTCAGTTAAAAAACAGACCATTTAATGTGAAAAGAAGTGACCAAGAGCCCCAGACGTTTATCACTGGATCAGCAGTTTTTGCAACTGCTTGTGTCAAACTGAATGCATCTACAATGGGCAAAGAAATACAAATAAGAAAGAGAGACGGATTTGACCAGAATGTGAGATGTGTCAGGAAAAACAGCAAAATCAGAGCAAGACTATAGTTTGCCACAGAACATACTGTATAGGTAGAGACCAGACATTTGGAATAATGTGGAAAGAGTTGTTGGGCCACTGTAACAGTACAGTACAGTACAAATGTGTGGCATAGACCAAATACAGCTTTTAAGGGGAAGAACTGTAAAACATGGTTCTGAAAATGTTGTGGTTTGTATATGCTTTGGTTGCCTTATGGACTGTGCAGCTTCCAGTAATTGATTCAGCTATAAATTCTGCATCATATCAAAGAGTGCTTGGAGATAATGTGAGACTGTCCGTCCAAAGGTTGAACCGGAGGTGGACTTTTCAATGATAATGATTCTAAGTGCACTAGAAAATCCACCAAGGCTGAAAAAGAAGAAAGGATTTTCAAAGCCCATTGAAATGGGTTTGAAAAGGGCAGTACATGTAAGAAAACCTTCATACATCTTGAACTCAACTGCAGGAATTTTACATGACAGATTGGTCAAATATTTCAGCAACCCAAAGTCAGTGAACAATTATGCAAAATGGAGAAGTTCATTCTGCTAAATGAGACAATATTAGCTTCTGAGGCCAAGGGTGTGCTTACTTTCTACCAAAAGAATATTACATCTGTTAATATTTTTGCTGATTAAATGAATGAAAAAAGCTATTTGTCTTTGTAGTTTTGTTCAGTTAGATCACCTTTATTTGTAGACATTATTTCAAAGAGGGTGAATTGTTTGCTTTTTGAAATATGTAAATCGTAATAATATAGTTTTAAAAAATAGTAAAAAATAAGCATTTTCCATGGGCTGTACTTATTTTTCCAAACGACTGTATGTATAGACATAACAATGTTATATTTTTTTTTCTCTTGGCCCTGTTGTATTAAAAAAAGTTTATGGAACCTTGGTTTTAGTTTGAATTAGGAAACTTACATTGAGGCTTAAAAACTCACTCAATGAACAGAAAGCTTTGGATGACAAAACAAAAAGAAACCAGCAAAGTTCAAATTTAGCAAATTAAACTGCTGTGACTAATGAATGTTATAGTGTTAAGATCATGACCATCTCTATATCAGAAAGTGTTTACCAAACTCGCTCTGTGATGTTCTTGGGCATGTACTTCTATTAACCTAGTCCCATGTGTTATTTATTTGCCTGCGCCTGACAGGTTTTTTCTTCCTTCCTACCCTCCCCTTGTTTCTGCTTAATCTGTCTGGCTCCTGACTTTGCTTTTATTTGGCTTTTTAGGAGGTGGCAGATTGCTCTTCAGATCATTTTGAATCACCTTCTTGACTTTGAATTTAAATCCTTAGAGCAGTAAAGCTGCTGTTTTGGGCAAGACAAGAGAGATTTTCCTTTATTTAGAACTTGTTCACTTGTTTTTGAAAACCCCACAGTGCTGATGCATGGTGTTAACATTCTTTGCTGCCCATATTGCAAAACAATCCTAGCCTGATAAAACTAAGGTTCACTCTATGTTTATTCACACCTATGTAATATTTAATTTGATGTGTCATTTTAAGGATTTTTTTAAACTTCTCTTTCAAAAATATTCAACTCAACCTTTTTATAATGCTGTAATTTTCAGGCCAAGCGTCTGAAAAGGCAGGAATTATTTGCCAGAGAGGGCCTGACATGGCAAAAGGTTGTCCAGTTCTTTATACAACACCTGGAGAAGAAGGAGCAGCAGATAACCTCTCAAGAGCTGAAAAACATTCTGCAAGCAGCCAGACAGATAGGTATAGTAATTAACTGATTTCTCCAGAAAAAAACCCACAATCATTAAACAAGTTTGTCCACATCGTTCTTAGCCTTTTGTGCTCAATATGTTTTCTTTTCCATCAATTTGCTCTGCTCCATTTTGCAGCGCACATTAAAGAGCAAATTGAATTAGCTGACACTTGTGTTAATGTAATTGAACCACCATAAGGTTAGGGTCGTTTTCCTCACGCCACCAACCTGCACCCATTTTGAACTTCATCAGTCACAGAGGTGACCGGACTTGTAATGGCTCTGTGTGGATCACCCCACAATAGTATTTAGCTGTCCTGATGTGTTTAATAATTAGATTAGATGCAAATCCCCCAATTCAGCTATAGTCAAACAGGGTTGCATGCTGAGTCCTCTCCCACTGCTCATATTACTGTTCTGATCCTGTTGGCAGGGGGAATGAGCTAAGTTGGGGTGGGGGGGCCAGGAAAGCAGCAGGGCAGGGATTGGAACATGGCAGGACTCCCTCTCTGCTGCTAATCCCATCGTAGTTCTCATGAATACTAGAGAGACTATGGTCACAGCAGGTGAGGAACATTTATGGTGGAAATGAATGAGAATTGTGAAGGACATAAAGTATCCAAGCTTTTTGTCACCAAGTGGCTACAACTGTCCTTGATATTAGTCCTGAGCAGGTTGATGCTGCTTTGTTGGTTTCTTGTCATTTTTCTCCCATTAAAGCTGCAGACACACTGCTGCCGTATACATAACTATTTTTTTTTAATTGAAGACCCATTGAAACAGTTGTTGTATATTGTAAACATCCACTAATGTTAAGCTTATTTGCTTGTCGGCTCACTTTGCAGCAACTGCACTGAAGTAAGATGTGTGGCTTAAGGACCTATAAACATAAATTAAAATAGAAATTGGAAAAGTTTTGACATGCCACACATTTAGAAGTACGCTGGACTGGATGGTATATCATCAGTCAGTATGCATTGCTAAAGAATGTTCAGACAATGTTGCTGTTTCCTCCGGGATTAATAAAGTTTTCTTAAAGATAGAAGTATACATAAAATCATTTGCTAAAATGTTATTGTAAAACAACAAAAGAGTTAAAAGACTAGTACACTAATTTCTGCTTAATATAGATGTAAGCTAATAGCCAGGACTTATTGGCACAACAAGACTAATATTGCTAATAAGCACTAGAACTCAGTATTCACCCAAATTCACCCCAAAATTTTGCTTGCATTGATTAAAATAAGAGTATAATGTAGTATCTGAAAACCTTCACATATGTGCTTTTCACTTTCCATATGTATTAAATGAATATGTGGAAACTTAGCTGTGAAAACAACCTTTTTTGAATTCAATTTTTTTTGTAACAAATGCCAATCATTTGTGCATATCAGCCTGTTCTGCCTAGACCAGGATTGCCCCACCCCATTCACAGTGAAGTTATAAGTGTTTCAGCCTTGCTTTTTGATCGAGGCATAATATAGGGCAGCCATTCAGAGCAGATGTCATTTTTAAACATACAATAGCTTGAATTGGGAAAAAGATGTTGGAAGATGGTCATCTAAAATGAAATGCATTTTTTTTGTAGATAAAACTACACAAACACAAACATCATTAGTTGACCCCTGTCAAAAAGTAGAAAATGGGCACAGACTTGGTGTGGTTCATATTCACTATGTAAATCACTCTGTAGCTGGAACTAAACAATGAAGACAAAATATTATTTCATTTTCTTATATATTTCATAATCACAAGCACCACTCTGAAGTTCTTTTTAGTAAAAATGAGACAAATGTTAATTACATTCATTGTATAGGGGACATGACTGTACATTCAGTATGCACTACATAAAACATACTTTCTGCAGTTTGCACACAAGCCAGAGTCTGTTTCAACCAGGTTCAAACACACTTCTCTCATTTTACATATTTATAAATGCACAAAAATGAGCAATTACTCATAGGCAGTGTGTGCAGTAGAGAGTGAGATGCATTCAGTGAATTTTAATTGGACCAGATCCTTGTCTTGCCTCTTCTTGCTCACATTTTCTATGTAAATTGGACAGTTAGCCCATTTTCCCATTATTAAAGTGTGGTCTGGCTGAGATTTTGTTGAAGTATATCTTATGAACTTGCTGGACATGTACAATGTAGAAAGTAGCTTTAATTGTTTCAGATCTCTACCTACATGTGTTAAAGGGATGCTCTCATTTTGTGATCTTGCTCTCATTGTGTGTTGCTGTCATCTCTTTGAATTTTGCAGTTGGCACAGATTATGGGCAGGATGCCATTGAAAGTGCTGCAGTCTTTTTGTTTAAGACATTCCACAACAAAGACCAGGTCGGCCATGAAGAGACACGGGCCATTAAGCAAATGTTTGGCCCTTTCCCGGGTTCAGCTGCTGAGGCGTCATGTGCTGCAGTGGGCAGATTGGTGTCTCAACTTGGAGAGTCCCAGGTGGAGGCTTTCGTCCAGACACAGAGCTCCTTCAGATCTGTTGATCGTGGGGCTACCTTTGGACGGAACATCTCCTTTTCCTTTGACACGTATGCGCTGGACACCCAGGACACCTTGCCCTGGGAGGAGGAGCATGGAGTGGGTCAAAGTCTGGACTTCAACAGCTTCCTGAACAACCATGCTGGTGGGAGTAGAACGGGAGTAGAGACAGTTGGATCATGCTCCGTTGGTGCTCCAAGCCAAAGCAACACTGACAGCTCTATCCTCAGAAGAGAGGTGGAGAAATATCTGTGTGGAGGCAACATGGGCTCATCCAGTGCTGAGGAACTTTGTTCTTCCTTGTTTGAGATGCTGGCCTCCACCAAGAGTGATGATGAACTGCAGAATGAGGTGAGCTCTAATCACTGTTAAGCTACTTTGTGCTTTCTTCAGTAAACTCACCAATGTTGCGAGTAGGTCCCAACCAGTTAAGTACCCTTAACAAACATGGGTTATAAGGTCATAACATGTCTTTGTGGTTAATTAGCTCAATCTCTTGTGAGAAATCTGGCTTTTACTAAAATTAAATCTTATTAAAATATTTAGTTTACAAAACCAAGTTCCTCTAAACTCCAATTAATGATTTCTCTGATATTTTCAACGTAAGATTGACCTTTTTACCTGTCTTGACAAGAGTGCTAATAATTGTAGAGCTGGCTGTATATTGATTCATCAGCCAAGATCCCACAAGTTTATTGGATGTCTCAGTGAAAATCCTTTTGATAATCTACATCACACCACTGAAAAAAAATCCTTAGTAGAGGCTGCAAAACTCACATTGCTCCCTTTCACCCTTGTGTTTCTGCAATACAAGCTGATAGAACCCACAGAACACAATCACACAAAAGTCACAGCATTTATATATCAGCCAGGCCCTAATTAAACCATTTTTAAAGTCTTACAATTGTCCAGTGGTGTGTTTGCTGTAAATAATGCGCAATATGGTGTCTTTCTTCAACATGGTAATACACCATTTTTGTTTGTGATAAAGATAAATATTGAAACTGCCCTGCAATTTGCCACAACAATAAAGCACCACCACACCAAGTTTATCCTAATGTATGTTCAATTTTTCTATCATGTTCTTAGCTAGAAAACGTGGTCCT
This sequence comes from Arnoldichthys spilopterus, assembly GCA_037974385.1. NCBI lineage: Eukaryota > Metazoa > Chordata > Actinopteri > Characiformes > Lepidarchidae > Arnoldichthys > Arnoldichthys spilopterus. The sequence continues at coordinate 13,650,599 of JBBPDA010000009.1, read as the reverse complement.
GTGTCGCTGTGCAGGATGCATGTGTATGTGCCCAAGTACTGATACAACATTGTGTTTTCACCAAGGACATACGCCTTTTCTTTCCATAATTGTGTGACTGTATCTAACATTGAAGTGGAAGTGGAAGCAAACACAGTAATGCTGTGTAAATTTTAATTAAATATTAATATAATGCAGCTGAGTAAAAGTTGAGATTGCAGAATATTGTCCATTTTTAATTTAGCCTTGAAACTGTAATTATTTTAGTGGGAAAGAAATGTCAATCAAACTTTACTGTTCAGCTTCATTTTGTCTAACGCAGTGGTGTCTGTGGTAGCTAAGCTTATTCAGATGCATTTTTGTCCAAAACTATTTTGCCTGATTGAACAAATTAGCACAAAAGCCATGTTAAATATATTTCCTGAAAGTGAATGTGGTTTTCTTTGGATGGTCATAAAGGTATACAATTTTGTATAGGCATGATGGTGAAGTCAAGTTTATTTCTATAGTGCTTTTTACAACTGACGTGGTCACAAAGCAGCTTTACAGAAACTGGGTTCGAACCTCCAGTGAGCAAGGCAAAGGCGAACAGAGGCAAGAAAAAACCCTAAAGTTGTAGGAAGAAACCTCAGGAGGGCTCAGAAGGGGGAACCCATCCTCTTCTGGTGGACACCAGATAGCAATAACAAACAAGAGAAAAGGAAAAAAGAATACATAAAATTGTATATATATATATATATATATATATATATACACACGTGGACAAAATTGTTGGTACCCTTCAGTCAATGAAAGAAA
>JBBPDA010000009.1:13638130-13649105 GCA_037974385.1 Arnoldichthys spilopterus | reverse complement strand
TTATTTTTGTGACCATTTTGAGTTTTTCTTTCATTGACTGAAGGGTACCAACAATTTTGTCCACGTGTGTATATATAAAATATAAAAATAATAATAGTTCTCAGTATAAATAGGTGGCAGCAGCTCCTTGTGTACAGGTGCCGCAATGACCTTTGAACAGTTCTTTGAAGGATAGGGCTGTTCATATGGGCTGGAGCGGGTGTGTTAAAATCCGCAAAAAAAATTTCAACCAGAAGTAGGGTATCCGGGTGTGTCATGCTGGTCAGCAGACAGCAGAATGGGACCAGATCACTGGTATCTCAGCATAGTAGCTCAACAGAGAGGAAGATATATAATAATCTAACCGAGAGGTAACAAAGGCATGAACTAGTTTTCCTGCATCATGTAATGACATTATATTCGTTATCAGAAAGAAGGCAATTGTAGTAATATTATCTACATGGGCTTCAAATTAAAGGTTGGGGTCAATGATCACACCAAGATCTTTCACTGCTGTGCAAGATGAAACAGAATGGCTCTCCAAAGTTAATGTGTGATTGGACTGCTTTTTCCGAGCTGCAAGTGGCCCTGTTATAAGTACTTCTGTTTCATCAGAGTTAAGTAGTAGGAAGTTTGAAGCATCCACTGTCTAATGTCCTTTACACATTCCTCAATTACATAAAGTTGGTGTTTCTCGCCTGGCTATGTTGAAACATATAACAGTGTGTCATCAGCGTAGCAGAGGAAGTTTACTACATGTTTTCAAATAATATGACTTAGTGGTAACATATACAAAGAGAAGAACAGGGGGCCTAAAATTGAGCCTTGTGGTACACCAAACTTTACCTAGGTGGGTGTAGAGAATTCACTGTTTACATCTACAAACTGATATCGATCAGTCAGATAAGACCTAAGCCATGAAAGGGTCGTTCCAATAATTGAAAAAATAAAAACATTTTCTAGTCTGTCAAGGAGGATGGTGTGATCAATAGTATCAGAGGCTGCATTAAGGTCGAGTAGCACAAGTAAGGAGACACAGCCCTGATCAGATGCAAGTAAAAGGTAATTTACTACCTTTACCAGTGCTGTCTCTGTACTATGATGAGGCCTAAAACCTGACTGGAATATTTCGTGGATGTTGTTCCTATGTCCAGAATAGTGCCATAGCTCTTTAAGTTCCAGCATCATTTAACCAGTAATGTTTACAGAATGAATCACATCAATTTCAAGCTGATTATCTGGTTATATATAGCTAGCTGATGTATTGAACACTGAAAGAACATGCTGCTTTCCTTTTCTTCTTTTTGAGCTTTCAGCTATTTCTGCAGATACTGATACAAAAAATATTTTTAAAAAATGCTGAAATTGGGAAAACATCTATCTGTATTAGACCCGCATATAAGTTTTATATATTTATTATTATTATTATTATTATTATTATTATTATTATTATTATTATTATTATTATTATATCTTCCAGAGTATTAATGCATTATTAAATATTGGTTTAAAAGATCATTCAAATTTCCACTTATGTTTAATGCAATTACTAGTGGCTTTTACTGATGTAACACGGTTAGTCATCTTCAGCACAGGAATCATTAGTACTTTAAGAGTCTTTATTGACATTTTTTCTTCTTGTTGTGGCCTCCTGCAAGCTGTTGAAAGTAGATAAATAAATTAAAGAGAGGTTGACGCCATATGATTATAAGAATTTGCTTTCTTTTTAAATGAAAAGATTTTAATGAAATTGCAAACAAATAATGTTTGTATCAGAATACTGTTTTAGAATTCAAGGCAAGATTTGTGAATAATATGAAAATGTGACTTGCTTTATACAGCTAAGCTTAATGAGGGTAACATTGTCCGTAGGCAGTATTTTTCTGGAACAATACCACAGAAAATAAAGGAATTTTAAAAACAAGTAAGTAAGTCTTAAAATATAAAGACTTTGTGCTGCTACTGAGTAATGAGGACATATTAGGTAGCTTCTTTGGTAGAAGACCCTTTTAGTAAAGGCACTGGGTACTGAAAAGGTCAAACATATGATTTCAGTGTAGTGTTAGACACAAGGCTTCATTGGGCTAAAGGATTATTCTTTTTTATATAAAAAATCACAGTTCCAAAGAGAGCAATTTTTGTTCATTGTTTATAATTGCACTTATTGGAAAACTGATTTCTAGTTTACAAAGTAATTACAATTTATATTACCAGCAATGTTGTCGGAGGAAATGGCCAGAAATAACGTGCAGGTGGTTCAGTTCAATGCAGTTTTATTTATATAGCTCTTCTTTACAACAGAAGTCACAAAGCTGCATTATGATTGAATGATCTGTTCAAGGGTAAACACTGGCTGAAACCTCAGTGATAGTAGATCAGAATGAAAGGGGATGGGTCAGATCCTATAGTCCCAATGTAGCTGTCGATAGCACGGGCTGACTGAAAATATCTGTGACTGTGTCTGCCTGTAGATTACTTAGTCCTATCAAACGTAACCAAACACCCATGTACAGGACAGCACAGCCAGAGCTGAGAGTCTGGCTCGCTACGTTCAATGTTGAAACCTTAAAATAGAAAGAGTGGATATTATGGTGTTCTGGACCAGAAATAACAGGTCATAGTATAAGTCAGAAAATTGCAATTACATTACATTAACATTGCTGCTTTTTGAAACTTTTAAGAGTAACTGAGTCAGTCCTTTTCTTCTAATGTAACCAGAGCACAAACCTTTCAACCACCGATATGCAGACCCCTTGCCATTTTGGATGAGTCTGATTTAGTTTCAGAAGTTTAAAAAGCTAATGCAGGCATTACAGAAATATTATTTATTAAGGAGGTGCTATTTCATCCATGTGAAAGCAAGAACATATGTTGAAGGATAAAAGGTGCTTCATGAAAAATGTTACACTGCACTGCATTTGTATAGCACATGATTGTTGTCTCCCTAGCCCAAAATCTCAAGCACACTGTTAATCATCAATTGTGCCTAACAATAAAAGGAAGTGATTGTAAAAAGGTTTTTACTTTTTTGCATTTGCTTTTGGGAGCTTAAGGAGCTGTAGGCTTTGACTACATGTCTCATGCATTTTTGTATGCAACGGTTTAGTCTTTTGCATGTTTTTAAAGCTTTTGTCTTCTCCACCTCATCCTTATATGATTTTGCACTTTTATTCCTTTAGTTTCTTTGTTCTTCCTAATCGTCTGTGATAAGGTGACATTGTTGGCTTCTGCCCTAACCCCCCTACCACCCCCTAAGGTTTAAGTATAAGGTGTAGGGCCTGAGCTCCATCACGTTTTAATGTTCCTCACGTAGTTGGCATTTGGAATGTAACTCTCCTACTGACATCTTTAGATGTAGGATGCCCTTTGTGTTGTAGGCCATCCATGCTTCTCTCTGCAAGTGCGTCCAAAGTCAACAGCAAAGTTGAAAGCATTTCTACTAGCCTACACTTGAGAGTGCTTTTGAAGAAAAAAAAAAGTACAACCCAGCTTCTTAATGCTTCACATTTGTACTTTAAAAATGTAATTTCATGCAATATCATATGCAGTAGAGGTGAACAAAAGTAGGAGAGAATCATGAGAAGATAACCCTGGCTTAAAGTTTTTTTTAAATTAGGCTAGAGAATATCCTAGCAGAAAATGTCACTTTTTATTGTGTTAAAGAGAGCTTTGCATGCACTACATTAAATGTTATGTTGGATCTAAAAAATGTCTGCTAAATGCTGTAAATGTAAATGTAAATGCAAGTCCTTCCTAAAATGTTCTGTTGTAAAGTATATTTTATTTTATATGGTCATGGGGAAAAAGTACATTCCCTGGAAACTGCTGATTCATCTGTATGTACTGTATTAAAGAGGATCAAATGTTTGCTTGTTCAAATATGTTGGTATATATAAATATAAATAAGTACACCAAATGAAAATTGATGATTTCTTTTCACATACAAACATATTTGAATAAGCAAGAGTTTCACTGTATTAAATACAGTGCCTACAGATAAAGGTTTTAAAATAAAGCACAAGGGAAATGGCTTTTTCATTCATTTATTCAACAAAAATATCATTGGATGTAGTGTTCTATTCTTTTGTACCATTCTCCATGGGGTGTATTTATTTTTGTATATATCTGTGTAAATTTGACTTCCTGTATATATACAGTATAACCTTAGTACCAGTAAAGGGGGGGGGTGTAACTGTAACTAGTGTTATATAATCAGTGACGTTTGAAAGCAGCATCTGTTTAATGTGATTAAAAAAATAATAAGAAGTATATTCTATATAAATGTAGCTAGAATGTTTAATGACTGGAGAACAAGCAGAATCATATTCTCTCTTCTTCTGTTTCTTCATATTTATGTTGCAAAATTTGCTTGACTACCCTATCACAGCCATTATTTTTCCCTAAATCAACCAGAGCCACATTTGCTTATTTTAATTTGTAGCTCAGTTGGTAAGTAATTGATAATGACACGGTTTTAATAAATTTGGCTCTGTACTTCAACTCTGTACTTTAAGGACATTTTCAATGTCTTGTGCAATTCAGCTTCCATAAAATATTACCAACATGGATTACAAGTAGCACAGTATTTTCCAAATCAGTGTTTAAATATTAAACTGATATGCTTAAGCAATACATTTTCAAATCCTAAATGAGTTATTTGCCTGCAGATATTTCAAAGAAAATAAAATGTTCAAACTTATAACTTCAACAGAGGGAAACATGTCCAACAATAGTACTTTTCCTGCTTATTTGGACAGAATTGTTTCCCTTTTCACTTTCTTTAATACAGTGTCTACAGATAAAGGTGATATACTTGAACAAAATCACAAGGAAAAGTAGCTTTTTCTACAGATATTTTTTGTGAAAAAAGTAGAAACATCCTTAGCCCTAGTACTGGCCGCATAGAAGTAATTTCTTTTACGCATTATGCATAATTGTCATTCAGCGTCTGACGTTCGTTGGCCTAAATATTTGACCATTCTTCCTTGCAAAATTCCTTCAGTTGAGTGTGAGGTGTTTAAGGGGTTTTCTGGCATGTACTGCCCTTTTCAAATTGCACACAATTCAGTAGGTTTCAGAAGCCATTCTTTCTTCTTTCTGAGACATTCCTTGGTGGATTTTCCAGTTCACTTCTAATCATTATCCTGTTGAGAGGTCCAGCTACGATTCAACTTCCCCTTTTGGGCAGATGGCCTCATATTATAACCAAGCACTCCTTCATATGATGCAGAATTTTATAGCTAATTCAGTGACCTCAGGGTGCCCAGTCCCACATGCAGCAATGTGACCTCAAACAATACGATTTCCACTATGCTAAAAACTGGTATGGGATTTCTTTCTTGAAAAGCCTAAAAAAATTGTTCTACCCTGCTGTGGCTACATAACTTTATCTAAATTATTTCACAAGACCTGTCCTTTTGTATATGTTCTTTGGGCAACTATAGTTTTATTAGTTATAGTTATAGTTTTGCTCTAATGTCCTTTTTATAAAGCAAAGGCTGTTTTTCCCGCATTCCTCCCATGCAGATGAAATTTGTCCAATTTCTTTGTGATTGTAGACTTATGCACTTTCACCCCAACAATTGCATTTGTAACAGTCTGATATTCTAATCAATGGCACCTAATCTGGAACACCTGATTATAATTTTATGGACTTTAAGGTGTCATTTATGGAAGGGTGTACTTACTGTTTCCACGTTTTTATTTAAGTCTAAAATATCTACAAAATTACAATGTTGTTTGTCAACATCATTGTTGAACTCTAATTATAAATAATTATTATAATAATAATATATTATATACATATATAATAATATATGTATGTGTGTATGTATGAATGATCATGCTTTTTCACATGACCATATAGACATGTACAAAAAAGAATACGAAATAATATCCACATGTTACCCATTAAGCAGTGTTTCAATTATGAGACAATGGAAACTGCATAATGACAACCCAGGGACTGCTTAGGCAAGGTCGTCCCTCAAAATGCAGCATTAGGACTTGTCAGAGAATCCACAGAGAAAACAACAATCATTTCAGTGGCTAAGACCGGAGTGAAGGTGTGCCAGTCAACAATATCAAGAGATCTGTATACACTTGGTCTCTATGGGAGGGTGGCTAGAAAGAAGCAATTACAGAGAAAAAAACACTTTTTGGAGTTTGCCAGAAAGCAGAGTGGCCCATCTAAGATGTGTAGTAAGGGTTTGTGGTCAGATTCTAAGATCTGCTGACAAGTAATGAATTTGGACTTGAAGATACATGTTGGAATAGCTGTAAATGCAATTACAGACAAATCAGGATTTGAAATTAAATACGTCTGAAAGGTATAGTATGCTATAAGATGTGTTGATCAAGGTCCTGCTGCAAGTGTAATATACTGATAGAGGAAAGAAGAAATAGGACATAGGCACAAGAACTAGGTTTTCTTTGGATATCCTGATATGGTCTTCTAAGGTCCTCCATGTTGTTGGTTATTGCAGTGTGTTTTTAAATGCTACTTCTGAAATTAACGATATTAATGGGGAGACTGTCTCCATTTTTGCTGCAAAAACAGCCTGTACTCTTCTAGGAAGGCTTAACACTAGATGCTGGAACATTTCTTTGAGGATATAATTCAGCCACAAGAGCATTGGTAAGGTCAGGTACTGATGTTGAATGATAAGTTCTAGGCTTAGAACTCCAACACCAAACTCCACCCCAACGTATTCCAAAGACACTGTGTTGTGCTCTGTCAATGCAGTGAATGTTATTCCATTGCACCACAGATCAAAACCTGAAGGACTATTTGCCCCTCTAGCTGATACAACTGGATACCCCAGAGCATCCCATTTTATCAGCAATGCTTTTATATGGATATTGCTGTATGTGCTCATTTGAACACCTGTGTCATTAATGGATGCACCTTTTAACTCACTGAAATCATTAATGATGAGGAATGTCTGGACTACTTTGGGACATATTGGGTAATATACATGCCTTATGTTTGATTTACCTCTGATGGATTGTCTTTTTTTATGTGATACCCAAAACCATATCAGATGGCATTAGTCCTCATGATAGTCCTTATAACAGCGTGCCTCAGCTATAGACATGTTCTGTTACTTGCACACAGCTGACTAAGAAGCAACTGTAAACTTTTCTTTGCTTATATTTCCCTAAACTGGAGAGGCATGAAAATACAGTGATTCCTGTTTTGGTTTTCCTGTGTAAAAGTAAATAATCTCGATTTAAAGCTGACATTCTGCACTTTAATGCCATTACTGTTCCATTTAAAAGCTAACGGGCAAAACCAAAACAGGGTTGTTGTTTTTTTGTTATGTAGAATGCTCATTACGTTCAGTGTTTTGAACATGAGTTGTGTGCTGGCTTTAAGGCTTTAATAGGTTTGCTTGGTGTTTTTTTGTGGTACTAAGTGCCAGGTGGCTGTGTTCAGCAGGCTGAGCAGCAGATGAGATACTGCTCCAGACTTAGGGCTGTGGGGGATGATAATTGCCAGGTGCTCACATTTGGCATACAGAAAGTTTCATGTTCTGACTGCAGTAGGAGTGTATTCATTTTTCACATTTTTGGTTTAGTGCTGATGAGTCTATCATCTCTCTCTTTTTTGTACACACAGCTGTTTGAGTTTCTTGGCGCTGAGGGGTTTGAGATGATCTCTATACTTCTCCAGAGAAGGTCCGATATTGTGGACTCACTCCTGTCTGCACCAAATGACAGCAAACCCACCTACCAAACAGGTGAGTTTTGTAGAAGCACGGTGCTGTGGCTCAATAACAACATCACAATGTCGATGAAGCTCAGAGTATAGTGTTGCAAATACGTATTAAACTCTTGGAGATTTCACCACATACCATCTGCAAAAGAGGACCTCAGCCTCTGCCACACACTATGACAAAAAAGTGACAGGCTTTCCTTCTTACTTATTCAGTTATACACGTTCCTCAAAGTGTGTTTAACAAAAGTGTTGATAGAAACTCCAAAGGTCACTGAACGAACTTCAGTGAGAATTGGGAATTTTATTTTATTTGAAGAAGTTGGGTACTTCCTTGCGATACTTTAAAGTGACTTGAAATCACACAGTCAGGGTTTTCTCTTTAAAAGGGTTAAAGAGTCTAAAACCTCTTAAATGTCTTAAATAAGAATTGTATGGTCTTAAAAATGGATTGGATTATGTGGAATATGGATTAACGTATTGTAACAAAACTACACAACCAAACCAACATGAAAACAATACCCACTAAAGCAAACCGCAGCCTGGTCAGACATTGGCATGCCGCCAGCATCCATTTTGTTGTGATGTATTGTGTGGCCTAACATGGCATCATCTCTAAAAACAAGTAAAGAAACAATACATTAAAGTTGATTCTGTTCATTTTACTTTTATCTAATATAGGAAATTGCAATTTGAGAAGGATCTGGCTCAAGGAAACCACATTTAGTGGTTAGTTGAAACCAGATGAAAATAACAAATGCGGATGCTGCTCCTCTCAGAAAACAATACTGGGTGATGGCAGGCATTTGCTGGTGGTTTTTATGGTGGCTTTGCCTGAAGTTCCTAATTTGAGTGTTTTCACACAAGAGGAGCAGCATGAAACACTCAAATTAGGAACTTTAGTTAGTATAAAGGCATTAGAGCCATAGGAGAAGTCAGGCAAAGCCACCATAAAAACCACCAGCAAATGCCTGCCATCACCCAGTATTGTTTTCTGTTCACACTGGAAGCATTACCAAAATCCAGCTCCAGTGCTTTCTACTTTTTACGCATGCACACACAGTCTTACCTCCTCAAACAAACAAACTTTTTACTATTTTTTTTTGTGTGATTTAATCAGTCAACATTATCTTAAGTAAAAATTACAAGATGATAGTCTGATATTCTCATCAGTTTATTCTCATATATGACATAATATGTACACACAAACATGATTTTAGCTACAGCGATATGCACAAATCTGTTCAACAGAATTCTTTTAAAGTGCATTATGGTCCCATGAAAAGGGGTTTGGTTGAGAAGTTGGTGAAGTTTAAAAGGAGAGAAAGGGTTACAAAAAGACACTGGCTTCTGTTTGGCTGGATTCAAGCAGATGGGTATTACAAATGATGGAAATTCAGCACCCTGTCTGCTGAACAAGTGACAAAGTGTACTATAATGACAAACTGCAAAGCATGTCTGTGAATATGCTTGTTAATTAGTTCCCATATCTATAACTTTCCTTTGCTCAGTGTGTTCTGTGTGCTTGCCTGAGCACAACTGTGTGTGTGTGTGTGTGTGTGTCTGACCCCTTTTTTATCAGTCAGCATTTATATTTTGTGCAACAGGAGCTCCTCTTTGGTAGAGTTGTTGGGTTTAACCATGCGGGTAAAAAGTAAGGTTTTATCACTTATCAGACTTTCTTTAGTGATATTGAGACTTCCAAATTTTAACAAATTTTACAAAACAAATTGGATTTAAAATTTTGGTTGTGGAGAAAAGTTTAAACAGTTCTTAGGAATGCTATAAGATACACATTTAAGGTAAGCAAAATGTCATCACTAGATGACACAAGCAGTGGTGATATTTCTTCTTGTTAAATGTAGTTGTTGGATGTAAATGGGTTAAGAATGTCCTTTCTTATTATTTATTAAGAGTGTAACAGTACAGTCCGATCGCTATTACTTTAAATGAACTTTGTGAGGCTATTTCTACCAAAGGTCTCAGGTTCGAGTCCCGGCCCGGGCACTACTGAGGTACCCTTGAGCAAGGTACCATCCTGCTACACTGCTCCCCGGGCGCTGTTGATAGCTGCCCGCTGCTCCACGTGTGCACGTGTGATAGGTTAAATGCAGAGGTTGCATTTTGTTGTGGTGCTTGAGTGTGTTCACAATGACAAATAGTCACTTACTTACACACTGTGGTTCACCACCTTGTGCCAATCTTCATGAGATGATGCTGATCCTGAGTTTCACATTGTAAGGATATTTTGGATAAAATTGGAATAAATTCAAAAGAAATAAATTAAGAATTATAAATAGTTTTATGGTCACGTATTCAGTAGATTTTGAACTACCCTGATCTAGATAAAATACTAAGCAATAATTTCAACTCCAAGTATATGACTCAATAATTATGGACATGTAGGGATTTAAGAGTATGGAATGAATTCTGTTCAATAAGCACGAAAGCAGCAAAAATGCATAAGGCTGGGTTTCAAAAGGTAGTCTGTCACAATTGACTACAATACTGAAATACTCTTATTTATATAGAAGTACAAAATAAATAGAAAAATAAATAAATAAAACTTAGAAGGAATGTTTCTATTTGTTCCACTTAGGCAAAACATTTCATTCTTAAGCCCTACCCAGCAAATAGAAAAAAAATGCAAAACATCTCTTGCACTAGAGAAGGACAGCAGGTAGATATATTATATATTATCAGATGACATCTTCTGTAACTTTATTATAAAAATGAGAAACTAATTTTCATTGTGTTGCTAACTTGTGAATGGCTCACAGTTTAAGGTTTTCATTTGGATCTTGTGCTCATGAAATTTGATTCTATGTTTACCAATCTTTGCATGCAGGCCACACCATGTTTTCTGAATGACTGCATGCACCGAACCACAGCTTCTGTGCCGTGATGGGTTGGGATGAATATACATAGGGTTATACCCCTATAAACAAGTCATAAAAAACAAAATAGCTCTGGTGTCCTGACCTCATGACATTGATAGGAGTCAAACTCGGAGCTCAGTGTTCAAAACCAATGTGCAGGCTGACTTTTTCAGGTAGGATTCATTACCTCATAAAATATATTTTATTTTTGTCAAATTACTCATTCTTAGTAACAATCCAATAAGTGTGCTTGCAATACTTTCTTTAAAAGAATATACGTCTCATATGCATATGCATATATATATATATGTATATGTGTTTGTGTGTGTGTGTGTGTCCGTGTGTGTGTGTGTCCGTGTGTGTGTGTGTCCGTGTGTGTGTGTGTCCGTGTGTGTGTGTG
>JBBPDA010000009.1:13606151-13618605 GCA_037974385.1 Arnoldichthys spilopterus | reverse complement strand
TGTGTGTTTGTGTGTGTGTGTGTGTGTGTGTGTGTGTGTGTGTGTGTGTGTGTGTGTGTGCGCGCGCAGGGAGCAGGCTTTTCTGCCTGCCCGCCGTTCCCCTGTGTTAGGCCGTCAGAGAGAATATGAGCGCCCTCGCTACCCTCATGTTTATGACGCTTATGCTGAAGCCACTAAAACCTCTGCCTTCATTGGAGGGACCAAGGTAAGACATTAGTTTAGTCAACAGTTGCATGACTTTTGAAGTTTATGATGTGGAAACAAACAAACAAAAGAAAAACAACCCTACTCTGGGAAGCATCACTGAGGTTTTAAGGTTTAAACCTCAGTGATGCTTCCCAGTGCAACACCATGCTGTTCTGCTGGTTTCTCACACAGTCTTGAGTTATCTAAAGCCTTGTTTTATAAGCTTATTTTATAATAGTTATTTAAATTCCTAATGGATATTTTCTCACCAGTGATTTGTAAACACATTTTGTGACTGGGTTTTAACACTCAAAGCATGTGTGCAAGTAAGTGCATGCACACATGTCTGTGTTTGAAGATATTAGCTGTTTAGTTAAACGTGCTTTTTTCACCCTCAACAGCTTCCATTAGCTTAGATTTACATGTGTATAAAAGAACACTTAAAACATATCCCTGGACAGTATGACACATTCAACAGCAGCAGTCATTTTGCAGGCTAGTGACTGGCCTTGGCTGCAGTGAGTGTTTGAGTTTGGAGGAGGGTGTGGGGAGCTAATGGATGGTAATGGTTCTGTCTCTTTGCCAGGTGGTAAATTGTAACTGGGTTTGGCTAATGCAGCCTGCTGTTGCTGATTTTTTTTTCCTTTTTTTGCCAGATGTTGCTGCCTGAGGGCATCAGGAGAGAGAATAATAAGATGTTTGAGCAGGTCGAGATTCCACACAATGAGCCTATGCCCATTGGCTTCCAGGAGAAGCCTGTCTACATCTCAGAACTGGATGAGGTTTGTGTTCACCCTCTGCCTCACTCTGCTCCCCTTTTACTCTTCTGTTTCTCCGACACTGTAAACTGCTCATATTCAACCTCAGTAATTATAATTTTGAACTTTGCTTTAGTAATTAGCTCTCCTGTTAATGAAACTGTCATGCCTAACTCTGTGGATCTTGTGCTCTTTAGCCTTTGCTGCTTTTGTGTGGTCAAGGAACAATGTATTTGAGTTGGAAATCTGTTTAAGAAAACTTTCAGTTATTTACTCCGTTATTTATACAATCTCCCAACAACTAATAAAAATTAAAAACAAGGTTATTTTATGTATCTGTTTAACATTAACTGTCTTTTTTCAGTTTATCACCTTTCACGTGCTCTTGATTCTATATCCAAAATTAGAAAATTTAAGTATTAAATGTAATTTGACAGACTTCCAATCCACAAGCTCTGCATTACATTAAATTACTAATAAACTCTCCATTAGCTATGACATAATTAAAATTGCAGCGCTTTCAATTTGAAAATTTGACTTTTTCAAATTGCAAAATAAAAATGATTAATTGTTTGGTCCCATTGTAGCCTAATGTAACTCTTACTAGGCTGACCATTGCCACTTCTGCTACTTAACTACAAGCATTTTCTGACAACAGGTGGGAACACTTTGATTTCTTTTGTGTGTTATTATACACACTGCAAATGTTTTCTTGTTATATGCCCCTTTAAGTGATGGGTCCCTGTCTATCTCCATGATGCTTTGGACACTCTTCACCTGTACTGCACTGCTCATTTAGGATTTGATCACTCAGAAAACATGTTACTTTTGTTTTTAGAAAGAATAAGATACTTGAGGGCAAAGCAACTCAAGCCAAAAAAAACAAACAAAAAAAGAAAAGTTTATTGGGTTTTATTATTATATATTACTTAGGACTGTTATAGCACAGCAGATAAAAACATAAATGAACATACATAACTATATGAATTAAAAACTGTTTTCATCAGAAAAGCTCCTTGCAAATGAAAACGTTTTGGCTCTAGCACATGTTTTCACTTTGGCACAGTAAGATCTGCTACAATATCGTAAATGCTGTATGCGTATATTAGGTGTCTCTTGCATCCATCTCTATAATATTTACATCCCATCTTTTCCTAAGGTACATTCCATAAGGCGCATTCTACATTCTACAGTGTATAGCAATATAGCATTGTACATTGCCACAGCCATGTATCATTGACTTAGCACAGTGAGGACTTTCATAATGTATTGTCATTTTGTTTTAAATTTACAACCATTTTACACTGTATATAAATGTTTGTGGGTGTGTGCATGTGTAGCCGTCTGTTGAGTGGGAGGTAGAGCGCAGATTTGATCAGTCTAGCAGTACTGGTGGAAAGTGTTCGCTCTTAATGGAGTCTGTGCAGCTCTCAGCTGTGTCACACTGATGGTGTGTTTTTGAACAGTCTGATGAGTAGATTGACAGGCCCACAAATGTCTTCCCCAGCCAGTCAGAGGCTACTGACTACAGGTTACAAAGATATCAATTTCCTCTAGATTGGTCTTAGCACTTAACCATTCTTTCTTCAAATTAAATTTGCCAAAAAAGGTTATTTAGGCTGTGACATCATCAAGGAACAACGACTTATGGTTTTCTTAAAAAAAAAAAAAAAAAAAGTCAGGAACGGGAAGTTTTTTATGAGATCTCCGATTGGCACCTTTTTCACTGTCCTTGTGTTTCTCTTTCTCGCTGCCTCAGCGCCATAATCTTCTTTTATTCATCAATCTAAATGACAGGCGTGCAATCATGGGTGAGTTATAGGGTGCGTCCTTATTCTCAGGATCAGTGAGTGTGACACAACGTTCAGTGAAGTTTTGGAGTTTGGAGCGGATTAATTAGCCATGCCATTGATTTGCTTGTTGTATTTGTGATGTGTGATGTGTTTGTTGGTTGAGGCTCAGGTGCAGGTACGTGTGTGCAAGTGTGAGAGAGGGTTACGACAGACACAGTTCACCACACAGGCTGTCATATACAATCTTCATCCAAAACACTGCCTTGGCCATGGCTGAGCAGCAGCCATGTCCTGTCAGGAATGTGCCCATATATGCATATTACTGGAGCAAGAATTTCAAGCTGGTGTAAATCAACATGAGCTCATGTTAAAGCTCATGTTAAACTCTCAGCTCTTAGAATCATTGTAGTGAGAGGTTGCTTCCTTTTTTCTGTTTTTCTTTTTGATTGAGACCTTAATGCCCTGCCGCCCACCCATGCACAGTCCCCTTGGCTTTTAGCCGCCCAAACGCTTGAGCAAGCGTGTGTGAACGGCAGACACTCAACCGGACAAGCAAATGAAGCTTGAAGCGGTGGCTTTTGGGAGCTGCCACTGGCGTCAAACATAATAACTACTCTGAGGAAGCAGGTAAAGTAGAGGAAGTGTAGTCCAAGTGCCCTAATGGAATGTGTGTGTGTGGGTGTGGGTGCTGGTGGGGGGGGGGGTCTTTCTAATAACAAATGCCTGACCTGCCTGCTGCCTACTTTGCCAAAGACCAAACAGCATTCTGCAGAAGGAAAATAAAGGGCAACTTTCTGAAAATAAAGCAGAAAGCAGCCGTCCTTTTTGTTGGGGAAAAAAATGATGCCTAAAATTCTGCACTTTGGAAAAGAGCTGAGAGTTACAGAATCTGCAGTGGACGTCAGAAACTGTACACTTGCATATGTGTTTGATTTGGTTTTAGCTGCGACCCAGCCCTGCCCCCAAGAGGACGTTGTTTGCATTGAGCCTTAAAGTGTGTACGTTCAGAGTAGAAGAGTAAGCAGAAAGGCACAGCCTCTCTTGTTCCTTTGTAAGCATGAGAAAATTGGAACGGACAGCACAGATTTATATTCCTGCCCCTGGGGCTTAATTTTCAGCTTTGTGTTTTTCTCCTCCTCAGGAAACCATTAATTAAACCAATGAGCATGCTCTGTTTCTCTACAGCACTATAAACGATGCGCTTTTTGCCCTGAACTTGGTGATACGGCAGTCATTTTCAGTGTAGAACTGAAAAGACACATCATAAAGTCTCTCCCCTGCTTACTTGTTTATGTTTTATAATTGTAATCTTATTGGGGGGGTCTTTTTGCTAAACTTGTATCTGCCTGTAGCCTACACAGTTTCTCTCTCCTCTGTTGGCCTGATAAAGATTGATATGGAAGCTCTTAAGCTGAGTTCTGTGAATTAACAGAAGTGGGGAAGGAGCTCTATTCATTTAGTAAAGCTCCTGCAACTCCGAAACAAAGTGCCTTGCTCTTCTAAAGCAGCACAGCGGAGCGGCTAATAAGTCTTTACGTGCTATTAGGGGCTTTTGAAAGGCAGGCTGAGAAGCTTGTCTGTTTTTTCTATTTAAGCGCTGTGTGATTGTCATTTATTGAAAGCTATAATGGGCAACAGGGACATAGTGGTTCAGTGTGCCTTTAATAGCTTTGTGAAACATTAAAAGTGGGGAATTTATTAGGGACCCTTTTAACTAATGAATCACAAGGCCTTCCATCCTGCTCTCGTCACACCGCTAAAAGCCTTCTTAATTTCTGCAAATAAATATGTGCAGAAAATTTCTGCAGTTGGTAGTATTCCGCACACGCTCATACAGAGAGAAACCATGTCAAATGCACATAAATGAGGGTTCATTATCATGGTTAATTTTTTTATTGGAGTTATTTGAAATGGTCCTATGATTTGGTCGAGCATTTGTTCATAATAAATGCAACTAACACAGTGGTCTTGCTTTATTTCCTTAACTTTAATCAGAAATGATTAGGAATAGAATAACACTGCCATGATTTGAGGGCAGTGTTCCAAGCACTGTATTTGAGCAGAGATTGCAGGTATGTCTTGCATTTTTTACTGCCTCTCCGTGCTCCATTGCTGTGACCTTTTTAGATAAGAATGCCTAAAGCTTCACATCTTTTGCATATGTTGGGTGCTGATAAGAATTGGTTTCAGCACCACGGACAGCGGTACCATGACTCATGCTGGGCTAGGCAGCCTCTGTATGCTCTAATGAAGTTTAATGACCTTAATGCATTTTCAAGAAGCACGTGTTAAGAGCGAGCGAATGTCGCTTAAAACCTCATGTATCAGGAGCATTCACTGCTTCTCCTTTGTATCAGTTACATGAGACATGAGTGATTTGCTCAAACTATCTGCTCATTTTACTGTAAAAGCTGCCCATGTCTTCCTTAACCCACAGGGACAGATAATAATGAAAAATGACTTTAGGAGACTGACATTATTCTTTAGATGCTGAAGCAGTTGATTAACTCAGAATGAAGTTTTTGTCAAGCCTACCTGCATAACTCACTTCCTCATAGTACTATACACTTCCTACATACTTCTACTTCGGAGTGTGTAGGCTGCTAGCAGGATGCGCTGAAGCAGAGACGCATCCATAATTAATCCTCCTTGATTGCCTTTTCTAATCCTGTTTTTTTTCCCTTCTTCTTTCTTGTTCCCTTTTAACCATTTCTTTAGTGTATGTGCACATGTGTGTGCCATGTTTGTTCAGAATTGTAAAACAGGTGTGAGAATTAAAAGAGCACATTATCTTCCCTAGATATAGACAGATCTACTGAGACTTTACAGAACATCCCATCTCCCAGCAAAGCTGTAATGTATACTGAGTGTGACACATGGCTCTGTCTTACGTTAAAGTGCACAATGTAGATCTGTATCGTTTTCTGTTACAAATGTGCTTTTCTTAGCGTAAGTAGGGTAAAAATCAAATCAAGACCTATGAAAAGCGTAGCATATTGCTTTGGTATACAGTAACTTTTAAGGCTTTATAGTAGGAACTGTCACCTCAAGATCTATCAAATGCTTAAAGGTCAGTTTCAGAGCTGCCTTTTTGGAGTATTCTCTCCAGTGTGAGCTGCTTTCTTGGTTTGTTTTCAGAGGTGCTGCTCCTACCACAAAAATGTTTGAAGAAGAACCGTTTTTTGGTTTCCTTAAGCAGTGGTTATCGAACCAGTCCTTAGGGACCCCCAGATGGTCTATATTTTGCTCTGTGTATCTGAGGAGCCCTTTGAGAATTGTTTCCCCAAAGAGCCTTAAAATGGACAATTCTTTGTGAAATACTTAAATGTGAAATACGTTTTTATTTATTTATTTAAAGAACACAAAGGTTCTATATAAGAACTGTACATTCCTACCAGAAGTCTTTAGGATCCTTTAGAACAAGCCAACGGTGGACAATCTACAGAAGGAAAAGTGGATAAACTTTTCATTTAAGAGCTATTTCCAACTATTACAAAATTGCTCCTCATTTATTTTGTAGCATATATGTGTATTGTTGCAGGTAAAAAAGACATGATTTTGTATAATGTTTTACCAAAAATGTTTATCCTTTACCCCTTTTGCCATTGTAAATTGTTTGTATATATCAATGTAAGTGCCTTCAAATGAATAGGGAGACTAGAATTTGCACCTTCACACATCTTAGTCAAGTTACCATTAAAAATCACTGTAGGTATAAAACTGCTCTAATGCTCATTGATTTAAAGAATAACCACTGTGCAAAGATTTCCCAACTGTTTCACTGATTCGTACAGTTCCTGGAGAATTCCACTCATTCCTCATATTCAGTTGTGTTTGCATTTGTGTGTCCGGGATGGTCATGAAAAAACAGAAAGTAGCCAGTGTTCATACATATTTGAATAATGTGGAACATTACAGCATCTTGCCATTCTGGCAGCTTTCATTTCCTCTTGAAAGGAGGAAAGAGCTTGTATTTCAGTCAAATATGGTCTTTTCTGTTTTGTTTTGTTTTTTTTGTAAGTTAAGCTTGACCGTCTAACCCTAACCCTTTATTAATATTTTACATACACGGTTTCTTTCAGCATATAAAAAATGTTCTGTTTCATTGCAGCTGTTCTTGAACTTGAAAGGGAGTGGCATGGATGCAGTTTGATGGACGTGTCTGCCCATTTCTTGGTTGGCACTGAACTGCTGCATTTGCTCCCTTTTCTGTGCAGGATTTAGGCTCTTCTTGGACAGTTGCCTGAGGATGGGGTGATAAATTACTCCTCTCTTCCCCTGCTTTTTTCCTCTCTCCTTCGCTTCCTGCAGTTCTGATGAAGGGAAATGAATGGGCCTCCTGTTTGCTGCATCTGCATCTCCTAGTCTGTCAGATACAGTGCATCTGCTGTGTAGGTCTATGTTGTTTTTCTGTGTGGAGGTATATTTTCGTATTTGTGTTAAAAAAAAAGTCAATTTAATATATGCACTAGTGTATGTTTGTGTGTGTGTGCATTGCTGCTCAGGCAGGTCATTTTGTGCTGTGTGGGCTTGAGGCAGGCAGATAAGCTGTTTGCTAAAACTAGCAATTAAAACTTGATCAAGCCGTCAATTCAAATGGAATGAAATGGAACCAAAAAGTAATTAAAAGGATAGCATGCAAACGACAACAATTATATCTCTTAGTTTTCTATTACTGACGCTTAGAATTTAATTATTTGCAGAGGCTTAAACATATACATGAGCATGCACCTTCTCAATTTCATACAGTAACACAAGCACATACACACACGCACACAGGCTTTCACTCTTGCACTGCGTACACTGTGTCAAAATAAGTATCCAGGTTACTTGTACCAACATGTGTTTATATGTGTTGAGAGTTTTAATACCAGGGTAGTTATAAAAACAGGCCAAACCAATAGGAATGTTTGAGAGTTGCTGTAAAATCATTGTAGGGATCTATGAGGGTCCAATTAGTGTGTTTAAAATCACTGGTGGATTGCCGATGTATTCTCATTCCCCCTAGTCGTCACATATGGCCTGATGACTGTGCATCCACACAGTTAATTAGACTGTCAGGTTCCACTGGACTCACAGAGGACTAGTTTGGGCTGAGAAGAACCCCACCACCCTCTCTTCACACTTAGGACAACTTTGAGGCAATGTAGTTCAACAGAATTATTTTCTGAATTATTTGTGGTGTTGAAATTTGTATTTATATTCAATCTTTACTTTTACAATATGCATATATGGGTAAATTGCAAACATTGCAAATGTTTTGGTTGATTTAGAGAGATGATCATGTTTAGTCTTGCTATTGTAAGTGCTGCTATGCAACTGTTGTGGTATTTATGGGGAGTCTATTAGTTGGGCTTCGCAGCCAGATTTTAGCTATTTCATTGCGGATTGCACACTACTTTTGTGGGTCAGCATCCCTTTCTTCTTTTAAAATATTTTTGTAATATATTTTTGTCCTCATGGTTTGATTGTTCATCCACTCATGCTCTCCTCCTCACATTATCTTTGAATCCTCAGTCAGGAATCGCTTTCATGGGCAAACTAGCTTTTAGTATTGTAGATTTTCTAACAGCAATAGAAAACACTGCCATGTAGTCGAGCATCCAGCATTCAATATAAACTTCATTATCTTCTCTGTTTATGTACTGTGACATTTTTAATACATTAAATACAAAGGATTTGTTCTTAACTGATTTATTATGACTTGCATATGTCAGTTTGTCCACTTGACCCTTGAAATTAAGGCAGTATTTGCAGGACTGTAAATACAATGTGGTTCCCCGAAATATAGATGTAATTATCCTTAAAGCGGAGTCATCCGTTGTACAGGGGTACAAACATTGATGATTCTATTACTATCCAAATACATACAGACCAATCTGCTTGTGTCAGGTTAAGGTTTGTTTGACTGCTTTTTATAACTACGAACTTCCCAAACAAGTCTTCAAGTGCAAACTTGAAGACTACTGCTAGTAAACGCCAAGGGAGTTCTGAAGTGTGAGGGATAAAGCTGAGTTTGGCCTCTCGGCACAAGCGTTTGCTGGGAGAGATATACTCCTTGAAACATCAGGCGCTGAAAGTCTGACACTGTGCTGTTGCCTTAATTGAATTGGAGCCTTGCCTGGCGATGTTAGATTTATTCTCCAGCTTAAAGCTGAATAAATTTTAGCAGCCAGCCAATGTGACAATCACTCTGTATCCTCACTCAAGGGGGCCTGATCAAAAGCCTGTTTAGTACAATGATTACCAAAGTTCTACCAGCCAGAGGAGTAGAGGCTTGGCATGGTTTGAGCTTTAAAAAGGCTGCTTTTAGCATATGTGTGACAGATTTCCTAGCTACTTTAAGTTCATCAGACTGTGTGTCAGCAGATGGCTTAGCTAAGGGCTACGCTACCTTGCAGAGTGTACATTGGCACCTCCGGGAGCCCTCCTGAAAAAAGGGACTGGTCCGCTTTTAGTGTTTTAAGGGGGTAGTATGCATACATTTGCATAATAATAGAGAATGTGTTTTGGAGGAATGTAGAACAGAGGGAGAGGAAAAGTGGAAACTGAAACATTTTTTGAAATCATTACATGGTGGTGAGTCCATATTTGCAACATGTTTGCATTACTTCAAGGTGAACATTGGGGCATGCATACATTTGCATGCATTTGCATGTTTAAAGAGTGCAGGGACCCTGGCCATTCGTTCCAAACAGACGAAGTCGATAAATCAAAACGAAGGGAGCTGTTAAAATAAGTGCGGCTGTTTTGGTGGACATGGACGTGTAGCACCATGTAGAAAGTGAAGGAGAGAGGACGAGAGTGCCCGCACCAAGCTACTAATTCAGGCTTGAATATTTATAAGTGGGTGCTCTGAGGACCTGCCCCTTGGGGAAATTGGTTGGACAGGCAGAAGCCGGTATCGCCAGGCTGCCAGGAGGGGGATAAGGATTCACCCTCTCCTCTTGTTTACTGAGAGGGTCAATGAAAAAGCCTGCCACTAACACCATGTTATGAGAAGCTCTAGAAATGTGAAAACACCTACTGCTATTTAAGGCTAATGGCTGTAAATGTGCCTTTTCATCACATTACTATACTCACAAGAGAAGATGATGATGATGATGATGTGACAGCTGTGTAGATGAATACAGATGACTAAATTGCTGATGACTGTTGCATGTTCGTAAAGTGAAACCCCTGGTCTATCATGTTACTACTCCCTCTATGCACTTGTTCTTTTTTATCTTTTGAGCTTGATTGAACTGACAGAAGTGCACAGAAAGGATTAATCATTTTTCAAAATTTATTTTTTGTAAATATAAACAAATTTAAAATTTGATGCTAGTAGCACACTCAGAAAAGCTGGGACAGAGTTACATTACCTTCCATTTTAATTGTCCATTTAATCCTTTGGAAAAGAAGATAATGAGAACAGATTAGGACTTGTGGCAAGCCTGTCAAGTACACGTAGTGTGTACCAAGAAGTCACATTGTTGTAGCAAGAGCACTTCCTGGAAAAAAAATGCTGCCTTGATGGCATCAAATGTCTCTCTACAATCCTACAATACTCTTTTGCTAGTTTACCTGTTTGTTGTGGAGAGTTTTAAAATGGTGTAACTTGAATTGTCTGTTGACTTAAATGTATTTGTATTTACAAAATATTAGCAACATTAAAGCCATTTCCTTTTACAGTTTCAGTTAAATACGTTTTCAAGAAATTTTGCTAATTTTTGTTTTTACTGCAAAATATCCTAGCCTTCCCGGAAATCGAGTTTTCAATTTTATGTTACTTTATCATTGTTTATGTGGCGCTGCTGTATGTATTAAATCCAGTATGGAGTGTGGTACATATAAGTTACTAGTGATTGTAATAGTGCTTAACATTTTAGTGATTCCATTACATGGGCTAACTTAAATAGTATTTTCTTTCACAAAACAAACTAAATAAAGACTTTTCCCCCCAAAAAATAGTTTTCTGGACAATCAAATGTCATTCTCTGCACTGGTCAATTCTAATGCATATATAAAGGAAAAAAGCCCTTAAAAATGATCAAGAATCAGTTTATACCCACTGCTTCTGGGGGGGTATACACAGCTTCAGTACCGCACCCTCTGGTGACAGTTTAGATATTCATATAGTTGGATTGTTGTAATAACTGCAAAGTTCAGTTGCTGTATCTTGTCCAGATCATTAACAACCCCTCTTGCTTTTGCTAAAGCAGACTTTGTTGCCCCATAGACTTGATATAGCTGCTCCTAAAGAGCCTTGTCAGCCTGTCAGAGGTCCATACTCCTTCCGTTACTCACCTCACAAGTGTCGGCTACGGCTTCTTTCTTATTAAGTAGACTCTAATAAAGATACTCTTTGCATTCATAACCTTTTTCATAGTGTCATCCATTTCCGCCAGCCCCAGAATCACTCTCAAAAACGTCACCCACACTCTTTAATTTTTAAAAATTTTTATGAGCATTGGAGTGAGACATGGGGGGAGAAAGGAGAGTGGTGACATATTTTTAATGAATCCTTAAATAAATGACACCCCCTCTTGAGCCGTAGGCATGTCTGACCAGCCATGTGAAAGAGGAGGATGGAGACAGATAGTGTCTGGTCGTTAAAGAGAAAGAGAAGAATTTGTTTTTTAACATGAATGAGTAAACTGGAAATTCAGCGCTCTGCCATCTTTATAAATTGTTAAACATGATGCCTTTCTGCTGAACAGGTTTGAGGTAACTCACAGGTTATTGCTGCAGTTTTCTAGGAAGACAGTGTGAGCAGGTCCCAGAGGTTTTTCCGGTAGAATTATGAGTTATTAATTGCATGTGTTATTACTTTGGGTCACTGCTGAGCTCAGCCTACTCATACACTCTAAGGAGTGGAACGCAGTGAAAAATATCCCCTCTCAGCGGTAGCTTAAGTGTGCTCCCTGTGGCAGCAGCCTTAAGAAAGGCCTTTTCATTTCTTATCACACTTGTGCTGAGATTGAAGGCTGTCACCCATGGTGCGTTGTCATGGCGAAGCCAGGCAGCATGGGTGGATTTGATTGACAGCTTGTGACACCACTCAGAGCCGCTCCCTCCTCCATGGCTTGATGGCTGTTTGACTTCTAGCCGTTTAGTTCAAATGTGTGAAATGCTTGCTTGACTGTAATTGGTCTGAAGTATTTTAGACGAGGCCAATGTTGCTTTTAGATCCAACTTTGCCTGAGAGTGTAGGTGGTTTGTTTGTTTAGATGATGATTTGTTTGTACCAAGATGATTTGAGAAGCTGCCTTCCTTGAATAGCAGTGGAGAGGGATTGGGCTCTGCTAGGCGTAACCAGATAGAAGTCTAATTAGCTCTGGACTGTGGTGCACTACTTAGGATTTGGCTACTGCTGATCTTGGCCTGTTGCTTTCTCCCTCTCACCATATGTGTCTCACACTTGAAGCGGCACCCCAGCTGCTCTGGAGTGAACAAGTTTGTTGAAAGTTGGAAGCCTTTCAGTCTTGAACTGCCTCGATGGAAATACTTCTGCAATGTTGCTCTCTAGTTTCTTTTTCTTTGTCTGTCTCTCTGGGTAACTAGTCTCAAACGTAAAAATACAGTTTGCCGTCATTTAACTTATTTACACATACTGTAACTGTCTCTAGATTTGCCATTATATACAGTCACCTTTTTCTCTTTCTTTCTTTCTTTCTTTCTTTCTTTCTTTCTTTCTTTCTTTCTTTCTTTCTTTCTTTCTCTCTCTCTCTCTCT
>JBBPDA010000009.1:13585328-13606051 GCA_037974385.1 Arnoldichthys spilopterus | reverse complement strand
TCTCTCTCTCTCTCTCTCTCTCTTTCTCTCTCTCTCTTTCTCTCTCTCTCTCTCTCTCTCTCTCTCTCTCTCTTTCTTTCTTTCTTTCTTTCTTTTTCTTTTTTCTGTCTTACTCTCTTTCTTTCTTTCTTTCTTTCTTTCTCTCTTTCCTTCTCTTTCTTTCATTCTATCTATCTTTTTTCTTTCTTTCTTTGTTTTTCTTTCTTTCTATCTTTCTGTGTTATATTCTATCTTTCTTTCTTTCTAGATTGGACAGCTGGTCTTTAAAGGTATGAAGCGCCTGAACAGAATCCAGTCCATTGTGTTTGAGACGGCATATAACACAAATGAGAACATGCTGGTGTGTGCTCCCACGGGTGCGGGCAAGACCAACATTGCCATGCTCACTGTTCTGCACGAGATTCGCCAGCACCTGCAGCCTGCCGGGGTCATTCGCAAGGACCAGTTCAAGGTAACCTATTGTTCTGTCTAAATGCACTTACCTCTGACTCTTTATCATGTCTGAAAGGAAACTTTTTCTAAATGAGCAGCTCATTTGAGACCACTGGATGCTTCTTTGTTCTTTTTATGAATCTTGATGCAGGTGCAATGGTTCTCTAAACTTTTTAACACTTTGTGTTGTGTGGGGTTAACTGTGTGAACTATCCTAGTAGCGCATGCACACGCAAACAATGGCAAGTGTAATGCTGATAGGCAGTGTACATACATCACCATTAAAGTTTCTCAGTCTTAATGGTCTACTTCATATTTCACTAAATGTTGTATTGTGTTGGTTGCCAAGGAACAAACTAGACTGTGATGTTCACTCATTTATCATCTCTCTCTCTCTCTCTCTCTCTCTTTCTCGTTCTCTCTCTCTCCCTCTCCCTGTCTTTCTCTGTCTCTCTCTCTCTCTCTCTCTCTCTCTCTCTCTCTCTCTCTCTCCCTCTCTTCCTCTATCCCTCTCTCTCTCTCCCTCTCCCTCTTCCTCTCTCTCTCTCCCTCTCCCCCCTGTATCTGTAGATAGTATATGTGGCTCCAATGAAGGCCTTGGCTGCCGAGATGACTAATTACTTCAGTAAGCGCTTGGAGCCGCTGGGCATCACTGTCAAAGAACTGACTGGGGATATGCAGCTGACCAAAGGGGAGATCCTCCGCACACAGGTAAAATTCACATATGCAGCCTTTCATACAGACAGCAGTGTTTTTTACAGTTTGTGAAAGTCAGATTTAGACTGTGTACAGTGCCACTTTTTAGATTATAGTGGCACTTTTCCAGTCGTCTTATTTAGAGATGATTATAGCTATGCTGACCAGTCTGACTGACTGTTAGCAAAGAAGATATTTCAGTCAAAGTCTCAGACTGATATTTCATTACTGTTCAGTGGCAAAATTTACAAAACTACTCAGAAAACACAGATGTTCTGCCTCTTTTTCCTATTTCCTCAAACTAGGTGTTTTGATAGACACCATGTTTCCCTTTTTTGCTGGTGCAAATGAAAGCCTGTGTCAGTAATGGGTGCAAGTAGCTGAATTTTCTTATTAGAGGGGTGTCTTTGGACAGGAGTATAAGTTATGTACAAACAGGCACACACGGTGTTAATGTTTTAGAAATTGAATAAACAAAATTCGGCTTTTATGGCTGGACTCTTAACTTCATATTTTCCATATGTTTGAGTCTCTGGGAAATTGTTATTTAAAGTGTTTTATGCCCTCAATTATACAATATTACATTCACATGATGGTATTTTCAGTGAAGTTTTCCACTGAGAAATTGCTGATTGTTAAGGAGCTGAAATCCTTTGCAGAATCATTATTGACCTCAGAAAAAACAAACAAACAAAAAAACAAATGATTGTCAACTAAAGAGAATGAATGAGAGATACAATGAGACATGAGTGTTTGCATGGGTGTAGGTGTGTGTGTGAGAAGGAGTCAGTGTGTGTGTGCTCACGAACGTGTGCTGTCAGGCTGGGTTTGGGTGGTAATGAAATGAGGGTATGGTTGCTTTCATCAGAGCGTAGCTCCACAGATAAGAGAAGACAGAAGCGGCAGGCTGGTAAAGAGATCAGTTTGGGTTCAGACACACTCATGATCAAGAGCCTGATAACCAGGCCTCTTAAACACAGAGCCAGAAAATCACTCTTTCTGCACACACGCTGACCATGGGTCTTTTTTGTTACTTCTTTAAAAAAAAATCTTTCTTAGTATTGCTCAGAATGAGAGAAGTCGAGCAGGAGTAAAATAATGTATCTGTTGATGTAAAGTGAAGTTGAATTACAAAGTGCACTTTGCATACAAGGTTCCCTGTAGGTCTAAGAGGACAAACACCTCACTTCTTTTGTAACTTCTGATAAATTAGAGGTAACTGGAAGTGAACTGGAATATAACGCTTATGTTTTTTCATATTGCATATGTGCATTATAAGGACTGAATTTAGGTTTGGCGGTGGCCCATTAGTTACTGCTCAAATAAGAGGACTTATTTAGTAAGTCTTGGTAAGTCTTTATGTAGAGGTGAGACTAGCCTCTACCCTTCAACCGAGGTTAGGGTGAGAATATAACCTGGACGCACCGGTGATGACCGCTTGTAAAAGAAATGTCCTATGAAAGATAAAGTGAAAAAAGACATGTTAAGGAACCAAGCACAGGGGAAACTAAATGGGCAGCTCTGGCTCCAAGCTCAAACCTGAACATGAACCTGATTGGATGTTTTCTGATTTTATTCCTAATTTTATTGCTTAGTTTTCTTTTTAAACATATTTTATCTCTGTAAAGCACATTGAATGACATCTGTGTATGATCATGTGCTATATAAATAAACTTGCCTTATTGGCTAATGATAATCTAGAACATTAACATTCACCCACAGTGCTAACTTAAGTAAGTTTACATAAGGTTTTGGGCTTTTTTTTAAATCAAATGCAGTCTTATGGTTTGGAGAACCTGTTTCTAACGAGACCTCTTATATTGAGATGCTAAGTACAGCTAGCAGTGTTCGGAACATAGCAAACAACACCTTTTGATATCCTTTGTACCCTCCATGAATGCCTGGATGAATGTTTCCCCTTTATTCATGGCAAATTTACTCCATCTCTCTCATTTTTTCTGCCTTTTGCATGTGGGCGGTTGCTTTTGTTTTTGAAAAGGCTCTGTCTTACTGAAATGGGAATCTTCGGCATGACTGAAGCATGTTCCCTGCTGTACCTGCCTGGAGTTTACTTCTTACTTTTCATCTTTAATCCTGACAGGAATTCCAGTCCCTGCTGCTTGGAAAGCTCTAGGTGGCCTTTCAATTTGCAATGAAGTATTGGACACTCCCTCGCCAACCTACTGTGTCCTCATGTATTTTTTCCCTTTAGTTTTAAATTTATGCAGTTTGAAAACTTTTTATTTAAATTCTTACTCTTGTGCTTATTGTTTTGAGAACAAATGTATTGAGTGTTGACTGAGCCTGGGAGGCAGGCTAGATTTGGGAAGCTGATGATTGTGACAGGATCACACACTGTGGGAGTCTTTTAAGATCTGTAAGTGATCATTTGCTGAAATTAAAGAGCCCATATAATAAAACCAAAGTTTCTTTCTTTCTTTCTTTCTTTCTTTCTTTCTTTCTTTCTTTCTTTCTTTCTTTCTTTCTTTCTTTCTTTCTTTCTCTCATTCTCTCATTCTTTCATTCTATCATTCTTTCTTTCTTTCATTCTTTCTTTTTTAATAAAAAAGGTCAATGTAGTTTATAAACACTGAAAAGTTTCAAAGCATACCACCCCAGCCCCCGTTCTATGGGTCATATATGCAGATATAGCTGGAAAACAGCTGTTTGCTGCCATTGTTTTTGTTATGTCATGAAAACAATGCATTTACATCTAAATCCTCCTTGTCAGTCTATATAGTAGTTTAGCTCCAGCCATTCATAAGTAGCGTTTCAGGTCAAGCTGCATTTTGAATGTGGCACAATACAGAACAGCAAACAGATTAAAACAGCTCATATGCATAAACCAATCTTTAATTGCAGTACCATAAACAGCATGATAAATTCTAAGGGCCAAGATGTAAGAAAATGATCATGTAATAATGACTTATGACCGTTATAACTTATGTTATGTATTTTGGTGAATACAACTGCACAGATTTCTAGACCTGAGGAGGAAAAATCATGAAAATTTTAACATGTGGGTTCCTTTGACATGCTCGTCAAGATCAAACTTTTTGGTTTTACAAAGGAAAATGTAAATATTTAAAGTAACTGTATGTTTTTCCAGAGTTATTAGTACTTTGTGATACACTCCTTAATCAGTTTAGCTCCTTTGTGAAATTGGAGGCCTAATTAAATGAAATTGGGTTGCAGGACCCAGCTGTAGCAAGCATCTGTAATACTGCAGCCTTCAGTGGATCAAACTGTGTATATATATATTTTTTTAATAACACCATCATGTATAACACTGACAGGAAATGGGCTGGACAAACAATAGTAGGACTGTCTGTGCCTCTCTTGCTCTCTATTGCTTTTGCTTACACTCTCCCTTAAAAGAAAGAGGGTGGTGCCTCTGCAGTGAGCAGCAGGTAGAATACAGAGCAATCTGCAGCTGTGGGCTCACTGCACTGGAGACCATTTGGAGAAGCCCCATGGAAGCAGCTCGGAGCAGAGGCAGGCAGGGGATTGTTACTTCAAGACACACTGCTTCATGTTGGTTGTTGTAGGGCCCAGGCACAAAGTCTTTATTTAAACCAGCATTTCCCAAAACCAGTTGGGCCAAAGGGCCCCGGAGAGAAGGAGAAATGTTGATAGAACTGCTGCTGGAAGACATCCAGGTAGATCTGCTAAAGCCAAACTTAGCAAAGGTGAACTCAGAAAACAAAATGTATTGTGCAGTTATGGTAATTGAGCTTAATTACCACTGTAATTAAACATTCAGTGAGTTACTTTGGAAAGTGAAAAAAAATCAGTTTTGGTGTTTTATTCTGAAGAAAAGGATTGGAATAGACATTTGCTGCTTTTTCACTCAATTAAGGTGTAGTGTTATCTGGACATGTGTCATATGCAGAAATTTGACCCAGGTGGAATTTCAGCACTTTAATGAGCGTACTCAGCGACAGGACATGTTGATTTAGACACTGTAAATGTGTAATTTGTTTGCAAACTCAACTGGAGAGATGTGACTGATCAAAATATAAATATTATTTTTGTTCTCTGTCAAACTATAATTCTGTCTACCAGGGCCCACATGTTATACAACTAAAGTCAAATTGAGTTTACACGTGTATTAACTGTTGTTTAGCAGGAAAGTAATTTCTAAGGGTCAGTTCATAAATGTGTAAAAATTCCATTTGGTATGAAATTGCACATATGTGTTAAAAGCATCCAGAAATGACAGTGAATGTGTTAATGTTCTCCTAAAAGTAGATTTTTACAAAAAATTACACATTGATTCTAAAAGTGTGACGCCTATTCCAAAAGGTGTTTCCTGGCAAATTGGAGTTTGGAATTTCTGTTGCATGTTGTTGTGTGTTGTCTAGTCAGTGGATTGTGAAGAAATACAATATTGTCTTCTCTAATCTCTGTTACAGTTCTCACGTCTCTTTTGTTTCTTTAATGCAGAGACTGAAGCTCAGTACTAGTTTAAACTGTATGTTTGCCCTTTTGCTAAGTGCTGTCTTTTGTTGCTTTGGTTAATTACACAGAAGGGCATTGGAAGCATCAGGCCCAGGCCATGCTTTATTGAGCTCTGGAAGGTGGTCATTAGATATTGATCAGCAGAGATCATCAGAGCACTGTTACCAGTTTCACTGAGGACAAGCAGCAGGTTACAGTCTAACAGCTCTTTCATGTGCGGTGTCCTTCCTTTCTTTTAGTTCTACTCTTTTGTTTCTCTCTCTCTCTCTTTCTCTCTCTCTCTCTCTCCTCTTTCCCTCCCTCCCTCTCTCCCCTCCCCTTGCCGCTCCTCTCTCTCTGCAAGAGCTTGTCAGTCTCCAGCACTTGGGTCTCACTGCATGGTCTTTTCTCTCGTTTAGTTGTTGCCATGGAAACTGCTGTACTGTAAAATGTCTAATACAGAGTACACATGTATATACAAATACCTCATTGATTGACGACTGAATTTGTGCTGTGAGGGGGCGGTGCTAGGATTTAGATATAAAAGTGAGGACATAGACAGTGAATAAGAAAATTGGAAGCCGTATGGCTGCTGGTTCATTTACAGTATATGGCACTGAGAAAATTATAGTTCTAATTATCTGTAACTGGAACTTTGTTATGTTCTTAATGAACAGTCTAGACTTGAGATGTTTGATCCATGTGAAGCACTAAGGCTTCATACTGGCTTTGGCTCTGACTTTATTCTGCCAAACTGAGTGCAGCCTTGAAGAGAGTTTGTAATGAATACACAATGGTTAATATGAAAATGAAACTCTATCCATCTAAAGCCTTGATTTACTAATTATATTTCAGCTGCATATGTGCAATAATAAAACAAAAACGTAGGAAATTCATTAAGTCTGTGTTTTCATTTTAGGTAATATGTGTACTAGGATTAAAAAGTAAAAAAATAATAATAAATAAAAGCATGGAAAAATATTACATTTTCAAATTTCATATAAATAAAATAATAGAAATTTTCAGAATGCTGTCTCTTCTGATAGATGACTGGAAGAAGGGTCAGGGACGCCAGCTTATCTTTAGTCTGCAAGTCTTTGAACATCCATAAGAACTGGAGCAGTGGTTATCGATCCATTTAGAGTTATACATACAGTATCTGTTGAACTCAGCTCTTGCTCAGAGGTAACAAAAGCTGATCCAGATGAAGATCATGGTTTTCTGAACAGGTTGAAGGTTTGGATCTGCTGGATTAGGGATGAGGGTGCAGTCTCGTGTAGGAGGGTAGGTGACCAATGAAGTACTTCATCTCTCAAGTCTGAAAATATATTCCACACTTAAGACTTAAGGGGATATATCCTAATCCCAGGGCCCCAAGCTTCATTTAATCATCAGAGAGACATAGATCTCCGAAATGGGACCAACCCCACTGTTAATCTCCAGAGAGGTATTTAACTTTATGTGGGTTTTGCATAGTTCTGGGCAATATGAAAATATTCATTGTGTTAAATTACCTCACAGTACGGTTTTCTGAGCATGTTCTGGATATCATCTTTACTTAAAGAATACTGGCCAACTGCATGTTTCACTGCTACAAGGACATAATAAATGTTTAAGGTTTTGTGACATGGTGACAAAACTGATTGCACTAGTTTGATAGTATTTTTAAGGTGGTGCCATTGACTCTTTTCTGTCTTGCATTAAAAAACTTTTTTTTCGCATTTTAGTTTTCTCCAGTTCCACCAATTAGACTTCCCAATCTCACAATACCATCAACACTGGGAGGGTGAAGGTTAGCACATGCTTCAGCTAAGTTACGTGAAGCCAGCCACTGCATTTTTTCCAACTGCTGCTAATGAGTTTCTGGGAAGTGTCACACACATGGGGATGACTGACTGCCAGTTCTGCTGTGTCAGCTTGCAGATGCCTGCACTGGCTATCACTACACAAGTGACTAGAGAATTAAACTCTCAGTCTCCCAATAACACTTAGATATCTGCTTAATTCAAACAGATGTCAGAAAAATGATTATTGTGACATAGTACCTTTGTATTGAAATCTCTTCTGCCTGGTATTGATAGAATTCAGCATCACAATATTTTCATTAAGATTAAGTGATTTTTCCTAATTTATATGTTTATTATTACTACTAGGCCTATACATAGTTGCATGACACCAGTACAGGTATACAGATTTAGACACTTTAGACATTGATTAGATCAACATTAAAACCCCTGACAGGAAAAGTTCATAACATTGATTATTTCACTGCAGTAGCATCTGTCAAAGGGTGGGATATATTATGCAGTAAGTGAATAGAGAGTTCTTGAAGATTGGTCAAATTGTGATGACTAGGCATCTCCAAAACGCAAGTTGACCCCTGTCCACCACCAAAATCACCTACATTGGGCACATGAGCATCGGAACTGCACCGATGGAAGGTGGCCTGGTCAGAATAACATTTTTTTACATCATGTGGACGATCTGGTGTATGTGTGTGTGTGTGCATGTGGGGAAGAAATGGCACCAAGATACTCTATGGGAACAAAGGCAAGCCAGCGAAGGCAGTGTGATACACTAAGCAGTGTTCTTCTCAGAAGCCTTAGGTCCTGACATTCATGTGAAAGATACTTTGACATGATGCTACCTAAAGTGGTGGCTTAATGGTTAGGACATTCCTAATACCTTGGTACCTGATACCACAACATACCTTCAGGTTGTGGAGTCTATATGTCGATGGGTCAGAGCAGTTTGACAGCACATGTGGGAACTAATGTTTTAATGTAATGGCTGAACAGTGTATGTGTCACCCAACACAAATACTTTTGTGCTGGGGGGTCTTTCATATGAGCAAAATGATTATGAATAATAAACCAAAACTATATTTCTCTTGCTTTCTGTTTCATTGCATCTTAAAAGCATGGATATGAAACGGTGCAGTCTGACAGTGCCCAGCAAGGCTTTTTTCCAGAGTTCGTATAGTACTTCTGTAATGAGGCTCAGAGAGAGGGCACGAACAGTAACCTTCTGTCTCCTTTGCTCGCTGCTCTCCTCCTGAGCCTTGCTCCCTCCCCCACCTGTTCCAGGGAGCCAGTAAACAATGCCTCGCTGTTTTTAAAGAGGACAGATGCAGCATGCAGAGCGGCTGCGGTTCTGTCAAGCTTTTTGGATGCAGGAGATTGGACACGGTTTTCATGTCAAATTTGATGTGGCAGAAAAGCAGTGGTAAGAATGCTGCCTCACACCTGCCACCAGAACAGCCCAGCTCACGTGTACATGCAAGCGTGTGTGTATGTGTTGTATGTGAGTGTGTGCTAGCATCTCTTCTGTTGCTTTAACCTGCAGGGCTCAGGAGGCAGCTTGTTGCCGTGCAGGTCCTGCTCCACTTATACACACTCAGAAAGAGCAGCTCTCTCCAGGACTGGGGCTTCTCTGCATTTGTTTGGTATGAGGAGGTTTTGAGGCGTGAATGGCAGGCAAACTCACTTTGGAAAGCCCTTGGCCATGTTAAATTCTCTGAACCTGAGAGGCAACAGTAGTGCTTCTTAGATGAACTGGAGTTGACCCTGTCTGCAAAAAAAAAAAAAAAACTTTTACATTGCATGTAGGGCTGTCAAAGTGTCTACATCAACTCTTCTTGTTGAATTTACAGGGATATGCGGTATGATTGCTGATAATCCATATTTCCTACTGGTAAGAATAAAAAAAGAAAGTTGTATATTTTGTCACTGTCAGAACAAAGCCAATGCAATATCAGTTTTTGTCAATTTTAACTTTTCACATCTTGTGAAAACACTAGCTGCCCTTTACACTCTGTAAATTGCAATAGAAATGGTTGGGGGGGGGGCAAGCGCTAAGAAAATTTGTTCCATAGATGATTAGATAATTGCGTTTGTGTATTCGTGCAATGAAACGTTAGTATTATGATCTTTTGTGCTAGGGGCTAGCAAAGAACAGCAAACATGCAAAAAAAAGTAGAAAAGTGAAACACTGAAGTTCCTCTTAAGTGCCCTTGTCATCCAGGAGCTGTATAAATGAGAATGAGAATGAGAACTAGAGGGCTGTGGTTGCACTGGAGTTGGAGCCACTGACTGTGTACACTATATGATACACATCTATTGGTTAAAACATGCACAGACCACAACCTGTTACTCTCACTAGCAGCTGCTTGGAAATAGTTCAGTTTCCTAACTACAGTTCATATGTTGGTAGAATTCTATTGGGTGTGTTTTTACTAATAAAGTCCATGTGAGACTGGATATTACTCTCTCTCAGGTTGTTCACCGTCTTTAAAGGTTACCTTGTAGTACTACTAAAATAGGAACAAGGAAGTATGACGAGAGTAATGTCAAGAGGGAATGTGCGCACTGAAAATGCTTGAAAATAAAATGTAAAATAAAAGGTGGAGATAAAGTAAGTAAGCTAGTAAGCAGCAAATGCTTTCCATCTGTGATGCTGAATGTTCATTTTATATCCAATAGCCAGAGAAACAGTAATAAGAAACAA
The DNA here is from genome assembly GCA_037974385.1 of Arnoldichthys spilopterus. Lineage (NCBI taxonomy): Eukaryota > Metazoa > Chordata > Actinopteri > Characiformes > Lepidarchidae > Arnoldichthys > Arnoldichthys spilopterus. The sequence goes on along the minus strand of JBBPDA010000009.1, from coordinate 13,595,977 downwards.
TTGTTGCTGTGCAGTTTTTCTGTTGATGACATTGATGCTCCTAATAAAAAATAACTGCAAAATTACAAGAAAATTACAAGCATGTAATTCAGGACTGAAAGTTGGTGTTTGACTCTTCTCCTCTGCAGTTGTCTCCCCTTCTTGCTTTATTCTTTTCCTCTGCCTTCCTGTCTGCCTCTTTAATGTTGGAGCCTTCTTTATCACAAGGACAGTTAATCTATAGTTTGAATGGATTTTTTTTGCTCATACATTGTCTTTACAAACCATCAGTGCATCAGTACCATGGAAAAAAAGATCTCCCAGCTTTCCCTCTCTGCCCACTCTAAAGACTGATTATGGTTACCATGGAAACAGTGGGCAGGCTGGGCAAGCATTTGGCAGCAGTGACTGGTGTGTGTGTGCACGCTTGTGCACTCGTTTGTGTGTGCATGCACATGTCTTTCCCTGGCCCTGGGGAAGTGGGTAAATATTTTCTGCTTTCCGTAATAACAGAGTGGCAGGCTTCTTGGTGTGAAGGCAGCTACACACATGCACACGCGTGCGCACACTCAGAGCCTTAATTAAGAGATAAGTCCTGGTGTTTGGGGGGCAGACCTGGCCACCAGGAGCTTTCCACATGCCTGCACATATCACTTCTCTTGTTGTTCCCTCCTCCACATTATCCAGTAGCCCAAGACAAGTCCTCGCCCTATGCTCGACCCGCACCACAACACACATACACAGTCTCTGTCTGAGATCATGTGGCAGCCTCCTGTCTTTGCCGTGATGGCCTGTGGATCCAAGCAGTGCTCACTTCCTCTTGAGTGCTGCATGTACGCTTTTAGTCCATGTTGAGAAAATAGACACTAGGTTCGGGCAAATCGCTGTGATACCAATATGCAAAGATGACCTTGTTATCACACGGGGGAGTATTTGGGGGGTGTGGGGGGTGGTGTGGGTTAAAAACAATTTTAGCCTCTATGAAGTCCTATACATTTTTTCCTTGGCTTTGTAGTGTAATTAAAGTGAGCACTTTGGCCCTGCTACCTGTTTGCCAGGGCTTCCATTTAGATTAGCGGCAGTCTAATTAACAGCAGAGGCGCGCTTTCTGTTCCGGCGCCAGTCTCTAATGGCCAGGCAGATTGATTTAAATGCAAACTAGAGAGGATTTAATGAACTGCTTTTACTGAAAGTGTTTAATAGGAATTTCCACACTCTCAGACATGTTGGCAAACAGCTCTTGGGCTATTAATTATGCATTGTTGTATATTTCTGTTGAAAATGTTGTTTAATTGCATTGCAATAACTGTATTAGATGGGCCTTAAATGCATATGGTTTCATAAGCTGCATGACATTAGTGAGAATCCATAGCAGAGATATGTGAGCTGTTGTGATTAAACATGATTATACTTATTTTGCTGTAGAACAGCTCCAGAAGAGTCACATCTTATGACATGGCATTATTTGTGTGCAGCTGATTTGGGATCCACTTTACAAATAATTCCAAAGCACAAAAAGCATTGTGGAATATCCAAAGGTTCTATTCAAAATGCCTGTTGAACACAGTCATCACAGTGTTATTACAAAGCTAGCCTGAAATTATAATCTCAAAGTAGTATGGTACGCTAAACCTCAAAGTAACCTGTTGACCCTTCAAATCCTACATATACCTTCAAAGTCAGGAGATTTGTTAAACCATGCAGGCACCTTAAAAAAGTCAGGATATACTGAGATTAAATTCTCTATTCATGCTCCATTCATGTTTCCTTGGGTATTGTCTAGAAATATCTCTGTGAGGATGATTGCAGTGCAGTTCATAACCCATTCATCTTTGTATAACTGTTGTTCCTAATTCTTTCAGGTCATCCACTGTTTTTGAGGTGCTACTGGCTTCTCTTTTACCTCTCATCATTATCTGAGAGAAATCTTGAATGATACACACATCTGGGGAAGTTTGGGAAAAAGCAGTTGTTCATGTTTAATGTCATTGCTAAGTCTTTGTAGTCTATTCTATTCACTTGTTTCTTTCTGATAATGTAACTGAGAACTCAACAACTCCACAGAACCTGACAACATTCATCAAAATCATTCGTCAAAATTGGTTTTTTTTGTTTGTTTTTTTAATCATAGTTGTCTAAAAATAGTTTTATGTTAATATACATACAGTTGTGAAGCTAGTTGCTATTTTAACTACTAGGCCAAGCACCGCTGCATGCTGCCACACCAGTCTGCCTACACCCACAAAACATTCTGGAATTACATTGCTCAGAATTCAATTTTTCCTGCTTGCCTTCTAACAAAAGAGAAAAAATCCACTCTGTATACATTCCTTATTACAATATTTTATTGTTCATTTTATGTTTTCAAATTCTAAATAAGACACTGTGTGAGTAATTTATTCAATTATATCATCCATACTTGTTTTTTAAACATTCTGTGCTACACCTGCATTTTCCATGGGCTTGACATGAATTGTGTATGGATGACCAGTGCATGCAGACAGTAATGTGCTGCGGTGTCACTAATGTTGCACAGAGGTAGTTCATGTGAAGGAGAAAGGGCTTGTGGTTTGAAGTGGTATTGAAGTGATCCTGGATTGAGAAAAAACAACTGTACTCCAATATTCTAAAGAGCCACTCCTCTGATGCCACTCTGCACTGCTCACATACTCTTTTCACAAAGAAACTCTCTGTTAAAGCTGATTCTAACTCTAAATCATTAGCTTGGGAGATTTCATCAAAATATCATTCTCAAATATGTTGCTGAAAATAAATCAACTTTAAACCCCACTGGCAAATCCCAGTGAGTCACTGGTATTTAAGGTTCATTGCTTTCTCTGCTGTGTCCTGCAGATGCTGGTGACCACACCTGAGAAGTGGGATGTGGTGACAAGAAAGAGTGTGGGTGATGTGGGGCTGTCCCAAATTGTCCGGCTGCTGATCCTGGATGAGGTGCACCTGCTGCACGAGGATAGAGGACCAGTCCTGGAGAGCCTGGTGGCCAGGACGCTGCGTCAGGTCAGTCTTCCTCATGCCATTTGCTAGGTATAAAGTCCTGAGGGCCTCCTGAATTTTTTGAAATTTCTGTTTGTGAAAAAAATATGTCATTGAGCTATAAGATCTCTCATCTCAGTTGTTCAAAGTGATGTAAATTAGGGCTAAACAATTTAGGCACATCATGTAATTGTGATTATTTTGCATTTCCAAGATGTTTTGACTCACTGAATTCTCTATTAATGTGATACTTAAACAATGAAATGTCCCAGTTAGTTGTTCTGTATATTGGTGAGTGTTTGCTTTTGCTCAGTCTCAGATAGTTTATAATCTCTGTGATAGTTCCTGTATAGTTCTTGAAATCAGCCCAGTCTAGGGTGTTTTATTATTCCTTATTGATTTTATGCATTAGATAATTGTAATACTAGAAGAATTGTATTTGCCTTTTCTGAGTAAACTATAAGAAATTTACAAAATGAAGAGGTTGCGAATCCATAATACTGTGTGCTTTATAGGAAACCTATGTAAATACATATACATGTTTATATATGTGTGGAAAAAGTTGTTGCGCACACACACACACCTGCACATATGTGCTCTTTGAGTGACAGAGCTGTGCTGATGATGATTGGCAGGGGCCCTTACAGGAATCAGTTTGGCCGTTTGGGATATTAGTGTGATTATGCAAATCCTGACAGGCAGAGAGATGGAAGCCTACGTTCCGGAGTGTCCCATATCCGTGTTCCGTTCCGCCGTGCTGCAGTCAGGTGTCAATCTCAAGGAGGAAATTAATAAATGAGCTGAAGTGGTGCATTGTGGGAAGAGTCAGCACTTCTTGGTGACAAAAGCTTCTCAGGAGATTAACTCCTTCTCCTCCTCCTTCTTCATCCTCTGTCCCAAGTAGAAAGTGATAACACTTTGTAATTCTTAGAGTTTTTACAGAGAAATGGAGATAGAAGCAGGTTAGTTCAGTGTGAATTGAAGGGACAAAAGAAAATAGAGCTCCTCTTATTCTTATTCTGAAGCTGTTGGGATTTCTCAGCAGGGTTAACTGGTGGGTAATTGAAAAGCTGTCAGTGTGTTTGACCATTGTTTATGTGGTTCACATTCTACTTACGTGTGGCTTGATAAAACCCAACCACAGTGACAGCCAGCTTAGGCTGCTACTGAACAGCAGTATCAGCGGAGTTCTTTCCTTTACCCTTAAACAGGCAGGAGTGATATATATTTATATAGTGTTTTATTTACCTTAAATGATTTAAACATTGTTTAAATAATTGTAAACAAATTATTTTGATGTTATTATATAATAATTAATATATATATAGCATTAAAATAACTGTGTGTGTGTGTTTGTGTGTATGTATGTATGTGTATATATATATATATGTATATGTTCCTCTCTCTAATATTTTTAATGGAATTTGTGAAAGCAGTTGCGTTTTCCCAGTCAGGATTTTCATATAAAGTCAGTTGCACTGGCAGCCATGATGAATATTGAGAAGGCTGAGTAAACAATGACAGCTAACTGGAACCAAGTCACATGACCTACATACTACTACCAAACGAGTCTTTTAATAAATGACAACTTGACTGTGTAAAAACCTTCATTCAACCTGCCATAGTAGGTTAAAAATCTCCTGGTCCATATTGCCTGTTTTAGGGGTAAGCACAGTGTACATTTTTCAAAGTTGCATACATCTGCATCTTAAATGTAATGTAATTAAAGCAACACATTATTTTACATGTGTAAATTAATATTTGTTAATTGCTCTGTAGATTAATCGTACACTGGTATGTGCAGAACCTTATACATAGCCTTCACTTGAGTTTTATCAGCTCTAGATATATGGTATCAGATTGTTACCAGCAACGTCCAACAACACTTCCCTGTGTTCTTCACCTTATTTAAGATTCTGTGCAGAATCAGACTTAAAATCATGTTTAATTTTATTATTATTATTATTTATATATATTTGGGAAGACTTTTAATTATGGGGATCACACATTGTAAATAAGACTGTTGCCTGCAGAAGTAGAAATATGAGTGGCCTCATCAATAAAAGATGGAAGAGAAAAGGAAAAGCTGTGTTAGCTGAAGGACAGTGCTTTACCTTGATAGGGAGAGAGACAAAAACCAGCTGATATATAATGCTTGTAGAATGTCTTCACACCTAGACCATTCTCAACCCTAGAATTCATTTCGACCTGTGCCACTCCTTGATCTTAAGGTATGTCTCCATCCAATCTCAGCTCAACGAAGCATGACACTTATGTAGGCTGTGCTAGCTGAAACTGCTTGATAGGGTCATTCACAGTTCACTCTCATCCAGTCTGGTCACTCTCAGATGGGCTATTTAAATCTTTTATGATCAGGCACATTTGGATGTTGGATGACTTTATTATTACAGCATCAAAAGCCCCCAGGCTCCTACATTTATTGCTGATTAACAAGTTGACTTCCAACTCCAAAATGTCATTATCCTACTGTGCTTATATGATTTTTACATCATATTGGCGTAAGTTAATTTAAATGGAGGCATCATAATTTTTATTTATAATATTATTCACATTTTAATTGAGTCTTTAAAAAAGTTGCAAGTGTGAGTGGCTATATGAGTTTAATGTAAAACATATTGCACACAATGAAATTACGCTGCAGTCTAATGCCATTGATGCTCTTGTTAAAGATGATCAGAAGATTTAAAAATGCTTACTTTTGTTTAACTCGTATAAGTATGAAGTATAAATATGTTAGAATCATTTCTTAAATTTTATTGATCCTGCAATTTTATTAAAACTGCTCAGAGAGACAGACATACAGCAAGTGCACAGGTGAGTTTTACGTCTACTTTGTGAATAATCGAAGAAAATAAAAAACATGGCTATAAAAAATAGGCTACTGTTTCAAAGTAGAGCTCTGCCTGAAAGAGGATGCCCTCCCCTCATTTTGTGAGGATGACTGTTCAGAAATCTCTGAAATATCACAGTTGCAGAATTTGCCTTTTCCTGAGGTCATCAAGTTTTCAGTGCTTCAGTAAGATGGTAATTTCATGCCAACAACCCATTTAGTGTCACGAATGGAGGTGAGTCTGGAAACCAGTGCGGTTAACAAAGAGTCTTTATTTTCAAAACCAGCAACAGAGGAACCGGCACTCGGGAGGAGAAATTTACGGGGGGTGCTCTGTAGCAACTGCTTTCGCTGGAGCTAGGCTCGGCTCAGTTCGTCAAAGTTCAATACCGTATCCTAGAATGGAGGTGCAACACCAACCTGGTGCTGCGCGTTCAATACTTGTTCCTACAATCATTGCCTTTTGGACAGCACACAATGAATATCCTCCGTGCTCTCCCCGCGTCCTGGCCCTGCCTATATTGCCAGGTGATGAGGGGGCTAACTAGCCACACCTGGATTAGGTTGGGCCAGTTAGTACTCGGGGGGCGCCGGCCGCTGGGTGCTGGTAGCCCCCCCTCTGCTGCAGGGGGTCTTACCTGTTCCCTTACATTTAGAAGGTTTGTTAGAAAGAAAACCTGCTGCTGTTAAACCACAAACAGTGCCTGCAGTTTGCAAAACACCATTGAGACATTGTTTTATTGGTCAGTTGAAGAAAACACTGGAATTTGGTTTGGATAAAGAATGTAATGCAAACAAAAGTCTAATCCCACATAAAAAAATATGATGGTGGCTTCATGATGATACTTTTTTTCCTCAAAATCTACTTAGGACACAATGCATCATGGACACAGCTTTTGCATAGAGGTAAAATAAATAAAGTTTAATCTTGCACATCATAAAGAAAACTTCCTCATTGTCAGAGTGTCCATGGTTGAATTGAACTTAATACCAGGAAGGAATTTAAATTGAAGCAATAAGCATATTTTATTATGTCCTGCCTTTTTTCAAATTCTCCTTAGTTTGTGCAAACTCACAAATTTTCTCATAGAATCATTATCGCTACCTTTCAGATATAAAAGTGCACTCAGCAGGGCAGTTTTTGAATAGAAACTGTGAAAGTGTCATACCTTTTTGTTTCTAAAGTGAAACACATAAAATGGATGTGGAGTGATGGTTATTGTTGAAATGCTTTCATTGCCTGTTATGTTTAATAGAAAAGATCCAACAGAGGAAGCTTTTTGAGTGTTAGCAAATTGCAAATTTGATTGTTGGCATACATCAGACTGAAGATACTCATTAAAGTACAGAACCCTTACTAAACAAAATACCTCAGTCAGACGACTATCTGCTTTGACTGAATTTAACAGGCGTTGTACAGGATCTTCAATCGACGTTAGCATTAAATCAAGTTTTTAAATAACACCTGATGTGTTGAATAAGAAAAATTGTTTTCAGATGCCAGTTTTTATTCTTAAGGCTGGTTTGGATCACTTTACCTCCATTTGGTAGAACAGTGAAAGGGCCTTCATTGTATAGTTTGTGTTATTGTATCTTTCACTTCTGCAGCTGGAACTTGTGAGAGTATTTTAGCTTTGCTTCACACCTATGGACAAGGACTGGCTGTGCGATATCTAGATTGCTCAGACAGCTACTGCATCATATTAAAGACCTTACCAATCTCTTCTGTCAACCACTCCACAGGAGGAGCAGAGATAGCTCTCTCTCTCTTTCTCTCTCTCTCTCTCTCTCTCTCTCTCTCCCTCTCTCCTGCCCCACCAACCCAACCATCCCTGCTCCCTTTCACTACTAAAACTCCCACTCCTGCCCCTCTGCCTCCTGCCATCTCCCTCCTGCTATCTTTCTATCTCACTCTCTCTTTTTCTCTCTCTTTCTCTTTCTCTTTCTCTCTTTCTCTCTCTATCTCTCTTTCTCTCTCTCTCTCTCTCTCTCTCTCAGACTCTCATATTGTCTCTCTCCGTCTCCTCTATCCATCTCCCTTTCCCTTTTCCCACTTTATTGTCCTTTCTTCTTCCCCTCTTATATCTAACTTCCCATTACATTGTCTGTCTCAACCCCTTCTTGCTCCTCTCCTCTCTTTCTCAGTATCGTCTCTCAGCTGCTCTTTTTTTTATTCTCTGCCTCTTAAGCAAATAAAATTTCTAAAACTTTCTTTTTCTACTGAATGTGGCTACAGTCAATGCTCTGTTCTTAAAGCTGTTTATGATTATTATTAAGCCTCAGATAACGTATTGAGTAATGTATTCGCAGTAAATCTTGGCCTATTTGAGTAAGACCTAAATCTCCACCTAATATTCTGTGAATTCCAGTTTTTATGCTAATTTGACAGGGAATTGTGCACTGTATTGTGTGTCTGCAGGTGGAGTCGACGCAGAGTATGATTCGAATACTGGGACTGTCTGCCACTTTACCAAACTACCTGGATGTGGCAACCTTCCTGCACGTGAACCCCTACATCGGCCTTTTCTTTTTCGACAGCCGCTTCCGCCCTGTTCCCCTAGGTCAAACCTTTGTGGGCATTAAGACCACAAATAAGGTAAAATGCAGATGTTGTACTGTACATGCCATGCTAATTGAGGAAGATTTAATGACTGCTTAATCTGCATATTCTATATGTCATGTTCAGATTCAACAGCTTCATGACATGGAGGAGGTTTGCTATGAAAAAGTTCTGGAGCAGATTAAAGCTGGACATCAGGTAATGTGTGTATGTCTGTATGTGGTGTGTGCATGTGTGTGTGTGTTTGTGTGTTGCTGGCTGTAATAGCGTATGAGTGACAAACTTATTCAAGAATCTTAATAATGATAATAATAAATAAAATAATGATGAAAATATTACCTGAAGCCTGAGACACTGTTGTAAAAGAAGCCTTTAGCACAAACCATATTAAAATACATATAAGGTAGAAAGGAATGTGCATTGAGTTGTAACTGGCATAAAAATATTTACAAAATATTGTTTTGCCATTTTCAACTTTACATACAGAAACTGTAAAAAATATTTTAGACTGTAGATTTGCTGGTTGCTTTGTATATTAAGTAAAATGGCAATATCAGAGTTGTAAATATCATAGCATCTATTTCCCTTCACCTCCACTACAAGGAAAACCTGTCAGCAATATTTCATAATAAACCACTCTGAATGACATCTTCAAGGTGACAATTACACCTTTTGTATTTGTGTACTTTGGAAGTCATACCTTCTCAACCTTCACTTAAAGTAATAGTAAACTGTAGGCCAACTAGAGCTAATAGGTCCCACATACATATGAGGATCTTAACTGAGAGTCTGCTTAATTCGTAACTATTTAAAGTTTTATCAGCCTATTATTAGTTTTTAGCATCTTAAAATTTATTCTGGGCTCTATATACGTGCAAAGCTGGGTCTAAATGTGGTGGACAAGGAAACTAAGAGAAGCAAAACTGTAAGACTTCTAACAATTTTAATATAAACTTTATTCAGTATTTTACACAAACTGTTAGGTGAAAATACCTTAATATTCCCCAGAATGCCTGCACTGACAAAAGAATTGAAAGTCATGTTCCAAGGACTATTTACCTGAAGATGTTTTCCTGTAGAAAAATACAAAGAAAAGCTACAGAAAAGGGCATCTTATGGCAACCTTTTTTTTTTTTTTTTTTTTTTTTTTTTTTTTTGTATGAAAGGCCCTGAGTCTGGACATGTCCATGGTAGAGGTCCAAAGGCTGCTAATGGCTTATTAATCAGAAGTAGAGTGGCTCAGTCTGTTGTCAGCACTGGAATTCTGGCACTAAAGCTTTGTAGCAGCACGGTGACCTCTCTGTGCAGGGGCAATTTGTGCCCTGCACCTCCTGCTGAACCCAATTTCAGAATCACACAAATCACTAAACAAGAACACGCTTACACACCACATCTGCGCTGACAAAACTATCTCAGTTGCTCCCTTGCCTCTCTTTTCCTCTCGGCTGATTTAATCAAGAATTTGTGTAAGACTTTTTGCCTAATTTCCTGCACAATGTCCAGTGTTAGTTCTCACAGTTCCTGCTATGTGGATTTATTGTATTATGTCTCACAGTAGCTACCGGTTTGGAGGATAAAGACTAATGTGACGTATGTAGTTTGACATTACATTTTCTCAAGGTGCCACTTATGAAACATTATAGGTATGCTAACCCCTGATTTTGTATACATGACCTTACCCAACACTTACCCACAGATGGGTCACCCTGTATTGACAGGGACAGAGGAATTAAGCCATCCTTTCAGTCCAATGACAACACGGAGGCCAGCAGTGCTCTCGTATTGCATCGATTGGAATTGAACTTGCGTCCCAGTGATAGAATGCAACCTTCTTACCCAATTATACCACTCACGAATGCTTAACGTTTCTTATTTACACAATGTGTTCTGTGCTAAATTTTCTCTTTGGCTAAGGAATTTCTCCTCATGATCTCCATGCATACAGTATTGTCAACTAGTGACATCTAATTGTGTTCTCTGATCACTGTAATGTCTTAAAACAGTCCCATATGGTAAATTTGGAATCCAGTTATGCAGTTGTTCTCAAATGAAGGCTGCAGACTGCATTGAATGATTGAAATGTACATTACTAACTATGGTCACATTTTATTTTGAGTGGCCCTGTAGATTATCTACAGATACTTTAATTGCTGATGACTTCCTAGGGCATATTAGTTCATTATTAGGATTAGTGTGAGGTTTTTGCTTGAAGTTAAAATTAGAGTTAGGTTTAGATTTTGGGCTAGATTTAATAGCATGTGCTAT
>JBBPDA010000009.1:13549968-13575149 GCA_037974385.1 Arnoldichthys spilopterus | reverse complement strand
GTTATTTCTGTGACCATTGTGAGTTTTTCTTTCATTGACTGAAGGGTACCAACAATTTTGTCCACGTGTGTATATCCAACTGGTTTACATTTTTATTATGTAATCTGATCAGACAATTTCACCAGCTTAAAATTGCAATGTTTTTATTTACTGCAAAATAGGATAGGGTAGAGAACTAGGTACATTGGTAAGAAAAACAGAAATAATTCAGTGGGTGTATTGCAGTCATTAAATATTTTAAAGTTGCATTTGCATTTACTGCCAGATGAAACAAAAACCTTTTGTTGGTGTGGCTGAGGTGAGGTGGAATTTTGTAGCAGTGTGTTTTCTTCCTTCCTTCACCTGAAAAATGGAAATCAGTAGCAGCATGAGCAGTGCAGGGGTGTTCTGTATGTGCACAAGGAGAAACTCACACTCGTGCCCTCTCTCACATGTGCGCCCACACACACACACACACACACACACACACACACACACATACATACATACATAAAGTATATTGTATACATGCTTTCCTCGCTTACTGTCAGTACTTTATGGTGTCCTCAAAGGACAAGAGGAATGTAGGAGAGGAGGGTTAGAGAGGCCTTTTGCTTCCATCTCATAACTGTCTTGTATTTCTGTTATTGATTGTTTTTGTCTGGAGTATTGACTGTTTTGCAAGGGCAGCCTGAGTATAATAGGAAAATTACACTCCTCTTTGTCCTTTAACAAAAGGTGTATGCTTCTGTGCCCTTCTGTGGCTGCAGACGTCATGCAGTCTGCACTGGCAAGCAAAGGGAGAACACCATAGTTATTTGCAGTCTCTTGTTAGTCCCTAGGTCCACACATCTCACCTTCTCTTTCTCGTCTGTCATGAAGGGATGATTATTTATTAAAATATTGAAGCTGTTTCATTATATAAATTAGTAAATGTAACCATAACAACCACTCTGGTCTGCAGGCTATCATCATTATTTCTGCAGGCTATCATCATTATTATAATCATTATTTCTGTTATTTCTATTAGTTCTGTGCTTAATATTAGCTATTACTTAGACAAAGGGAACTTCTTGTTTGACGGATAGTATTTGCATGTTTGATTAGTAAAATTATTCAATTAGTGACCTAATCAGTATACACACTGTTTTATTTCTGTTTATATTACCCTATTGAGGGCAAAATATGATGTGTATCCATCTCATTAAATTCAACAAATAAAAGGATAAAAGCCAAAGGTCATAGAGTGGTTTTAATGTTCAGGCAGATTAAAATGAGAAAGGGCATTTTCAGACTCTCAGTTACATTTCTCAGTTCTCAGTGTTCTTGAGTGTATTTGTTCATATGCCTTAATATTTCACCATAGTGCCTTATTATAAATCTTATTTGAATAGCCTACTACTTTTTTCTTTTTCTCTTTAAACATTAAAGATGTATTTTCCTGTATTGAGCTGTATGTATGAAAATTAAAATTTCATTAAAAAAAATTTTATGCACCAACAGAACATTTACACAAATTAATCAATAATCTGATGTGAAGTGAAGTTAAAGTGACTATTTGTCATTGTGAACACACTCAAGTACCACAACGAAATGCAACCTCTGCATTTAACCCATCACACATGCACACATGGCGCAGAGGGCAGCTATCAATAGCACCCGGGGAGCAGTGTAGTGGGACGGTACCTTGCTCAAGGGAACCTCAATAGTGCCCAGCCCAAGATTTGATCCTGCGACCTTCAGATCTCAAAGGCAGCGTCCTAACTACTAGGCCACCACTGCCCACTATTGTCCATTTCTATTAACATAATTCATCATTTATCAAGAATTTGATTCTTGCAGCCCTAATCGCATTACTGTGACACTCATGTCTGTTGAGACATATTGTATGGTCTGTTTCTTGTTTTTTTTTTGCTGTAGTCTTTCCATGCCTGTCCTTCCTAAATATGAAAGTTCTTATAGCTTGTAATTGCTCTGGTGTATAACCTTGATGAATGTGTTTTGCAGGTGATGGTGTTTGTCCATGCCCGTAACTCCACTGTGCGCACAGCCATGAGTCTAATTGAGATGGCCAAGAACCGAGGGGAGTCGACATTCTTCCAGCCAGACCAGGGTCCAGATTATGGCCACTGTGAGAAGCAGGTGAGCAAATGCGCTGACCAAAGAGGCCATTCCTAAATAATGTTCTCATTTTTTAAATGTATACATAAATAATAGCAATTATCATATAGAGGTGTTAAGTTGAGAGGTTTTGTTTTTAAGCAAACAAAACCCTGCGTGGGCTTGGTCATGTTTTTTTCCCCTCTTTTCATAATGAACACTGGTGGTGACGACTCAATTTTGATGACTAATCCTTGCAGCCTAATGTTGTTTCCACAGTTTTTGTGAAATCACGTGTTTGTTTGAGTGACCAGCATTCTGCCTCTCCCACAGCGTGTCATAAACTGAACTACAGTACAACGTTTTCCAGGCAGTGAGAAATGCAGCTTGCGACAGTCAACTATTCTGAGCATACAGTGGCCAGGCAAAGTGATAAATGTGTGTTTAATTCGTAATGTCCTCCCTCGGGCGATGATTCGGAGACTCTCTTTGGTTTTTTTTTTCTTCTGCAAGGCCATGGCGTTCATCTCACGCTGAACTTGCTATCTGCTTCTGTGGAGTTTCACCCAGGCTGGGGCCGGCCGCGGATGAACTGAGTGGGGTTATTTATGAGCACTTATTCATGAGCTCTAAAGCAGAGGAAAGGGAGAGAAATTGAGGTCAGTCACCTCCGCTAGCGCCGGCTCCTTGGGGGAGAGCGGTAAACAGTCCAAGGAAGCGGCTGCGAAGGCCAAGCGGCCCCGGCCTCGTTGGAAATGAACCCTGAAGGAGCGGTGCTAAACTTTTCCAACGCCGGCGTATTAGGCAGCGAGTGCGGGCAATTAGAAATCCGCAGAGGGCAGCTTTCAGCTCAGGTGTAGAGGCCAGCTGCTTAGTCTTGGAGAATGACTTCTACTGGAGGGAGCAGCTGATCATGCAGTGAACACTGTTTTATCAGCTGTGAGCCAAGCTTTCTTTAGAACTTCTCTTGTATTAATGGGGTTAAAAAAGGAAAAAATTGCTCTAAGAAAGTTTGTGCATGGGCAGCACAGTAGCCCCTTACAACGAGAAGGTCTTGGGTTTGAATCCCAGCCTGGACAAACATGGTGTATGTATAGAGTTTGGGTGTTCTCTCTGAGACTGTGTGGGTTTCCGCTGGGAGGTCTGGTTTCCTTCTAATGCCAAAAGGCAAATGGCTATGCTAGGTGAATTGAAGATGCAAAACTGCCCCTAGGTATGCCTGTGTGGATTAAGGTGATGGGATAGACTCCAAAATAATAGTTTTCTGCAGCCCTAAATACATTCATGTGATGCATATTTTCCGGTCTGTTTTAGAGATACTGAATGGTTATGTTTTATAACTCAGTGCTGCCATTAATTGTGGACAGTGGTGGGATAGTGGTTAGGACATTGCCTTTGGGACCTAAAGGTCGCAGGTTCAAGTCACGGCCCAAGTACTACTGAGGTACCCTTGAGCAAGGCACTACATCGTCAATACTACGTCCCACTACACTGCTCTCTGGGTATTGTTGATAGCTGCTCACTGCTCCAGATGTGCATGAGTGATGGGTTAAATGCAGAGGTCACATTTTGATGTGGTGCTTTGGGGTGTGTTAATTGTGTCTTACACTTCACTTTAATTCAGAAATATTTACCAAAGACGTATACAGAGGTACAGACCTCTGTCTTTGTGAAAAAGAGCTTTATTGAAAAAGATCATGCGATTAGCGTGCTTGCTTACTGAACTCCTTGTACGAATAGCAAAAATGTGAGCAAACGTGACGATTGCTGTCTCTCAGTTTTGGATTATACAGTAATGCAGTGGAGCCTGGGTCTTTGCTCTCTCTAGTTCCTGTGGGCGATTTCTGTACGTCAGGATGTCCTCACAGGGTTTGTACCTATTTTCTGTACAACTTGTTTCGTCTTTTCAAAACACCAGTAACAGATTCAAACACTTGTGAAGGACATTACAGCTCAGTGGAGAGAGAGGGAGGCCTTTTTGGAGTTTATTGCACCCCCAGTGGGGGAGTCGTTCAGAATCTTACAGAAAGTCATTCTGAATGGAACCTGCTGCTGAAAAATATGCTTCAAGTCCTCACTTGTGTGCAGTGAAAGATTTGTCAAAAGCGCCCAAAGCTGTCAGAATTTTTTCACTCCTTCTACTCCGTGTCAGCACATACTGTTAAAAAAAAAAAAAAAAAAAAAAAAATACAATCCAAAAAAAAAAGTCTTTTCTGTTCCTCCCATCTGTCATCTTGCCACTTTGCCCCTTCAGGAGCAAAGACACTAGTGTTGGTCTGATGGTCAAAAGTGGCGACTGTGAGAATGCTGAAGAGACTGTGTGCACACGTGTGTGAATGTGTTAAATGCAGGATTGTCCCCTGCAGCGCTGACTGGGCTTAGGCAATAGTGGAGAGAAAGAAAGAGTAAGAGAGAAGTGGGGAGAAGTAAAGAGACTGGTTCTGGCTTCATTAGGAGTGGTCCGTGTTGGAGGGGCCGACAGAAGCGGCCAGTGATGGATTGGACTCATCCCAGCTGCACGCAGGCAGAAGGGGATCAATAAGCAGCTGGAGAGGCAAGCACTCTCTCTTTCTGGTTTAGTGGAGCTCGTTGGACAAACATGACTGGGCCTCCGTTCTGCCCCATCCCTTTGTGTGTATTTGAAATAAAGCTTGTATGCATACAAGTCCATGAAAACGCCTGGGCTTGTTTTGGGGTGTATGTTAAATGTAAGAATAGCAAGGGGCAATGGTGTGTTTGCGCGTGTGGAATCATATGTGTGTGTCTGTGTTATTAATGGGGTGGTGTGAATGTCTGTGCAAGTGTGCATGTGTTATAGATGAGATCAGTGCTGTGTAAATACACAGAGGTGGAGCTGGTTGTCTCTTGGGAAAGTGACGAACACTAACTTCATATTTAAATCCCCCCACAGAAGGCAGAGTGATGCATTTAATAACCTTTGCCTCAGTCTCAGGGGCTTTGCCAAGATAGATGCTTCTTTCAGTGTCTTCTCTAATCTGCTTTCTATTTTTATGAGCCAGGCATAAATACATGCACCACATCGTTCCCATTTCCTGCATTGAACTCAAAACATGGAGAGGCTATGGTTAGGTTTTACACAGAACACTGTGCTGGATGTGTTTATATAATTCAATTATCTGTGGTCTGTGTGTGCACTGGTGGATATGTATGACTGAAAAGGATGATTATAAACGGCTATAAAAGCCAGTTCCTCCAATCTGTGTCCGTTTTGGAACAGTATTATTATAGAAAAAAAGGAAAAAATCTGGATCAGGTTCAACTGGAAGTCATGACACCACTGTGATGAGTTTGGCATCAAAACCAGATCATCCTCTACTCTCAGGTTGTGGGCTTTTCTGCTCTTTAGAAGTAAAAGTGAGCCTAGTTGACCCTGTGAAAATGTGTGTTTAGGTACCATGTGGGTCTGCAAAAGTGACCAGTGTTTCAGTAATAGTGAAGCTGCTTCCACTTGAGCAGTAAATGGAGAGCCAGAACGTGTACTTTAGTGGGGTCGCATCTCCTGTGGTCTGCATGAGTCTCAGCCCTCCTTATCCTCTGATAATACACTGCTTATTTGCTTATGGAAATTGGCCCACATTAATATTTATACCTGTTTTTTAATCCCCGGTATGCACGTGCAGGGAAAAAATACAGCACATATAAGGTCAATTATATTATTTGGCCTTATTTATCCTGCTTCTGAGCCCACTACATATCTCTTTTATGCTGTTCATTAATTTGCGCCATCGCTTAGTTTGAAGAGGCTGTCAATCAGGCTTAGATATCTTAATGCACTCACTTGAATAAGTGATAGTGGGAAATCGCAGGAATAATGGCTGTTTATTGAGCTGCTGTCTATGCGAAGCACTCTGTATTAAAGACCAAAAGTTTCTAATTGAGTGGGGATGTGCAGGGGTGTTTAAGTGCATTTAGAAGCGAATGTGTGTGTATGTGTGTGCGCAACACAGAAAGTGGGAGAGTGAGGAAAAAAAGGGTTATACAGGGCAGATATATTTTGTTTATGAAGTCAACAAGCAACCTGGAAAAGAGCCTTACTATACCCTAAGTAGTGTAATTAATGATTAATGAATCTATATTTTTTGTCTTTGTTTATCTACTGTGTGTGCGTGTCCGTGTGTGCGCGTGTGCGTGCGCATGTGGAGGGAGAGAGAAGAGAAAAAGAGAGCGAGAGCATGAAAATGTAGCTTGGCATTTGTGGTGCGCTCTGTGTGTTGATGCTTGTTCGTTATCATGTGGCAAAGGAGTTGACTCTGCTCAGGGTCCCGGGCATGAGATGGTTGAAGGACTTGGGTCTATAAATAGAAATGATGGATGGGGATCCCAGTCGCAGGCCCTGCCACAAATCCTAGCTCATTTATTCTGCTTAGCACACAGCAACCTATTACCACTAACATCCTGCATATGCCTCAACACCACTTGATTCCTGGAGTGCGTCAGAGGTTCTGTGGGGAGACGAAATACGGAGCTGCTCTGAACGAGTGCAGTTGTGACTGTTGTTTGTGACCCCATCTCAGTCTGCAGCCCTAGCTACAACCAAATTTTGACTACAGATTTAAAATACATATATGTATCACAGTAATGATGCTAACTCACCAGACAAAATAATAGGGGTCTGTTGTATCGTTTGTATCTTTTTTCATGTACATCATGTTAGCTATCAGTTAGCATATTTGCATACCAGTCATGGTATAGATCAGATAAAACTCAACTCTGAAAGTCTCAAATATTGCAAAATCTCAATTCCAAAAAAGTTGGGACACTGTGTAAAATGTAAATAGACACGAATACAATGATTTGCAAATCTCATAAATACATAATTTATTCACAGTTGAACATAGAGAACATATTGAATGTTGAGACAATACTGTATCCTTCTGCTATGTGGACCAGCTTGACACATCCTGATACCAGATCTCTGGGGAACGTTTTTACTGCTTTTTACCCACTCATTCCTATTGAGCTCTATCACACAAAGAAGAAGCCATATGGGAACATGATTCAGAAATGTCCCCATCTTCTCTGGGTCAAAGCTCAATTAAAATGGACTGAGCTGAGTCCATGCTACACAGTGGTAAACGTCACCCTGTCCCAACTTTTTCCTGCTATAAAATTCAAAATGATCCTATTTTCTTCTACAAAATGGTACATTACATTGCTCAATATAAACATTTCATATATTTTCTGTGTTCTGTTGTGTAAAATATTGGCTTATGAGCTTTGCAAATTATTGCATTGTTTTTTTACTTACATTTTGTTCAGAGTCCCAGCTTTTTTGGAATTGGGATTGTAGATTTTTAATACTCTAATCACCTGAAAAATACATCATCACAAGGCACAATTTCAAACAGTTTTTTGTTGTTAAATTGGTTTTTTATTGCTGTGTTGCTACAGTGTGAGGAGTGCTTCCATATAATTATTAGCACATTTTATGATTCCAATATGATTTGGTGGACTCCAAATTGGATATATTTTTTAATACAGCAAAAGTAAAGAGTGTCTGTAAATCTGCCTTATGGTAATATGTTACTGTTTGTATATTCAGTTTATTATGACATTCAACATACAATAAAAGTACAAATTTGTAATAATGCTAGCCATGAGTTATTATATCCTATGAGGAATGTAATTTTTGATTTTGAGATAAAGAGAAAATGGTATTTCCAGAGGAGGAGTGGTCTGCCTTTATTGTGATCTTGCTTATTTTATATATTTTTATTTTATTTATATTATTTCATGCAATACACTGATCAGCCACATCATTAAAATATGAAGTTGACTGTCTTGTTACAGTGTCAGTACCCATGTGATGGGATATATTATGCAGCAAGTGAACAGTCAGTTCTGGAAGTTAATGTTTTGGAAGGAGAAAAAATGGGCAGTCATAGGGATCTGAGTAACTTTGACAAAGCCCAAATTGTAATGGCTAGTTGACTGGGCCAGAGCCCCTTCAAATCACACTTGTTGGGTGTTCCCAGTTTGTAGTGGTGAGTACCACTACTATTTTATTGGTCCAAGAAAGGACAGCTAGAGAGGTTCATGGGTGCCCAAGGCTTATTGATACAAATGGGTCATGAAGGCTAGCCCATTTTGTCCAGTCCTATTAAAGAGCATCTGCAACATAAATTGCTGAAAATGTTAATGCTGGCTATGACAGAAAGATGTTAGAGCAAGCAGTGCATTGCAGCTTGCTGCGTATGGAGCTGTGTAGACTAGTCAGACTTGTCAAATTGCCCATTCTAACCCCCGTCCATTGCCAAAAGCGGCTACAATAAGCATGTGTGCATCTAAACTGCACCATTGTGCATTGGAAAAAGGTGTCCTGGCCTGATGAACATACCTCCTACTTAAACATTGTTTTTATCAAGTACACCTCTTCATGGCAACAGTGGCTCCTTTCAGCAGGATGATGTGCCCTGCTACACATGCCAAAAGTTTTAAATATTTATTTTCCTTCCAAATTCCTCAGCTCATAGTCAGATCTAGTATTTGTGGGTTATGCTGCAGGAACCTTGCAGCTTACAGGACTTAAAGGATCTGTTTCTAACATTTTGGTGCCAGATCCCACAGCACACCTTCAAAGGTCTGGTGGAGTCCATGTCTTCTTGAAGGATCAGAGGTGTTTTGGTTACATATAAGGGACCCCTACAATATTAAGCAGTTGGTTTTAATACTTTGGTTGATTGGTGTATAGTCAGTACTGAACATAGCACTCCAGTTTTACTTTCTCTTGAATGTATTGTCCAGTACGTATTCACACTGTTCCATGCTCAACACTTTCTAATGACATGGCTTTACCATATGAGTTTACATGGCAAATGTCACATTCAGATTTGAATACAGTATAGATTTATCTCATAACACACGTCTTATGTAAATGTTGATTCAGAAATATATTTTTGTCACTTCAAGTATTTCTAAGAGTTTTGGAACTCAGCCCTAGTAGCTGCTTTTGTGTGAAATACTAAACCACTTTGTGTTTCCTAAAGAAACTAGAAGTTCCCGCAGTTTCCTCTTGTGCTGAACATGCTTCTTGGTTGTACCTGAGCTGTTTGAAGTCTGTACGGATTATCAAGCTTGAAGGGATCTTGTGGGGAGGGCACCTTGTACTGGCTGTGAGAAGTCTGTATGCTGTTGTAGAGAGAGGAGGCATGTAGCAGGTTGACTGTAGCCAGTGATGTGTTAAAGGGAAGGCTGTGTTGTGGAGATGAAGCCAAAAGATGGGCAAAAATAGAAAAGGAGGTGGGGAAATGGGTGGAAGGGATTTTGCCCGCCATTTGTAGCTCTCTCTGGTACCTTCCCCATCCCTCCCCGCCAGCCTCGTCTGGCACGTGTGACTGCTACCTGCCTCGGACACAGATCGTAACTCCTGCCTGTTCTACAGCACCCTCCCTGCTACCTCATTCAGCACCCGCCTTCCTGGGCCAAAGCCCTGGCTCTCAGCCCTCTGCCCCGCACCCATCACCCAGCACTCATCGGCAACCCTGCCTTCAGCCAGCGCATACAGATGGAGGACAGGAGACATCTAGTGGTCAGATATTGTTGCTGCAGCCATGTTGCCTCATATTTATCTAAGAACAACAGTGGAGTAGTGTTTGCTACCAAATTCTGAAACATCTGTTAAGTCTTTGCACCACTCTTCGATTTGCATGAAAATGTTATCAAATTGCCCATCGCTTTTAGTGTTATCACCTTAGTTTATTTTAGAATGCAGTGGCAATGTTGTGATTTTTGACAGCAGTGTTAATAAAGCCTTGCTCATTTGATTTAATTTGTGTATAGAGAGGGTGTGTGCGCAAGTGAGAGAAGGTTTGGGCAGCAGTGACTCACTCTTCCATAGAGAGGGAGGGCTCTTTGAGACAGCATTACAACGCTGTTGTTGTGGAGCTTACGATGGCGCACTGATGTGGATGAAAGGCGGGCCTGCTGCGTGAATGAGGCACAGGGTTGGTTTGGACAGCTCAGGTGGAGTTGTGATGGGCTTTTTTTTATGGCTAGAGGAGACGAGGAGACGGCAGGTGTGACAGCAGGCTGACAGGCTTCCTCTGTGATGGTGAAAGTGTTCTGTACTCAAAGGCGCTCATCAGCTTCTGTCGATTTGCTCAGACCCCCACCCCACCCCCCGGCAGCCACCTGGGACGAACCTACAGTACAGAATTTAGCTCATTAATTTCCATCGATTGTCTGTGGTTTCAGCTATTTTTACATCGCCACCTGAGGCTGTCATTATCAAATGGCGTCTCAACGAGCTGCGTACTTGTCACCACTGCTTAGAAAGACCAAAGGGTGACCCGGGAAGAGAGGAATGTTGTGTTGAGAGAGCGCATGCATCCAGAAATAAACTCCTTTTAGACATCCACTGCTCTTCTAGTGCTTTTTTTCTTGTAAGAAATGTTGGCCACACAAATCAGACAGTAGAGCAATTTTGATTGCTGACTCACAGTATTGTGGAAAAAGAATTGACAAGAATGAAAATTCAGTTACTGTATGTTTGTAATCTCAGAGATGCATTAGTTTTGAGATGCATTAGTGTCTATCTACATTAGTTGTTTATGTAGATATACTTGTGACCTGGCTAAAGAACAGGCCTAACTAGGGGTGAACGATTTATCACTTTTAAATCAAAATAACCTTCAAATTAGAAGAGTTCAACTTTAACTATAACCTACATTATTTAACTTCGTCCAAATCCTTCATTGATCATGTGTTTTATTATAGGTTCACTTAAGATGCTTATGTATTGTACCAAATAGAGGCATAACTCATTTTTACACAACCGCTCCTGACCTCTGTACATTACAGGCTGTTTTTGCTGCTGCACCTTTCAGACTGTATGAATGCAAATGACCTCTGCTGCAATAGACTGCCCTGTAATGTCCCTCATTCAAAAAGCTTTCCAGGCTTAAACACCTTAACACGAATGGGGGTGAAACTGCTGGGGGCTGAGTAGCAGGATTTGTATAAATATATTGATGTTTGTGACATCACTAACCCAGTGAATTTAGCTTTTGTGGTTTAATTTACATATATGGACTGTTCAGTAAAAATTTTTTGATAAAATTTTGTAAAGTTATTATCCTCTTTTTAATTCTGAAGGGAAAATTACACACCCACAGCAGGGGGCAGCCACAGTCACAGCACCTGGGGAGCAATTGCTTTGGGCATGGGTGTTCCTTCTGATTCTCTAACCATTAGGCCACAGCTTTCCCCAGCAGTGTTAGCAAAATAAATTACAGTTTAATAAAGTGAATGATATGGTCCCTTTAACATTTAGCATTTTTTGTAAGAATTTAAATTTTTTAATTTAAAGTAAAATTTCTTTGGTTGCTAGAGCTTTAAGAAGGTTTTTGTTGTGCAGCCTGGAAATATGGATATTGCATTCTTTGCAACACAAATTCAACGCAAATGAGCCACAATGAGTTATTTTAGTCTGCGTTCATGAACACGTGCTTACAACTTTAATGTGAAGGATTTTGAAATCCCTCCAGCTTCAAAAGGCACATTTGTATTTAAGCACACACTAGGTGATGTTAACATTCTGAGAGGGAAGCTACTACTGAGAACTTATGTTGAGAATAGGGAGAGGGGGAGAATAGAGCATGAGTGTGTTTGAGTGGCAGCGCTTCCTGCTCACCCACTCCTCTCATGCAGTGTTAATGACTCTGTCAAACCATCAGCAGAAATATTATGACTATTAAGGGCCCTGAAATCAGTGATGAGCCACTCTCTTTGCAAATTCGGGACCTAGATTAGTTCTTTGGTGTGTGTGATTTTTTTTTATTCGCAGTGATTAGTAATCCATGGGCTTAGATTGACATGCAAGTGATGGATGAGGCCAACATGATCTGTGCTGCAGTTCCCACACCAGGGTAAGGTTCATGTCGTCCGGCCAGCTCCGTTAGCAGACCAGCTCCGCATCCTTGTGGTGTTCTGCTGCGGCGTGGCTGGTGTCTTCTCTGCTCTAGGCCAAGTAATAGGTAATCAGCGGCGTCTGCTGCAGGGTGGGAGGCAGGCAGCTCTGGCCTCAGCACAGTGCATAGGGAAATGATCTCTCCACAGCAACCCTTAATCATGCTTGATCAGAGTGCAGACGCGCTGCCACCTTAAATCCAGCCTCGGAACAGAGGAGGCCATCCCCACCTCGCCTTAACTTAGCATCTGATAACACAGGCCTAACACTCACAGACACCTCAAAGCAAACCTTTTCGTAAGCATTTCAATTAGAATGTGTAGCCTCAACCTTCTGGAGAGATTGCACATTTAGCTGTGTGTTTACAACAGCTTGAGCTTAAAAAAGAAAAAAAAGAATAATATTAACAAAAACAACCACAATGACAACAACAACACAGCAGTCTGATCTGTATGCTGTTCTTTTTTTAATGGAAGCTCTCAAGCTTATACCCTTGTTGCAGCTTTATAGTAAACGAAGGCGCTTAAGAGGCAGGGTTACTTTTTTATAGCTCCAAAGCTGCTGAATCTGCCTTTAGGCACATATGCTACTCATTTTTATGCATGGATGTACGTAAATATTTATGACAGCTCTTTTTCAAAAATTTATTTGAATTTTACTATATATAATTTCATTTCAGTACACTAATGTCATTCAGGCAACATTCGGCACAAGCATGACAGCAAGCACTTAGCCTTACATTCAGGTTTTGACCTTAAAAAATATCAAGTTTATAACTGGATTTGCTTAGTCTCGTCCAGAAACAGAAACTTTCTTTTGCTTTTTTTTTTAAGCTTAAAAAAAAATCATGCTTCTTGTAGACATTGAACATACAAAAATCATTATACATGGAACAGACAATGCGTACCAATTGTGCAACATTTAAATAAAAAAAAAAGATCAGTTTGATTTCTATTTACGCACTTCACAACACTAAATACAGTGAAACTAATATTTAAAATTCTAACTTTTCTCTTTTTTAAAAGATCTGTGTAATTGTTAAGTGTTTGTTATGTACTGTCTATGTCAACAACATGCTAAGAAAAGCCTCCTGTGTAATTTTTTCCATATAACAATGTAATATTGCCCATCCCTAATATGAGCTTTACAAAGGGTCGTCCTCAGAGCCAGAATAGCAAAAGTGCTGGTACCTCTGAATGTATAGGGGATTTATAATTTGGAATGAATGTCTATGTTAAAGTCCAAATGAGAGAAGCACAGTGCACACTCATTATAATCTTGGAAGGGGCAGAGGGTAACAGAAACGGGCAGATAAGCAGGTCCTTTGAGATTAACTTATTAGAAGACAAAATGTCCAACCAAAGAAAAGCAGTGTAGTAGACCCTGAACCTGGGATAAACATCTTACGATGGAGCAATTCATTAAAGAACCAACCAAAAAAAACAGCGACAATCAGTGATCTGTGAGAGGATAGCTCTCTAAAAAAGGGTAAACAGTGGTTAAGGCTGGCAAATGGCAGCATGGAACCTATCATTAAGTAACAAAAATAAACCGCTTGTTACGAACAGTGAAAAGCAGCTTGTTACAGGAGAGCGACAGACAGCATTTGATTGAGTGTGGATCAGTGCATTGATTATCAAGAAGAAAGAAACACGGCTCATTAATGGAGGAGAGAAACTCCCTTTTAAAAAATAAATAAATAAACATACAAAAACATACTAAAACATACAAAAGGCGTGTACGTGAGGCTCAAGGAAACTCAGAGACAAGCACTTATATGCAGTTGCAGACAAACAGACCAGTGCAGGGATGGTGCAAGGAGATTGCCGTCTGGTGGGTCTTGTTTAGTTGGTATTCTGTGTGGGTGAAACATGATGAAGAAGGAGAGAGACCAAGCCAGATGCTGTCTGCACTGAGCTTTTTTTTCTCCTTAAAGGCAATGGGGCCTGCTTGCTATTGACCTCTATTTGGACTGAGGCAGAAGGAGATAAAACCTTTTGATGGGGAGGCCATTACTTGCAGGATAGGTCATGACCCACACTGGCAGTCAACACAACATCTCAATCACTGCACTCATTAGAGCATACAATGTGTGGTTATACAGCTGTGTATCTTATATGTATGTGCATGTTACAAGCAACATGCATGATGTTCTCAACATTTTTTGCACTCTGCTGTCCTCTCCTCAAAGGTGAAGATCATTAAGATTTTTCTTCACATAATTTGCCACAGCTGCAAACTTTCCTGAATTTCTATTTAAAAACATTGTTGAAAACACTGAGACAACACTTTTTTTATAACAGCAAGTTGGTCTTCAGCATTTCCTACTCTATCTCCACATTTTTCTTGTCCTCCACTACTTTTTCTTTCCCTCCCTACTTACCAGTTTGTACAAACCCCATTTCCAAAGAAAAATCTGCAATTTGAGAATTCTTTTGAATCTGTATTTAACTGACAAATGTACAAAGAAATTTCTGTTAATGTTTTGTCTGAACCACATGATTTTATTATGATGCCTGCAACACATTCAAAAAGAAGCTGGCACCGGGGCAACATGAAAGTGAGAAGTTTGTAGAATATTCAGGTAACACCAATTGGAGACATTTTACAATAGGCTGGTGAACTGGTAACAGGTGAGGGTATTATGATTGGGCATAAAAGGAGCATTAATCAAAGGCTCAGTTTTTGTAAGCAAAGGTTGGTCTTGGTTCACCATTTTATGCCAGACTTCATTAGACAACTGTCAGTCAGTTCCAAAACTTAAAAAGAGCATGAAATGGACCAGGCAGGCTATCAGGAAACTCCATTGTCATTTCTCTGTGTTTTTTTTTTATAATAATAAAATAAATAAATAAGTGTTCAGTGAACTCCATGGTTATTTCAGAAAGACAAAGTATGGCCTCATTCTGTACATGCAACAACAACAACATGGATTTATAGACACAGAGTACATGTGCTTGACTGACAGTTTGTGCTTGTGCTGACCCTCCAGCAGTCCAGATCTGTCTCCTTTTGAAAAAGAATGGTGCACCAAGAATCAAACATCAACCACAGACTGTTGAGCAGTTAAAGTTCCCAAACTATTCCACAGTGTTAATGATGGATAATGTGGTAAATATGCTTCTGTCCAAACATTTTTGAGATTCAGAGAATCTGATTTATTTATATTTATATAAAATAAATTGAAAATATTTTCTTGATATTTTTAATGATTTTATGTTTATCTGCTAAATAAAGGTTCAAGAGCTTCTTTTATTTCTTTTTACAAAAGGTTTCTAAAAACTGGGTTTGTGTATCAACAGTGCCCTAGTATTAAAATTTGTAGCTTATCTAAAGCATTAATGAGTTTTGTTTGAAGTCAGCCTGCTTACGTTTCTTATTCTAAGGTTAATTGTATTGCATCATAAAATTCCTGTTTGTGGAAAATCTAATTCAAATGCCGATTGCTGCTACATACTTTTTGGTTTACAGTAATAGATTTTTAAATGCAGCCATTTATTACTTAAGCAATGTTAGATATGCTAGTGATCTCTCATAAACAATATACTGCAAGTGACAAAAAGTCATGTTTGTGGATTCACAGGTGCAGCGCTCACGGAATAAGCAGATGAGAGAGATGTTCCCTGATGGATTTGGGATTCACCATGCCGGGATGCTGCGGCAAGACCGCACATTGATGGAGAACATGTTCTCCAGAGGATACCTAAAGGTTCTGGTATGCACAGCCACTCTGGCATGGGGTGTCAACCTGCCTGCTCATGCAGTCATCATTAAGGTAAGGGAATAGTCTGCTAGTGAGATTCTTTGTGGAGTGATAGCCAAGTAATTTTTGACTGCATATGCAGGAATGTGCCATTAAAAAAAACAAAGTGTAAATATTCACAAAATTCATAAACTGATTAAATATGATACATACAATACAATACAACCATACAATTCAGCAAAAATAACAAGTGGCATAACATTTGCCCTACATTAATATTTTAATTGTTCTAGAGCATTTTGCATGAAAACAAAAATTAGTTCTAATAATAATAATTTCTGAAAAAACTTGACACAGGATAATATGCTAATTACTGTATAACGGTATAATACAGAACAAAACAACATTCGTTGTACAATTCAGTACAATATAATATGATGTTACACCCTCAGAACAAATTTAGATCATTTTTTTTTGCTTTGTAAGACAATTTTTTCAAATATGCAAGTTCTGTTTCCATTTTGCTATTGGGTGTTACTTAGTTCTTTATATTTGTCATCACTTTTCTGTACATTTAAAGTCTGCAATGTCTGTGTTCATCAGATCCGCCTGCATTGAACTTGTGATTTTTTTATTTATACATAGAACAAATTATTGGCTGAACAAGCAAATATTTCACCCTCTTTGATAGTTACTATGGATAAAAGTGATACACTCAAGCAAATGACATTTCATAATAATTTTTAGAATTTAAATAAACAAAAACATCAGTCACATGGAGAAAGCTTTGTTGAAACTTCACATCTAGGATCTGGTGCAATCTCTTTTGAAGTGTGTAGTGTCATCATGCCAAGATTGCTCTAAATTACTCTCTAAAGGCATCCACAACCATTCTAAAAAGGGTTGTGGATGCCTGTAAGTCTGGAAAATCCTGTGAAAGTGGTATAGATTTCAAATGACTGCCAATTTGGCCAGGACTGATCACTCCAGCAAATTCAGCTTGTTGTTGTGAAAAGAAGTCATCATAGGATGTGCAGGTAACTCTTGCAACTGCTTTTGTGAAAAATGCATAGATCTCCAATCAGAATAGGAATGGACAAATTTGATATGCACTGGAGGACACTGCCTTGGGGGGGGGGACCGGCATTTTGCAGTAGTGTTCTCTAGGCAGACAAATCAAAGAATGTACATAATGTTACTTTCTCTATGTATTTTATTTTATTCATCTTTTAATTGTTTTATATACTTTTTTGTTTTACTGTTTTTATTAGCTGTTTTGTGTTTCAATGATTCTTTTAATTTTTATATTTTGTTTTCTGTTTGGATTGCGTCTGCTTTCAGAGACTTGAAAGGCACATTAGATATAACATGTATTATTATTATTATTATTATTATTATTATTATAATACTTCACATTTGGTGTACACAATATCAACTGTGAAGCATGGTGGTGGAAATGTTATGGTTTGGGGTTTCTATGCTCCCTCAGTGACGGTACAGCTTGCAGAAATCTACTTCATATCAAAGAGTGCTTGAAGATAATGTCAGGCGATCTGTCCAAAGGTTGAAACTGAACCAGAGAAGGAATGACTCTAAACATAAGAAATTGAAGGTTATTGAATATCGTAGTCTAAGCCCAGATTTGAACAAGGGTGTATTTACTTAGTATTACATCTGTTGATATTTTTGTTGAAGAAATGTATGAAAAAGCTACTTTTCTTTTATGGTTTTATTTATGTATATCACCTTTCTGTATTCACTGCACGGAAGCTCATGAAATGTTTGTTTAAATGTTGAAAAAATCAGCTATTTCCATGGGGTGCTTCTTTACATTTCTTTATTTACTTCATGATATCAGATGCCTGTTTGTGTCTGTGGTAACAGGGTACACAGATCTATGATGCCAAACGGGGTACCATGGTAGACCTAGGCATCCTAGATGTGATGCAGATTTTCGGACGTGCCGGCCGGCCTCAGTTTGATAAGTACGGAGAGGGCACCATCATTACCACCCACGACAAGCTGAGCCATTACCTGACCCTCCTCACCCAACAGAACCCCATCGAGAGCCAGTTTCATGCCAGCCTGGCTGATAACCTCAATGCTGAAGTACTGCACCCCTCTAACACACTTTTCATCCAAGTAACACTGAACACAAACAAACAAAATATTACTTAATTTTTAAATAATTAATATTTCATCCATGTGCCACTTAGTGTTTAAAATGTGCACTCGTCACTGTAGGTTACTCATTTACGGTAGCAAATAGTGATAACCCTAGAAAGGAATGGTCAGCATCATCCAGCTGAGTTTTCAGGAACTTCAGGTAATGTCTGGTTTCACTGTGGTATAAAACTAGGTGATGCCCACTTTTCCCTAGTCATTCAACCTGGGGTAGATTAGAGCATACACCAAATAAACTGTTGTCCTTCATAAATTAGACAATGACCGTTAAAAATAATCACATACTTGAAAATGGCCATATATGCTGTTAAGACAATTATTAGGAAGTTTAAAACAAACAGTAGTGACTGGAAAAGATTGCATGTTTATTTTAACCTCAGCACAATAAGGAGGATGGTCAGAGAGGCAAGCATTTCCTTAAGGATCACATTTAGTGATTTGCAGAAGATGGAAACATTTTATACTCGTCAAATTTCCAAAAACAGTTAGATGCCAACAGATGTTTCCTAAAGCATCCTACAGATGCTTTAGGGCTGTAAAGGGGGCTCTAGGGCCCTGAGCACCTTGTCAGGGTACATGACATCAACACCATCATATACGAGGATATATTAAATGTAACTCTGGCTGCTTCTGCCAAAAGGTTTAAACTGGGTCATGATTAAATGTGTGAATACATTGAAACTCATACAGTTAAACCTGTCCTTACTTAACCCCACTGAAAACCTGTGATGTGAGCTAAACCTGTCCTTATCTAAACCCCATTGAAAATCTGTGAGTTGAGCTAAACCTGTCCTTACTTTAACCCCACTGAAAATCTGTGAGGTGAGCAAAATAAAGACAGATCTTCATTACCTTTTTCACCAATCGTTTTCAAAGGTGCCAATTATTACGGAGCTGACTGTATTTGACATATTATTTTCATAGTAGATACCAAAAAATCTATAGGAATTTCAGAGTAATAAGCTTTTTAAAATGAAATGAACTAACTCTAAAAGTCAAGGCATCATGGGAACTTTATAATTGAAGAACAAAGCTTGGGGATTCAATCTTGTGAATTAGCGTTGTGATCATAGATGTGGACAGAGTTTATAGAGTTAACAGAATAATTTTTTCTTGGGAAATCCCCTATGTTTCCACTTGATGGCAGCATCCAACAGCAAACAGTAGTGAAATACTGCTGATGTGAAAATGCTAGAACTGTCCATAAGATGGTGCAATCTGACCACAAGATATCTGACTAGTTAATGTGTATGATTCTGCTCTCAGCATGTTATGCGACTGGTATAACATCAGCTAATGCAAACGAGCATTCTGAAAAGCATATTTCCCTCTTTGTTTTTCATCTTCTCCCAGGTGGCTTTGGGAACTGTTACCAATGTTGAAGAAGCTGTTAAGTGGTTGAGCTACACCTACCTGTATGTACGAATGAGAGCCAATCCACTGGTTTATGGCATCAATCATAAGGCCTACCAGGTACACTTCAGGACCTTCCTTAGAGCCTTCTGAGCTTAACTCAACCCACATGCTGTTCTTTGTTTCCAGTTTCAATATGTACCATGTGTCAGATATAGTTGGTTGACCATTTCTCCCTTTACCCGTTAAACACCTTATATAAATGATTACATGGCCCCTTTTTATAGATGGATCCAGGTCTGGAGCTCTACAGGCAGGAATTAGTTGTGGAGGCTGGTAGGAAACTGGACAAAGCTCGAATGATCCGGTTTGAGGAGAGGACTGGTTATTTTGCCTCAACCGATCTTGGCAGAACAGCCAGCCACTTCTACATCAAGTATAACACCATTGAGGTAAAGCTTTTTTTACTGTTTTCCTGTTCTAGGATTTCACACATTGCTTACCCACAAGGTTGAAGGGTTCAGTAAAACCTTGCTCTGCTTAATGTAAGATGTTTGACATGTTTTCAGTAGCATGTTATAGCTGGTCCAACACTATTCCTGTTTCCTTTCCAGTACCACAACATCATTTTGCTGCATTTACAGAGTAGACTACACTGCATTCATGGATTATTGTATACATAAAGTAAATATGGGAGGACATGATACTTTTAGTTGTATACTCAGATTTTTATTTTTATTCTGTCTTCTTTTTATTATCGCTAAATGATGCTTTCAGTTTGTTGTTTGGTTAAGAATAGTATCAGTTGAATGGAGTTGAAAGTCTGGTGTTCTAAATTGCTAATTGGTTTGGAAATGTTTTTAACTCCACAGACTTTCAATGAACTTTTCAACGCCCAGAAAACAGAAGCAGATATTCTAAGTATAGTCTCTAAAGCAGAGGAATTTGAGCAGGTTAAGGTAAGATGTCACCTTGTACTCTTCATTACTATGTACAATGACATTTTTGGGGCATCGGATTTCACAAGATGGGTCTGGAAAAAACAAAATTTCAGCCTAGCTTTATGCATAATCGCATTTGTGTGTAGGATGCAGTTTTGTAGCCTTGTGCTGTGTGCAGGTGCGAGAGGAGGAAATGGAAGAGCTTGAAACATTGCTCTGTAACTTCTGTGAGCTGCCAGCCGCCGGAGGTGTGGAGAATGGCTACGGCAAAATCAACATCCTTCTGCAGACCTACATTGGCCGTGGAGAGGTGGACAGCTTCTCACTCATATCTGACCTTTCTTACGTAGCCCAGGTAAGAGACATACAGACAATGTACAGTATGTAATTAGCACATATGTAGTGTTTTAATTTGTACCATATTATTTATGGGGTTTTGTCTCCTGACAAAAAAAATCTCCAACTCGGACACAATGCATTTAATTTCCTGGAAAATATGGGCCGATCACCATCAGTGTGTATATTCCTATTGTGCTTTCATTTTTTATGTCATACATTTGTCTTTGTACCCTTAATAATTATACCTCCCAGCATATTTCTGTTTTATATTTGCCATGTTTTGCTGATCTCACCGAGCATTTTGGTTAAGCTCAGGATAAAACTTAATCAGTCCAAATATGCATATATTAGCCAGCCTATATTTCACAGTGACTGAGAGGCAGCAATCCTTTGTGCATGGAGTCTGCACCCTCCCACCCCCCTTCTGTTTCTTCCCATCCTCTGCAGAAGCCATCTATCCAGCTCTCCCGCAGTAACTGGTTCCATGTGGCCAAATAGTTGAAATAGTTCAGACAAATTCCCCCTTTGCTCCTAATTCGCCTGATTTCAGATGAGCAGCCGGGGATCCTGCAGCGGCTGTCACTGTAGAGTAAAACGAATCTGATTTTAAATCCAGACTTAGGCCCTCCCTGATGCTCCTGCCTGCGATAGCTCACATAACCTTGATAGAGAGAGAGAGATTGTTTCCCAATAGCTTTAGCAACTGCAAGAAGGTAAATATCTCAGTTGAGGTTTAGTTTGGATTTTGCTGTAGGCTCTGGTGGAGAGCTATGAGAACTCATCTCACCTAATGTAAAGTCCTCAAAACCCATCACACAAGCTTCAGGATTCATTTGACCACAAGATGAAGAATCTGTGAATTAATGAAGATACATTGTCAAATGACCATGCCTTGCTTCCATTCAAGTGTTAATGGGATTGCAGGGACAATCCTGCTCTTCTTTACATTGCTATTGAGAAAGCCTGTTGGTGTAGGCTGATGAAAGAGCTTGACAGCCCTTGTGGCCTGTAAACCAGCAGCAGATGAACATCTGGACCAGCAGGTGCCCCCACCACCACCACCACCACCAAACAGCTGTCCTGGCCATTTGATTGGGGCAAGTTCAGGCCAATCAATCAGTGCAGTGACATCCATTACCTTTCTGACTGAACACAGCCACACCTTATAGATCTCCTTCCTGTCAGACCTTACGAGCCCTCGTAACTCAGACCATACAAAACAAGGCATTATTTATCCTGTGCATATGTCAAAGGCCATCACTGTACATTTTCAGATCTACTGACCAAGAAACCCCTGTTTTGGTTGGTTCAGTATTTAACACTTTTTTGTTCTGATCTGTATGTGCTGTTAATGTTGACTGGTTATGTGATCTGTTTTCAGAACGCTGCTCGTATAGTGAGGGCCCTTTTTGAGATCGCTCTGAGGAAGCGTTGGCCAGCCATGACCTACAGGCTGCTCAACCTGTGCAAGGTGATTGACAAGCGTCTGTGGGGTTGGGCCCACCCACTGCGCCAGTTTGCCACATTGCCCTACTCTGTGCTGTCTAGACTGGAGGAGAGGAAGCTCACTATGGACAAGCTCAAAGACATGCGCAAGGATGAGATAGGTTAGTCTTTGGTAGTATGGACTGGAGTGTCAAGGTCAAAACGGTCCAGTTCTATTTTTAGAGGGTCAGTGACCAAAACTGTTTGGTGATTTTCCTTCTCTAGCATCTAAACTAAACCTGGTAGAGTGAAGTATATTTAAGCAGTAGATGCTAAATCACCAAACTGTTCACAACTCTAGAACCACAAAGTCCCAGCCATGTTTTTTTCTTTTAGATTATGTTTAATTTCATAGGCTAAGGGATTTTTACCTATTGTATCAGTCACATGATTTCAGGGACACATACATGTGTGTAAGGAAATGCTTTGTGTCTATGTACACAGGTCACATGTTGCACCATGTGAACATTGGGCTGAAGGTGAAGCAGTGTGTCCACCAGATCCCTGCCATCCTGATGGAGGCAACCATTCAGCCAATCACACGAACCGTCCTTCGTGTACGCCTCACCATTACCCCCGATTTCAGGTGGAACGACCAGGTAACTATGACAACCGCAGCCAAGGCAGAAAATAATGCTTGCTTTGTCTTTGACACACCTGCTGCATTGTACAGTGGTGCACATATATCTCTGCTGCCATTTCTTTGCATTTCTGGAAAGTACATTTATACACACACACACACACACACACACACACACATACACACATACATATACACCCCTATCTTGGATTAGTGAAGCTTAAAAGAGGCTTAATCTGTCCTTCCCTCCCCTGTGTTTAAGATCATAGTGGCTAGAATGGCCGGACTCTTGCCGCTATTGTTCTGTGGAGTGGGAGAGGAGGGTGTGGGAGTGTGTGTGTTTCAGGGGGGAGTGAGCCCCAGATGGACCCTGTGTGTACATCTTGTGTGGCTTCTTGTGTGTCTCACTCCACTGCTTTATAGGAGCTTCTAGCACGACAACCAGCATCTGTCTCCTGATTCAGCCCCCAAAACCCCACCCCACCCCACCCCATCCACAGTTTCTCTGTCCATAAGCCTCAGCACACAAGGCTGATGGCTTGTTCTCTGTTTAAGGACAAGGCTGTGGTTCCAAAACTTGTGATGTTTCAGTTGATATGTATTATATTTACAATTTTCGAACATGCTACTGGTTTTAAAGCAGGTTTTTAGCTTCTGCACGTATCTTTTTTTTTTATTTGTACTGTATGTTTTATGCTTTAAGAGGCTCACAGAGGGACACCCCTGCTGGCTGATGATCATAACGGCCATTTGCGTTTTTTTCCTGGTTGCTTTCTTTCATGTGTTCTTTGTGTTCTTCTTTTGATCCTCCTATCTTGCTGTATGTATTTGTTTTAGTTTACTTTTAGTTTGCTTTAGTTTAAGTTAGTACTTTTCCTTTATCTTCATTATCAGTGTTCTGAGAGCGACATGCACTAACAGTGTTTGTTCTTTTGCACTGGAAAAGTAGCCTGATGGAAGAAGCATGTGTGTTTGAACTGTCCGTGTGGTGTGCCTGCTCTTTGCTCTTAGCGAAATCAAGGAGCATGTGTGAATCTCGCTGGCAGCGAGGCTGTTAATTTTCAAAACAAACAGACTTCATTAAGTAGCAGATGCTCAAGACTTCACTCCTCCTGCAAGTTCATAGTATCCCCACAGAGTATTTTCACACTTACAAACTTCCCATCTGACCCTACTCACACCTCTTTATTTTACTGTCATTAGTTTGACATTTTTTTCAGTTTAACTCTACTCCTGGGAATAGGGTTGCTTGTTAATCTGATTTGTTTCTGGATGCAGTGCATATTTTTTTAAAATAGAGCCCGAAACAACCTGTTCACATCCAGCATTTGCTTAAATCGAAACAGTGCTGTTCCTGTATGGGGTCTAGAGGTTCAGAATAAGCAATCCTAATTTGTCTAATCAATCAGCATAGCTTAATCCCAGTAGAGAATTCCACCATGCCATGTCCATATCTGCTTGATCTGAACATGGCCTCTGTACATGGTCCTGTTCCTGGACCTGATAGAAATGCCCATGAGAGAGTAGAGCAGGATTAAGACCAGATTAGTGCAGAGCTTCAGCC
This sequence comes from Arnoldichthys spilopterus, assembly GCA_037974385.1. Taxonomy (NCBI): domain Eukaryota; kingdom Metazoa; phylum Chordata; class Actinopteri; order Characiformes; family Lepidarchidae; genus Arnoldichthys; species Arnoldichthys spilopterus. Next base: position 13,550,993 of record JBBPDA010000009.1, on the reverse strand, counting down.
GAGCTCCATCAGGAATCGGAGGCCTTTTGTAGCGCCACCAGGAAGGCAAGGCTGAATGGGGAAGATGAATGTTTGCGTCCGATTAGCGGTGCGTGCTCAGCTCATGGGAGAGTTGTAACGGAACACCCCCAAGCTTAGCACTGATCTCAGTGCAAACCTACACACAGCAGCTCCGCAGACCTCTTCAGTTGCAAAGCAGTCACAGTGTACTCTGGGCTTTTGATAAGAGTGTATGTTTTTTACAGAGGGTTGTAATTCTTTCCAAATGGATGCGCTATCCACAAATTCATCAGAGCTTTAGCTACAAATGCCATAGCAGTCTTCTCCCTCAGCTCTCATTAGAGACCGCCTACCCTCATGCTTTTTTGAGATTGTTCTACAACCAGGCAGAGATATGGCAAACACTGTCAGACACACTCTTTCAGCAAAAATTGGTGACTTGATGTCCCAGTGAGACAGAGAATGCAGTCATTACTTCTACCATTCTGTCTTATATAATGACATTCCTCCTCATTATCTGTCTGCCTCCCAGGTGCACGGCTCAGTCGGAGAGCCATGGTGGCTGTGGGTGGAAGACCCTATCAATGACCACATTTACCACTCTGAGTACTTCCTCCTGCAGAAGAAACAGGTGAACACACAGAATAGTTTGTCTTTCCACAATAGGATTTAACAATAGAAGTGCCAAATGTAAAATCAGAAGTGTATATTTTGAAAGCTAAGTAATAGTAATTTGCTGGTGATTTTGATCTTATTCCTCAGTAAAGTTATGCTTGATTTTGCTAAACCCATTTAACAAAACTGTTCCAAAAAGCAAGTCATAATCTGTAATGTATTACATGATAAGAACTGATGAATATAGGAGGGATATTCATGTATTGATTGTTGAATTGTTACATTATTCATAGTCTTGAATGTTGCCCCACCTTAAAGATTTAGCTCCTATTACCTACAGATTTTCTCTCTCTCTCTCTCTCTCTCTCTATATATGTCTCTCTCTCTGTCTGTCTCTCTCTCCCTCGCTC
>JBBPDA010000009.1:13478845-13493556 GCA_037974385.1 Arnoldichthys spilopterus | reverse complement strand
CTTGTGCGTGTGTATATATATATATATATATATATATATATATATATATATACCAGTTGCTTTTGCTCAAAACCACTTTGGTCCTTGTATTATAGGTTATTTGTCACTGGTTGTCCTGCAAATACACAAAAACAGACACATACAGGTTTAGGATAGGAGAGAAATCACTTATGGCCAAAGGGCCCTTCAAAGCCAGAGGGAACCCTGCTCTTGTGCCTTCTGTAGTCCTACATATGTCACTGTGAATACCAGCAGCAACATAAACAAAAAAATGCTTTTTTAGAAACAACAGCAGCTCTATATCAGAGCTCTCTACTAAATGATATATAGATATACAAGTATTAACTTCTTCATAATTTTTTGTCTGTGCTTTGAATTTTAAAGTCTGATGTGAAGGCCTAATTTTAACTATAACAGTCTGCCAACACACACACAAAAACACATGCACACACACACACACACATATATATATACCAGATATCTGTCAATATTGATACTATAAAAACATCACTTTAATATAACTTAGTATAGTTATGTAAGCTTAAAAATAAAATCATTTTTGCACAGTATTGAAGCATCATCTAAACATTTTGCTCTTCCAGATTGGATTTTTTTAAAGGTATAATTAAATAATGGTTTGATTTATCAGACAATCCCAGCTAGTGCAGCTGTTGTCCTTTCTGTATGAATTTTGGATGCACTTCCTACATCTCAATGGGTTTCTGCTGATAGCTTTGCTTTCCTCCCTCAATTCAAAAGATATTTGTCAGTTGAATTGGAGATGCTAAATTCCATTTAAGTGTGACTGTGTGTTTGTGTGTTTGCCCTCTAATTGGTAACATGTACGTTTTGCCCTATAAGCACTTGGATAGGATCCAGCACACTCTGAGACCCTGGTCATGATTAACAATGGAATGGAATTAAATGAAAATGGATGTATGGAACTATCAATAAAATTTAAGGCAAAACAGATTTCAAATGGCAGTATAAGCTAAAAAATAGACCAGGCCCAAAGTCTATATTAGTACATCCAACATCTATCAGTGTAGGAACTGTGGTTTGTTGGCTACTGAGCTTTTCTTTTTGACTTGACTTTTGGCTCTAAAAAAAATAAAAAAAAAATTAAGTCAGAGGTATGGCTAATTTTATAGCAATACAGGTAAAAAGTAAACTATGCTTGAGCAGAAGTAAAAGTATTATGGCTTTTCACAAAAGAGTATACATAACTGAGTAAATGTAATTAGTTATTGCGCAATTCTGTACCCCCTCCACACACACACACACACTCAGATCTGAGAACCATTTCTACATAAAACTGAATATTTATGCAAATGTGCATAATCTGTGGAACCTAAACTACCCATTTTTGCATATATTTGGTTCCCAAGCTCTGGTCCTGGAGGGCCAGTTGTCCAGCACAGTTTGATGATTTCCCTCCTCAAACACATTCCCTAAACTTGGCAATGAACAGGTGAGTTGAACCAGGTGAGAGGAAAATCAGAAAACTGTGCTGGACACCAGCCTTCCAGGACTGAACCTGAAGAACCCTGGCATGTATGAAAGTAATATTTTACAGTGGATGGTTGACAGAGATAACACAAGAGATGTGTCACAGATGTGGACCATTCTTTCATGCTGATGGATTGATAGGCTGAAAATGGCCACATGGCAAGCAGTGGACTAAAAACATCCAGCCTGGACTACTAATTTGCCAAAAAAACACTTATGACTTATTGATTTCAGTAGCAATCCCTTATACTATTATTCCTGTCATACTATTGCATGTAAGGAAAATATGTTTTTTATCTCTCTCTTTGGTGATGCTTTGTTTTGTTTTCTCCAAAAGACCACCCTTGCCAGGCCGTCATGTGCAGCATTTGTTCTACAGTACTTTTGGCTCACACATACCTTTGTGTGTGTGTCTCTGTGTATGTGTGTGTGTGTGTGTCTAACTTTAATGCTCTTTTTACAGTCCCATTAATCCCTCTGCTCACAATTTCACGCACGATTTCTGAACAGCTTGTGCCTGGGTGTTATTTTCACAACCTTTCCTCTCTAATACTGGCCGATCCTGAAACAGAACACCTTCCTTTTTTTCCCGCAGTATGTGTGTGTGCGTGTGTGTGGCTATGTTTTCTTAAGGCAGAACAGACTCATCTCTCTCTCTCTCTCTCTCTCTCTCTCTCTCTCTCTCTCTCTCTCTCTCTCTCTCTCTCTCTCTCTCTCTCTCTCTCATTGCATCAAAGCAAAGCTTAAGTCTGACAGCACAGGCAAAGCCTTCTCATCCGCTTGCCCTGCTTTTATGAGCCCTCATGGATGAGATGGGCATGATGTTATTCATAAAACAAGAGAAATGCCATAAATACATGCCGGTTATAGAAGACCACTTATGTGAATCCGATCCAAACCACGGACACTTACTCCTACTTATACTCTCATGCAGATGTCTACCCAACTGACAGTAATAAATGGTTCTTTTAAATGTCAGTAGTCAATAAAGACCTTTCCAATGCATCAAGTGGGAAAAACAATCTGTGTAAAGTATCAGATGGTGTTGATGTACCGTTTGTTGCTTAATTACATCAAACCCAAAGAAAGCATTGGCATTGGCATACAGTATATGCACTGGGTTATGCAAAATGTCACTACACACCAATTAATCTGTGTTGTTACAACAGGTTGATGGATGTAAAAGCATTGATTGTGACACCGATGGCTCGCTAATCTACCAGTGTGCCGCCCACTATGTAAAAGCGTTGCTGTCTGTCTTGGCTGCAGTAACCATGCTTGAGTATGATCTGGATGCAGAGCTCCTCATGGTGAGAGATCACTTCTTAATTACTATGACACAGAGATTGGGCTGGTTTCAGCCAGAGCTATATTAGTTCAGGATTGCTTAGGTGAGAGAGCAAGGAGTGGGCGTATGACAGACAGAAGAGAAAAGTCACCTCTTTCCCCTTGACCGCAGCAAAGCACGGATCAAAACATGCCAGAAAATGGAAGAAAACATTGTCAGGTCAAGCCATTTTCAAAGCTAATTAAAGTTAGCACTGCAGGGTTATTCTAAGCTAATTTCATACCTATGGCAAGCACAGTGAGGGGTTGGCTGATTGGTTAAGACACTCCTTTCCCATTTTAATTGTATTGGTCCCTGTTTTGTGATGCTTTAATTAAAAAAGTGTATGAGCATCTCTAATGAGGTGCCGATATGTGTTCACCAAATTCATCATCACTCATCATTCATCAAAGAAAAGATGAATAGAAGATAGTAGAAGAACATACTGTGGCAAGGTGATCTGTTTCAGAGTGGCAAGTTTATTTTGCAGTAGCTAAATTGCTGCGGCTACTAAAATACAGACTCTAGTTGCTAAAATGTTATACAAAATTACTTAAAATCTATAGTGAAAATAATTTTTCATTTACATAGATCAGTCAGCACCAACCTTGCACTAATATTTGTTTACATAATTATCTCTGTTGTTTATATTTTCAGTGTTAATATATCCCTTGAATCCATTTGCACTAAACACCAGCACTTTACCCCCTATACTATGTATCTGAAATGGGTAAATAATAATTTGTTTAATGTTAAGTTTTATATTCCAGATTTTTTTATATTCTTTATTTTATTCTGTCTTAAGGCATTTATAGGTTTGAGCCAAACAACATCTCATTGTATTTATGCAGTGACAATAAAGCATATATCTTATCTTAAGCAGTGAACAGGAATAGCGCACATCCACATACAAGATATGTCCACAATTTATAGATTCATGCTCATCCTTGGCATTGTGCATGGTGATCTTATGCTCATGTGTAGCTGTTTCAGAGCACCCCATTCTATATGCACACATGCTTTTCTATGGATATTATACAAGCTGTGAGTGTGTGACCCATGTCAGCAATGGGTGCACTTTAAATTAAACACTTTAAATTTACAAAATAGAAATCATTCATTGTTGGGATACTTTTGGATTCATGTCTTTTATATGGTTATACTTGTATATTTGAAATTTATAAATGTGGAATATTGTATTTTAAAAATCTGTATCGATGACATGCCATTTTGCGTCTTCCAAGGGTCTTTTATTTGTTGTTTTGTGTGAAAGCCACTGTAAATGATTGATTCATTTAGACTTGAAACTTTCAAAAAATTTGAAACAGTAACTTAGTAACAGTTAATGCTTAGTGTCTGATGCTAATATTTCAGGGTTTTTGCTGTTGTTTTTTGGAAGGTGGGAGACTGAGATTTGCAGTTTAGCTTTTTGGAAGTCAGTGCTGGGTTTCCCAAAAGTATCTTAGCATTAAGATCATCTTAAGGGATCAGAGACAGTGTTCAATGTGATGCTCACTCTGCCATTTAAGAATAATCTTTATGCTTTTGAACAGCCCAGAGCTCTGTTAAACCAAGACTTTTAATGTAGGTGTTGAAAATCCTGTCACATCTACAAATGTGTTGTTACACCCCTACAAATTGAGCTGTAATCTAAATTTGTTAATTCAAATGTGTGAAAATTGAGCTCTCTAGCAAGCACTAAGGAAGAAGGAGAGAGTGGAGGGTCCTTGTGGCCATCTGTCTGTATACACACCGCGAGAGTGCAGTAGGTGACAGCAGTCAGCGCAACCCTGCTTGCACAAGGAGAAAGTAGATAATGGATAACAAAGGCAAGAGGCCTATGCAGCTTGTTAGTCTGCATCCATACAGCATGTGTGTGTGAGTGTGTAAGAAGAGAGAGAGAGAGAGAGAGAGAGAGAGAGAGAGAGAGAGAGAGAGAGAGAAGGGATAAAAGGAGAGACAGACTAGATAGGTTTCTCTATCTTCCCAACTGAAGCACAGCCGCTTCTTAGTGTTCATGCAGCACATGGTGCCTTATTAAAGGCAGTTTTCAGCAGGCAACAGATTGGTGCTGAGGGTACCTGGGGGTCATCCCTCAAGTCTCACCAGTACTGGTGGCCCACTACTCCCATTCTTTAACATACAAATTGCTTTTTTTGTGTTGGAGGATCTGAGATTAATTGTGCACACCATTTGGCGCTCCTTGTTCAAAGCTCTTAGTCTTTTTTTCTCTCTCCCCCTCCCTACGCCTCGCTTTGATTATGGTTAGAGATTAGCTCTACAGAGATTGCATCACATTAAGGGCTCTTTTTCGCTGGCCGCCACAGAGGCCTTTGTGGTTTACATTTTAACGCTGACAGCAAGTGGATTTCCAACTGGGATGCATACTTAACTTTTTTCCACTTGACCATTAGAGACTGCAGACTCCCAGCTCACTCTCAGAATGTTCTCTTTTGATTTCATCTGCTAAAAAAGACTCCATTTGTTACCACCTTTCTCACCCTTAAGAAAAGCAACGATTACATAAAAACATCAACCCATAAGCTACGTTTCTTCATCTCATCACATTTGGAATGGACAATACAGGTGCACTAGCAAAATTTAACCATGTCTACAGATACAGTAATGATTGATCTAAATTTGTTCATTTCAATGTGTAAATAATTTTTTTCTATTACATTTTTTTTATATCCTTAAGTTTTGTGTGTATAGTAAAACTATGATAACAGTTCTACTACTTTCCAAAGACTGCCTTCATTTTAATATTTCAACAGAGCAAACAATTCTGTATATTCATTGTATATTGCACCATATGTAATTTGTAACTGAAAAACTGCATACTCTATGTGATAAAGAGATACTTTTGTCTTGTTCCTCTCAAAATGTTGACAAATACTTTTTTGCTCTTTGTTCCCCATTGTCTTTCTGCAGTGCATTCAGTGTGTGTGTGTGTGTGTGTGTGTGGTGCAAAGCAATGGTGCAGCCTCTTGAAGAAGACAAACAGGCTTGCTGCAAGTCAATTAAGGTTCTTAGTAGAGCCCTTCCAGATGTGGGACCATCTGCTTGTCTTGCTTTGTTAGTGCTGGACAAGAAAGGTAAGACAGAGGAGGTGAGTTGCCCCATACTGGCCTTGTTTACTCTAGCTGCTCCCAATAGCTGCCCTCCACACACCTTGTAACCAGCTGTGTGTACATGGATAGATACCCACATACACACACTTACAAATGGGCGAATACCTTGCCTCATTGCACAAAGAGTAAGCTGAAAGTGCCTATTCTGTTCTGTGGCAAGCACCTTAGGCGGTCCCCAAAACGACTTCAATATTTGGTCATGTACAGCCATGAAAGTCCAGCAGTAAAGATGCTTTAACCTCAGTGACCAACACGTCCTAAAACATATCAGCATCGGAATGGTCAAGAATAAGCCTGTTTAAGTGCCTGTTATTGGATGTTAATATGTAAAGTTAGACATTAGTGGGAGCAGGAAGTGTGTAAATGGGTTTTACGGCTTGCCCCGAGTGTGGGGGTTTATTGACTGCATAACCTAAGGTCACTCACACCACAGGGTGTTTCCACCTCCAGCTTCCCTCAGTCACTAACAGCAGCAAATGTATGAATAAATAACAATAAAACTGACAGAATAAACATTGCAATCTGGTTGTGGAAAACAGAATACCTTAAAGGGCTCATATTATACATTTTTATTTTATTTTATTTTCCACTTTTTAATATTTGTGCAGTTTGTGCAGTATTTTTTGTTCCTTTGGCTTTGTGCCTGCTATATGTTAATTACATCTGTCCTGTATTGTGCCTGTGGAGCAGTCTAGGCTGAAGTTCTGTTTATTACTCCAACATTGTGGATATTTGGAAAAGGTTAGTTCTTGTGACATAACCAAAATAACAAATTCAAAATTCATCTTATGGACTGTATCAACAAGTGAGTAAAGAACATTTACGCGTGATGAGCATGTGAAACATGTTGTATCAGAGATAGACTAAGCAAAGACAGAAATGCATTTTTCTTTAAATTCTACTTTATACAATTACATAATATAAATTCCTTTGAAAGAACAGACAAAAATACATGGCTGACTTAGTCTTAGGTGGCAGCAGCTCTTATGTGTTTTTTTCATATGACTGAACATTAGATGTAAATGAACACAAATGCCTGGGCTCTAGGTCAGTCAAAGGCAACAGTGCTTTACTGGCCCTGTTAGTTGGGTATACAGATGAACCCTACACTGGCAGATTTATGCCTGCAATGACAGTAGAAGCTCCCACCTGTGTAAACAGTGTCTTGAAACCACTTTTACTACTGTAAATTTTCTTTGCTAACGAGTTCAGAATGTCTGTAATCCAATGCACCTCCAAGCAAAAGTTCTACAGGGACACTACAATTGGCATGGTTGTTTACTACTGTCAAGTCAAGGCCAAAAAGAGTGAAGTTCTCTTCCTGCTTATTTCTAAGATGAGTTTAATGCATTTGTCTGTACCTCAGCTGCAAGTATAGAAAAATGACATGAGAGTAGGAGGAATGAGCAGAAGAGGCCACCAGAAATCCCATCTACTTTTAGGCTTCTGACAGTTACTGATACAGTCAAAGTGCTCAGCATGGTTTCAAGTTCTTAGTATTCCTTTCATGCAGATGTATACGTTAGGTGCTTATTATCACACCTCATAAAGTAGGTGCACTCAATGACCCCCCCCCTCCCGTGGCATCACCTGTTTTTGAAAAAAACAATCAAATAAAATGGTCAAAGCAAGTCGCAGAAAGACTCTGATATAAGATAAGACTATAAACTTTAAGCAACTTATTTAAAATAAATCTCTTATGAAATATATCTATATATAAATATAAGTGTATTCAAAAACTTAAGGATAACTATACAGGAAATGTTAAGTCTGCTCATTGAGTAAAATATTTACACATTTTTCTTAGGTAATAGCATGAGAAAACTGGCTACACATTTGTGTAACATGTGTATCATTAGATTAAAGACTAAATCTAAAGCATTAATACCCATATAAACATTAGATAAAGGGTTATCTTATGGATTAGTTTCTCGTAATGTGTGTTTGGTAGTTTAGCCATGTTTTTGTGAAAGGTGGCTGACTTACCTCCAATAGTTAAGTTGGAATACCAGCATCAATATTAGAAGCTACCATCCACTATGCCACTTGTCGATAACTTAACTGATTACAGTGAAAGAATTTTTGGTTTGTTGTTGTTGCTCACTTGCATCTATTGCTGTAAGACAAGGTATTATTCCTTATAATTTTACACATTGCAAAAAAAGTTTGTTTTTAGCTGTTATGTTTTTTGTGTATCTGGTTGTTGTTGCTATGTTACATGTGCAGGGATCCTTTAAGAGATGTGGCACTCTGGCACCCATAGAATGCCTCTCAGCCAGTTATACTGCAAGGTATGAACTAACTTAATATAATACATTTTCAATACATTACTTTAATGGATAAGTAAATCAGATGATCAGGATTTCCTTACATTTCAGTCTTCTGGCACACAGAGAAAAGTGGCTTTTGCTGAGAAGGTCATAAGGTGCTAAAAAGGTCACTAACCCCTCCTGCCTCTGACACGCTCCATTCTAGACAGGATGTCTGCATTGCTGGGAGGACTGACGAGGCAGGAGCCAGCTACAAGTCTGTAGATACATATCCGTCACGAACATATACTGCACATGCAAATGCATTAACGCTTCTTAGAACACATGTATGCATGCAAAGCATAATAATAAATGTATCTACACATATACATATTCCTGAGGCATGAATGTGGAATGCAGCATCTTATGTATTTACAACCAGGCTTAATGTTTTTAGTAAACTGGTAAAATGTTTATGATCCATGAAGTGCTGACAGATTATAAATACTTCAGTGTCAAGTGTATAGACATATACACTTGACACTCAAGACTCAGATATGTGCATACTATTTTGGTTTTCTTTATGCTTCCCCCAGTGCAGTCCTCTTGTGCAATACATTAAAAGGCAAGAAAGGTGATATAAGATCGTTTGGCATGCAGGATGCATCAGTTATCAATGTTTGAATGATAAAGTTAAATAAGTTTTACAGAGAATGGTCATAGTCCATGGACAAATTTAGGTTACATGGTGCATAAAAAGAATATATAATGCAGATTTTAATGCCTATATGTGACAATGTAACTGTGATTGTATGTCAGCCTTAATGTGTGTGGGTCTGCATTTGGGTGTTTTAACTAGTTGGCTATTGTAAAATTCCATTTGTGTTTTTTGCATGAATCAAAACTACAACTGCTTCCAGTTAGCAGAATGAATTTTAATATAATTTTATTTAGCTCATGAATAGGTCATAGGATGTTTAGGATATTTGTGCTAGATGTAACTAAGAGGAGAGTGATTTCCTAGCCAGATCTCTGTAATAATTAACCGGGCGATTATGTATTTTTGGGGTGTAGATTGCAAAAGCATTCCATAGTCGGCACTGGTCTAACGGTTATCAATCTCTCACTCTCTGCCACTCCCGCCAAGCTACTCTGCATGTGATATTGATACTGGGAGTCCAGGTCTACTGCAGTCCTGCCAACAACTCACACACTGTCACACATCTGACATCCTCCCAAACAGGATAGAGACATCACATATGTCCCTGGCTTCCCTCTACCTACCCCTTTCAATCCAATCTGAAGCCAACAACTCAGCCACAAGTATGCAACAGCTCACAGCTTCAAATACCTTCTGAATTTGCTTGACTAACAAGAGTCAGTCGGTTTTAAAGAAGTGGGTGGGACTGACCCCTCAAAATACAGGCAAGGATGGTTCTGCCCACACAGAAAAAGGCCACATAGTGATAACACAGATAAAACTAAATAAATTCACTCTTAATCTTAACTTCCACACTAGCATGTGAACAAGCATGTAGCATCTCTTTTTTCATTCTAAAACATGACACTGCAATGTACCCCTGATGTCATTTTCACTATTTTCACCATTTGAGTGTATACATTTTCTTTATAAATTTTTTTAAATGTGTTTTTCCCATTTCTAAAGAAAAAAAATGATTAAATGCATGAGAACTGTGAAGGTTCTCCAAAATCAATAACTAATTAGCTTTGGATACACATTTTCATATAATTATGAACATGCACCAGTCACATATTTCAATTTTACTATGTCAAAGTACAGCATGGACCCTCAAAGCTTATAAGAAATTCAGACAAAATTTTCATTCTTTTATACAGTGGAATTTTACAGAGTGTTGCAGCTCATCCTATAGAGAGCGGCTCTATTTAATTAAGGCAAATTAAGAACATGTGTGTTAACTAGCAGTAAACACTTTGCAGTGTGTTTGAGTCTAAAGTTTCACAAGAGATGAATGATGAGTGTGATCTGACGAAAGGTAATCTTCAGTCTAACATGGCTGGCACTAGTTTTCATGCTTGGCATGGTGTAGTTTGAACACACTGACCAAGAATCAGCTGTTCCCTTTCAATACTAAATTAATATAGATAAATGGACATAAGTTCATAGTGGACAGTGGTGGCCTAGTAGTTAGGACATTGCCCTGGGGACCTGAAGGTCGCAGGTTCAAGTCTCAGTACTACTGAGGTACCCTTGAGCAATGTACCGTCCTGCTACACTGCTGCCCGGGAGATGTTGATAGTCCATGTGTGCACATGTGATGGGTTAAATGCAGAGGTCACATTTCGTTGTGGGGCTTGAGTGTGTTCACAATGACAAGTAGTCACTTTCATTTCATAAGACACTCTGACACAAATGAGTCAATTGATGGCCCCAGACCCTATTGCTGGCTTGACTGCCACTGTGCCTTCAATACTTTCGGCCAGAGCCTCTCCTGTACCTAGCCCAGCTGACCTCAGTTTGCCAGGCCTTGTTATACCTGTAATGGAAGCCCTGTTGTTTCATATAGGGTACTACTGTGAGTGACTTGGCAGATGTGGAAAGTATGCGCACAAGTTATTAAAATCAGAGGGCTCATTAAACATTGTTATTTACGTTCTGATCCTCTCTCTCAGAAAGACATATCGAATCACGCTGGCCATGTGAACAGCCATTAAGTGCCACCATAATAACAGCTGCAAGGCCTTCTTGGCTGGGGTGAGGGAAGTGCCGGATCAGGACGCTCCTGGATCACAATAAAACTGTCAGTGACATTTTATCATCATATTTGCCCTGCAGGGGTACATTTCTACAGGTCTTAAATTCCACGAACAAGCTGCAAGTACCACCAAGATAGCCTTTAAGAGAAGGTTCCCTTCATAGCCCCCCTAACAACCTTCACCTCTTTTATTTCACACAGAGGGATACAGTACGTCTCATAAAACAACACCCAATCAGATAGAATAATCCATGTGAAATAAAGCCAGCTGGGGAGAAGGACAACACTTTGAACTTCGTTAACAGAGTCAGGAGGACTAAGCAGCTGAAGCATGAGGGTAAAACTTGCTCCTTTGTTTTCACGAGTCACTGCTGGTGGCAAGAGTGAGAAGGATGATGGAAGCAGTGAGATTTTGGCCACTGCATGTGTGAGATCTTTTTGCTTTATCATCAGCCTGGGTGGGCAAGACAGGCCCTGGCTGGTTGTACATGCCGGCCCTTTGTTCACCTTCAAAGAAGACGTGAAACAGAGGAGCGCAGAGTGTGCTTTACAGTGTGGGGTTAACCTCCAGTTTTGCAGGCTTTAGACTTAGTATCATCAGCCATGGGCTTAAACCAACTGGCCATTAAACTGGAGACATGCTCTTAGTCATTGTTTGATTTTTAGTCTTTGATGTCTCACTACCACTTGGCTGTTCTGCAGGAACTATAACAGGTGTGTGTGTGTGTGTGTGTGTGTGTGTGGGGGGGTAAGCAATAGAAAAAGAGGGGGGGGGGTAAGGTAGCACAATGTTAAACCACATCAATAAAAAACAAATTTTCCTGTTTGGTATGCAAACTGTTGAAATTTCAAGTCTGTGTTTGGAAACTAAGCTGCAAATGCAGCCTATTGTAAGTTCATAGACTTTGTGATGTCATAAAAACCAAAATATTTACACATATTTGCTTGTTTCACTGAAAGTGTGCTTAACTCTGCACATTCCCACTGAAGTTACAAGGAGTGTTTTATTCCAGACTAATTGTGAATGTGGCTCAATACAGGGCAACTGATCAGAACAGTGGTGATTTACATATATCTATCTTAAAGGCACGGTAATGAAAACAGCCTTAGGTTTAATTCTTAGGGATATAGGGGGTTGTAAAAATAATAATGTGAAATGAATTATGACTTTTTGGTACATAAAAACTCATGAACATAGCCATAATTGGACTTATATACAGGAAAACGTAATATAAGCCCTTTATTGTAATGTGGTTAAAAGAAAATGTATAAAATATGTTACAGTGATAATGAATAATTACATATTTCCCCTCTGCCCCTGAGACATAGACAGTAAACAGATCTAACAGGCCAAGTATCTAAAGATAATAAATGTGAACAAACACAAACACAAATAAACATCTTTGTATCTGACACTCGACCGAGACCTTTCGCTCCACTTGGCCAACTAATGAATCTTTGGATTCCTTGGGCTAAAACCAAGGAAACACAAAATGATTGAACAATTGGGATTAAGATCTTTCAGAGGAAAAAAGCTAGCATGAGAGAAGCACTTCATGAAGCTTCACATTACAGATAATTATGCTGTTGACTGTTTTATTATGTGTGATAACTGTGTTGTGAATCATTTCATTATCTCACAGAAAACGTGGAAGCAAACATGTAATAGGGATGATAACTTGATGCTGTTCTTGCTTTTGAGGTGTTAACTCTTCTGCTTCTTTGTGTATTTATAATTGAAGTAGGTTCTGTATATGTTTTATCTATGATTACTTTTACTTAGCTCTCTAATTAGGAGGCTTTTTTTCTGTTGCATGTGCCAACATACAAACATTTAAATTTCTTTCTTTGTTGCATTCTATAAAATTAGCACTGTGGAGGAGTGACCCAACAAACACAATTCAGTCCAGAGGCTAATTATTATGACCTGTTAATACACAGAAAAATGTCCAGTGCTTTAGCCCTCCAGGACTGTTTTGTAGAGCAACAACAGAATTTGATTGTGTAATAAGTCCAGGACCTTTCTGCCTAGATTGATGGATGGATAGATAGATAGATAGATAGATAGATAGACAGACAGACAGACAGACAGACAGACAGACAGACAGACAGACAGACAGACAGACAGATAGATAGATAGATAGATATCTAGATAGATAGATGTGCTTGGTTAAGCCTGTAGGCCTGCAACGATGCAGGCTCAGCACCAAAGGTTCACTCCACAGATCACGTAATATCAGAGCAGAAGCAAAGCATGTTTGACATCATTACAGACACTGTGCGTCAGTGTCATGTTGCTGTCACATGGTGAGGATGACCTGTGATCAGACAGCCTGGGATTTACTAACACAGGGAAAACTACAGGACCACTTGCAAACTGTGAATTATTGCATGGTGGTATGAATCACACAAACTGAGCGCCAGGTGTTAGAAGTCTGATCCGGCTACCTGCGGTGACCACAGCATCAGGGAAGGAGGAGTGAAGCTGACCAGACTGCTGAGAGCTGAGGTGGCCAGTGTGTGTGTCTCTGGGGGAAGGGGCTGGTGTGGCCCTGGCACCTCTGACCCTCTATTCCGCTATGTCTTTATTTCATGGCTGACAGAGTGCATGCCAACGCCACATATGGAATTCTGCCTGCATCTGATTTATGGCTCTCAGCTGTTCCAGCCACTCCAGCTGCCAGCTGCAGATCACATGGACCTCTCAGAGAACAAGAGAAGGACGGGGAGGAGGAGGAAGAGAGAGAGAGACAGAAAGGGGGAAGGAAAATGACAGAAAAGGGAAGACCAACACAGAAAGTGAGAGAGAGAGAGAGAGAGAGAGAGAGAGAGAGAGAGATAGGTGGGGGGAGTGACAGAGAAGGCAGAGAAAGGAAGACCATTAAAAATAAACACAGTGAAAGAGAGAGAGTGAGGAAAAAAGAGAAGGCAGGAGAGAAAGAGAAAAAATGAGAGACAGAGAGTGAGAGAGAGAGAGAGAGAGAGAGAGAGAGAAGAGAGAGAGAAAGAGAGAGAGGGAGAGAGAGAGAGAGAGAGAGAGAGAGAGAGAGAGAGAAGAGGTGCCCCGGATGGTTAAGAAAGTCATCTGAATGCAGCGCCCATGCTCGCCATTGATCCAGGCCCAGCTAGAGAAAGCAAAATGTTTGGCTTATTTTAGCCAATTAGCTGTGAGAGAGCCCATTGTGTGAGCACTATTGAGCGGTGCTCTGCTGAAAGTGCTTATTGTTGGCACGCTCAATGAAGGATCAATGGCATGCCTGTGATCGGATTATCCAGGTAATCGATGCAGTGCACTAATATATTAACAGGGTAATTACCACTCTCTCTGAGGGAGAAAGACATGTCGACTTCTCACACTTACTGTTATACTGAAGACAGTACAATCAACACTCTCTGTTTAATGTCAGCACATGACAACAATACTGCTACAACTGTTTCTAATATCTTTGAAATTATCTTACCACTGGCTCCGTACACACACACACACACACCCACACTTGTGGTAGCTGTGCTTTGCCTGTAACATAACCAGTTACCTTACACATTTTGGCCTTGATAAGAAGCATAAATAAGGCTATATAACATTGCGGGAGAATTAAAGAATGTTAGTATTAAAATTTGGAATTAATTTTTGCAAATAGTTTTTTGTAATTTTGTTAATTTGTTTGTTAGTTTGTTAGTGGGGTACCGTCCCACTACACTGCTCCCCGGGCGCTATTGGTAGCTGCCCGCTGCTCCACATGTGCACGTGTGATGGGTT
>JBBPDA010000009.1:13464628-13477524 GCA_037974385.1 Arnoldichthys spilopterus | reverse complement strand
ATCTAAGCAATTTATGAATAGTAATCTCTTCTGTGTATATATATATATATATATATATATATATATATATATACCATGAATATGTGTGATGTTGGCATGCCACACCTTTAAAAAAGGAACCGAATCAAATGCACATTCCGTATTTTTTCTTTGCAGTTTTCACCAGTTTGGTTACACTAGATTCAGTACTAACAGAAACTGATCAAGCTCCCAGGCTTTTAATGAACCAAAGCATTCCCAAACACTGTCACGTTTAAGAACTTCAGCTCTCCTGTTAACTGTTTAAAGGGACTTTGCTCCTTTGAAGAGCTGTGTCTTTTGTGTGGGGGTGGAGATTGGCTTAGCTGAGCTGCTTTGTATTCTCACTGGGCCTTGTGCCTTTGGCCGCCATATGGGGAGAAAAAAAACAGCCATATAAGTACTTAAGCAAAGTTTATATTTGCCCAGGAATTTTCAGGGCTTTGCTTTACTTTAGTGGAAAAACAATAACCAGACAGACTGGATGCTACCATTATAAGCACTTATGCAAAGTTCATATTAGCAATGGAAATTTTAACCTTGGCATGTCCATGAAGCTGTAGGCCTACATAATGCTTGATGGTTTAGAAATCAGCATTCCCCCTTGCAACCCCTCCTACCCCCTCATCCGCTTTGTGCTTCTGTGCTTTAACATTTGGAAACTTGTGTGATGCAGAGCTGGAGAAAATCTAAACCACAATGACTGTTTTCAACTTTTCTGCAGGCTTCTATTGGTTGTTACTTTTTTAACTCAGTGCCCAGAAAACAGGTCATTCTGCAAGAATGTAGCAGTGCAAAGCTTCATGTACACATGCATGGTTTTTCATTTCAGTTTTTTAGATAAGCTGGTATATCCTTTAGGATAGTCATGTGAGAGTTATTATTCACTGTTCAATCAGTAGATCCCTTGCTCTAAATTCACATTTTGCTGTAAGTTTATTTGCAAAAGGGATCTGGTTTGCTATGTTACATAGCACACTGGTAGAATTATAATAATTTTTTAAAGAATCATTATATAATTACATACAAAGCAACAGTTACCCATATCTTACATCTAATTAACTTGAAATCTCTGCTGTTTTTTGTAAATAAATATGACATTAAAAGTGATGACTGAATTTAGTGGCACATCGCAGTGTTTGTCGTGCCATGATGTGGATTGTATGTACACATTTTGGAGATATTCTTCAACCTTCCATTTGAACCACTCTGCCTCTGTTTAAAGCAAACCCACTGTCAAATAGATATCTGCCAGACTTCAATGCCTATTTACACAAACAACCTAAAGTGAAATTTTCTCTTACCCTAAAGTAATGCTTAACTATAAGTTATTATTCGTACTAGCATGTTTTAGTTTTACTGGTATTAAATTACTTTTAAATGATTCTTTTATAGGTTGCATTTTACTGTGAAAAAATGTTGTTAACTGCTCAAATCTGTTTATCTCAATGGTAAGTTTGTTTTTGCCTATTAAAATTAGAAAACAATACTAATATAAATGCATTCAATAAAAAACAACAAGAATGTATTAGTTTAAAAAAGTTATAATACCTATTTTAGAAGAACAAAGGCTTTTCTGTGCAATTAAACTGTTGCATTGATTTGTAAAATTCCAACAGCAGCACCTTATTTAATGTTATAAAGTCCTGATTATTTGAAGCATGTACTGGATTGTAACTGTGAATAACAGGTTTACAGGAGGAGAAATTTGGAAAATAATGTGTTTGTTTATTGTGAATGTCTGTGTAGAATCTAGCATTTCCTGGTGCTATCATACAGCATAAACATGACTGAGGAAACAAACAATTAAGAATTTTATAGTTATATTCACAGCAAAGCTGGCAGTTACACTGTGCAATGAAATTCTTACTTTGCTAATCCTCCATTTACCAGAAAAAGGAGAAAGATGAACACTTATTTATATTTATTTATAGAAATATTTGGGTTTCTAAGTTTTTCTTTTTTTTAGTTTTTAAATAATAATAAAGGTTAATATATTCATTGTTTTTCATTGTTCATAATTTATGCTTCAAAATAAAGAAAAGAAATTCACATTTTTTAAATTAATTTTGTATACACCACAAATGTGTTTGTTCATGTAAAGGATTTAAAAGAAACCTTTCCTGAAACTTTATTGTAGCTGTACTTTTTTTAAGTTTTGGTTCGTTCATTCAATTATTTATTTATTCACTTATTACTTCATTTGTTCATTAATTTTCCTTAAAAGGATTTGGCTCCCTGACTCAGAATGGCTTCAAAATCATATCATTATTGAGAAAACAGTATTTCAAAAATAAACAAATAAATAAACAAAAACAGTAAAGATTCTGAATGTGCTGATGTATCTCTTTCTAAAACTGCATGTGTGTAATGCATGTAGAATATCAGTCAAATGTGCACAGTTTTATAGATTTTTAGTTGTTATTATTGGTTAATAATATTATTTATTATTACTCCTAAAAAACCCAAATGCAATGGATGCTTTAGTTTTCTGTGTACTAACACATAAACTGTGATGTGTGTTATGAATGAATTCCATATCATGTTTTGTTTTCTTTTTTACTGAAATGTCTTTTGTAAAATATGTTTTCCATTTGTATTCCAACATTTGAATTACATTTTAGATCAAGATTTGTATTCATTATTTTGATTTACTTGGATTGAATATTTTAAGTTAATTGATATTTGAGCCAATTAGCCGCCTGCTTACGACATCATGTTGCTTTGATAAGGGTGCCAATGTAAACAAGTGCTCTTACTGACTTATCACATCTTATCTAGGAGTACAGAAGAGAGTAGTTTCATACAATTAAATTGACACAATTGGCTTTGATTGTGTAATCAGTCTGCTATTAAGTTAATGCATAAATATGAAATGCTTTAGGGATACACATTTGTCTTTAATCTGATCTTTTATCTTTTAAGTGTATGTGTACAGGGTGGGGTGTACGTGTCTGTCCATGCGCCTGTGCAGTCGGCATAGCAGCATCAATAAAAGGGGGTGCTGCCTTTTCATGTCAGTGTGCAAATTCTCACAGACGTATTCCTTTCACACTGTGATCGTCTAATTCTCTACTATTATGTTCTCCAACATTAATGAGAGAAAAAAGAGCACATTATGGGCATTGATGCTCTTCAAACGAATGCTTGTTTTCTGTGTTCTGAACCATCTGTCTGGCACCAGACACAGAGAGCCATGGCCATGGCCACCCTCCCTCACAGATCCATCTATTCATGGGGCTTAACCAGGCGTGTGATGAGCCCAGAATACCAACTACTGGGGGCTTCAGTGCTCTTCCCTAAGCGAGAGGGTCCTGTGCGACTCATCCCCACCAGCCTGCCCAGGGAGGGACACCAAGACACGTTGCCACGGCGACATGGGAGGTCAGAGGGCTCGCGTGAGAGGTGAATGGGACACAAAGGGACGAGCGAGGGTCCATCTGGACGAGTGACCTGACATAATTAGATATTAATCCTGAACCAAAGTGTTGCAGGGAGTATGTGTGTATGTGTGTGTGGCTTTCTGGGGGTGGGGTGGGGTGTTGGGGGGATAGTGAAGGGGCCAGCTTAGACAGAGAGAGAGTGTCAGCCCTAAACACTAAGCTGATTAGCCAGGCATGTGTTTGCTGTTGGGCTGAGGTGGGCTGGGGTGCAGCGAGCCGTTGGATGAGTGTGTGTGTGTGTGTGTGTGTGTGTGTGTGAATTGGTGGGGGGGTAGCAATGTCTTTGGTATCATCTGTCTACTTGTTTCAATTGACATTTGTTAAAGAGGAGGGCTGAAGAGACGAATGAGGAAGAACAGAGGGATAGACGGATGATGGAAGAAGCACTCGGAAATGCCAGGGCGGACAGATGGTGGTATGTGGTTGAGTGGGTGGGATGCCAGCTTGGCACACAGCTGCCAATCAACAACACTGTCCTTGAAATAGGTACAAGACTTAAGAGTAGTTGCTGCTGCTATCATTAGTGCCATTAATGATTGTTATGACACAACATTATCCATCCATACTAAAAAAAAGATTCTTTGAATTTCCTATTCAAAAGTGTCAGCCAGTCAGTTGTAGGCAAATAATACGTGCTACATCCACTCTTGCCAAAAGATAAACTGAAAGACAACAGCTGTGTTGATGTAATATATTTTGGACACTGATTGACCCTTTTGAACCATATTTAAATTCAATCATATGCACCGTTTTCTAGTGTACAACCTCTCCACTGCCCGACATACCCACCCTCTACTGCAGGTAGCTGTCCTGGGAGCATGTTTACCTATATAATTAAACAGATAATAAAGAATGAAGATGGACTTTGGATCCTCTATGGTGAGCTCTCATTGACATTGAGTTTAGTAATACCATAGCAACTCGTCTCAAGTCACCAACCATAATGAACTGCTTAAAGTCTCTTTATCCAATTTGCTGACCTTCATGTTTGGCTAGAACATCTGGAGGGTGTTCTCTATGACTAATAACAGCAACAGGATTTTAACATTTGGACACTAAGTTATTATGTTTTTGTTATACTAATCAACTGTAATTATATAATTACACATACAATTAAATGAATGAGCAATAAACAACATTTAAATTGTATTCTGTGTTAACAGGTTAAAGTCTGCTATTTTTTCATTTATTTTGATGTTGGGAAATGTCAGAGAGATGTAAAAGAAATGTAAAAAAAATCCTCCTGCTTATGAACACACATGTAATATTGATTAATTAGAACCTGCATTTTCCAGCAAAATGTAAGTGTTAAGTGACACTAAATTTTAGATATATGTGATTAGTGTCCAGTGTCTGTTCTTTTTTGCAGTGTATATTATTTCTTCTTTATATAGATAGACTTATACATGCCATGCAGCTCAGCAATCAGTTATCCTACACTTTTTTTTCAGACTCTCAGAGTGTTGAACAGCAGGATTTCAAAGAGGAGTGTTTTAGCGTGGAGAATAAAGCAAGGAGCCATACGCATAAGGGGACAGAGCAGGTCATAGGGGGTGCTTAGGCAGGGAGGCTTGTTTGCTGGTAAGCTAGTACCTCATGTAGTGAAATGAGGTTTAATTTTCATGAGGAAAACAGCCACAGGCATTGGCCGTGAACAATAGCAAGCCTGTGCAGAGAGCAAGAGCAGAGTTAAGCACTCTCAGCTGTGCTCACAGTGTCAACCTGTTTACCTGCACATTCACACTCACAGCCTGAGCGCTGGGAGCCTCTGTGTATTTACCTTTGAGATAGGTGTGAAATTTCAGCCCTACTTGTTTCTAAGAGTAAACGTTGTACTTATCAGAGACATAGATTTTTTTACAGGTTGGCATAAGGGAGTGTTTTTCCTGCTCATGAGGCTGAGTGGAGAGGTGAGCAGTGATATGCAGTAAATTCTATTTGAGAGTGTGTTGTGATTTCTTTAGGACGCTCATGTTCTGGTTATACACAAAGAGAGGGCAATGCCACTTGACCAAGAACTGTCCCACATTTAACCTAAATAAGTGCCATGAGGTAAAGTGCTTTGTGATCTTTGTGACAATGCACATTCTTTCAGTTGTTTGCATTGCGATGCCAACTAGGCAGTTTCTCTTATTAACCAAACTGCCTAGACAGCATACAGGCAAATACCATGTTCTTGCACTGAAATGTCATATCCTTGTCCACTCTGGATTTTGGACTATAGTCTTTTCCTGTTATACTTATGCTAAATGTTGACATACTTCATCTGATTGATCTGATGTTTGATATCATAATCTTAAAGACATTTTTGGTCCACAATGCTTAAATAAATTGTTCAGTGAAAAATTACCTTAGATGTAGATGATCACCATAGAAATGTTTGGTGTCCAAAATGTTCTTTTTGTGCTCTTTCAAGTACCTCAGGAGTAGGAGGGCTGATCTACAATACATTTTTGTGGCAAAGACTATCATAAATATAGGAGTCAGAACCATGATCAGCCATTTTCAAGCCTAGTGCTGCCTAAAATCTATTTTTATAGCTCACCATTATGTCATCGTGATCTTAAACCACATGCACAAGTCTGTAACACCTTAACAAAGAGCTAGATGCAATTTGAGGCAGTTAAGTGAAGTTTTTGGGTTATATATATAGAAAAGATTTGGGTGAATACTAAGTTCTAGTTTTTGTTACCTACATTAACCTCATGGTAGCTCCCATGGCTAAATTAAAAAAGCAGAACTTGCATTTGAGGTAAAAGGAAAGTTGTGTACATTTCAACAAAAAAAAATCTTTTGAAAGTTGTTACCTCAGCATGTATTTCTCCATTGTAGTGTAATGGGCAAGTAATGTTAATTTACAGTGGAAACACTGCATAAATCTGCTAATACGTCAGCAAAATGCAGGTTTAGCTTCTTGTCAAAGAAAATGCAAAAAGTTTTTTACTAAAAGGATTTTTACAAAGTGAAAAGTAAAAGTGGCCAGTACTACTGACAGTCTTAAGCAGCCTGTCTGTGAATATAGTAATACATTGTTGTTTGTTTGTTTTGTCTTTGTTATGTTATTCTTACCCCAAATATACAGCTGCATGCATTTTACATGTTTTGATATTCCCAACATGATGATGTATCAGGTTCCAGTTGAGCAGTCAATTAAATACAGGGGTGTTGGGGGAAAACTGTATAAATACAGCAATCAACAGTATGTATACTATTTATACAGTATGAATAAAGTACTGTAATTGTATAATGTGGGATGAGTACTTTAAATATACAGTAAGCCGCTAGAGAAATTGCTCTCAGAAAATTACCATAATTATGCTAAAAATGTGTACGAGTGTATGTATGAATTTCAGCAACCGCAAGTTTCAGCAGCCAATAAGGCCTGAGCACATGTGTATCTTCTTCAGGCCAGTTAGAAAATCATTCCAAGTTTCTCCTGCTGGAGCTGCTTGAGAGAATGGTAAGAATGTGTATAGCAGACATCAAGGCAATACATTAAAATACATATTTTAACTGTTATTTAATAGATGTGTCTTTTATTTAAAAAAAGGAAAAGGTGTGGCTAAACCTTTGACTTGTAGTGTATATTGGACTTGCACTGCTCAGTCTGCTCAACATCCAGCTGATTTTCACATTCATTATCATTACACTTGTGCACACATAAATATGAAAAATTTAATTTCTGTGTTCAATAAATGTGTAATTTTCATATATAAATGCCAACTGTATTTAGTTTGTTGTGACCACTTGATAAAGTGCCTGATGAATAAATGTGACTCTGATTAGATTATTTTATATGCTGCACGAATAATAGAGTGCTACTGTTCTACAGAACAGCCAGTGGAGGAGTTTGTTTCTTTCGCAATAAAGTGTGCCTGCCAGCTGTACTCCCTCTCCACACCGCTCACATTAACACTCAGCTTGGCTCCATGCCCTCTAGGCATAAATCTCAACCTTAAGGCTGGCTCTGCCTCGTCCGGTAAAACAGCATAATTTCCACTGTATTTAAAGAGAGAGAGAGAGAGAAAGAGAGAGAAAGAGAGAGAGACATAAACTATCAAAATTTCAAAGAACACAGTTCTAGGTATAAGGTAGATGAACTCAGTAACAGAAGTGAGAAAAGCCTTTAACATGAGTTAAAATGAAAGACTATTGCCAGGAGTGAAGCAAAATGTGAAACAATGTGTCCATTGGATCAGTACATGCAAGCACTTCCAGCTGTGTGCATTTATTGCACTTAAATGCAAATGATTTACATTTCACCTCAAACGTCTGGGCAGACGACTGCTCTGCGGTTTTAGCTTTTTTCTGAACAAAAAAGGATCCAGGGGGAGTAATTTGGAGAAAGTAGGCACACCAAATGATTAATCACATAATTAATTGAAGTGTACTCTTCGGTAGAAAAAAGTAAAACTTTGTTGCATATGTTCTTGTTTAGCTGAAAGTAGCGTTACTTGAAAAGCTGATGCTGAAAGAGTACCTGCTAATATATCTGTCATATTCTGATGGAAACTGTTGTGTGTAATGTGCATTTATGTATACTATTTTACATTACATTTTATCTCATGTTAATTAAACGAAAGCTTTGAATTTAAACATACTTTTAAAACTATAGATTTATCTTATAATGGTCATCCTTATTTTACCTCAAGGACACTGTGGGCTAAACTGGTCCTCTCTGGCACACTAAAAGCACTGTACTATACCAAAATGCGCATGTTTGCACACAATGCACTTTATGTTGTCATATGTGTAGGTTTTTGGTCTTGTGTTTTCATGTAGCACCATGGTCCTGGAAGAATGTTGTTTTGTTTCACTATGTATTGTGCTAACTGTATATGGTTTAAATGACAATAAACTGACTAATTTATTTTCATAATTTTTCTTGCAAATAAAATGTAACTTTTAAAAAGGATGTAAGGCACTTTTAATTTATTCTTGCCCTGTTCCATGAAACACATGTAACCAACATGTAGTCCACCATATGCAGCATGCCGAGCTCAGCAAAAGTTTTCCAGATGAATCCATCTCTTTTCTTTCCTTGCTGTCTGTTTTGAAATGCTAATTTTAAAACAACCAATGGGGTCAAACAATTACAGTTAATAGCTGTATGCTTGTGCTTAATTAGCACAAGCCAAATCGAGTGGTTTCTTTTTTGTCCCCCTTTGTTTTTGCCCCTGTATTGTTTGTGCCCTGAGTGGCACCTCTCATTCTTAAAGGTAGCTTAATGAGGGAGAGTGTGGGAGGGATAATAGCATTAGCTTGACTGATTATTAAGCCCTATGTTCTTGATTAGGCCTGCCAGCAGGCGTGCACGCGCCACTCTAAACAACGAGGTTTATCAAGCTCGCCTAATTGGCACAAGAGCTGAATATTTAAGGAGGGTCATACTGTTCAACTGATGATATTGTATACTATTTAATGTCAATAACAAAAAACAGCCCTTAAACATGCGTTTTCTTATAAATGTGCTACTAATGGATCTATCATAGCTAACATGAAACATTTTAATGGCCACTTAAATCCTGCTGGTTGGAATGTGATTATTGGTTTATGATTCCCTTGGTGTTTAGCTTTGTTAATTAAAACTAAAGTGCCTCAGGGTGCGTTTGTAGGATGTTCACAGCATGTGCTGTTTAAGTTCAAAGAAAGTTTCTGTAAATAAAAACACACGACGCCAGCATTTTCTGAGGCCTTAGAGCCATTTTTTATCTTCCCAAGGGGCCAGTGTCAATCTTTTGTTTCCGAACATGTGCATTAACCCTTTCCAGTGCACACATGTACACGCAGTAGGCTCAGAGTTTGCTCACAGAAGGTGAGGCCCCTATCAGGCAGAGACCAAGACACTACATACACAATACAGTAATATTGGAAGAAAACCAAAGTACACGTCACTGTCTGTATTTTCATATCTGATCACCTCATATAACAGTAGAATCCCATTTTTCAGTTGTCAGTACTGCTGCTGATGACATGCGCAAACATGAATGGAATCTTCAAATTGCAAACAATCTAATATTTTGCATTAGTGAAGAGATAAAGAATCATTAACAGGTACTGTATAACTGCTAAGACAAGACTGACATCTTATTATCACTGTGTGATGTGTGAAGACAGTAAAAAGACAGCTCATCACTGAACAGGCTGTTCTAGAGACCCGCAGAGGTCAGGAGTTAGTCCTATTACTATAGCTCTTTCAAATCTTTGCAAATCAATTTTTTTTCTCATACACACACACACACACACACACACACACACATTATATATATATATATATAATGTATATAATTATTAACAAAGTTGCTAAAACAGCTAATTTTTTACCTATTCAGCCTGCAACCGTTTAGCCCCTCATTCACGCTGAGTGTTTTAGCCTAGACTGCTTTTTGAAAGAGACACAATACAAGGCTGTAATCAAAACAAAGATATTTTACATATTTTTACATTTACATTTGCAGTCATGTGCATACATTAACAAAAACAGCCTGTTTAAATGTAAAGAGTAAAGGCTAGATATAAAATTGGCTTGTGCTACCATATCATAAACATGTCAGTCTTTTTAGAAAATGACAGATGTCCTTCACATTGTGTGAATGCTTGTGTACTAAATGGACCAACAGAAATGGTTACAAATTCCATTAAAGTTACAACAGCAACAACATATAGGCACCTATTATATGATAGTAATAGCTTAACATTATGTACAATCACTTTTACTCTCTGCAAATACTGCCTTTCCTTACCTCCTTCTCTTTCCCTGACATACACACACATGCACATAGATATACGCACACACAAAGGAAATTAGCTACATCAGGAGGGGATCAGCCGGTGGCAGAGGAGAGAGGAAGATTAAGGCAGTGAGTGACAGCTCTCATCTCTACAGAGCGCAGAGGCTGTAGCTAGGTTTACAGGGATTACATCAAAACATAACTATTTATTCAACCCATCTAACCCCACAATACACTCAGTGTGTGTGTGTCTGTATACGCGAGCATGTATGTATGTCTGTCTTTGACAAAATAACCTTTTAGTATAGAGATAAAATATAATTAAATAAACAATCTTGTGTATTAATGTAAATTCAGTTTTTTAATTATGCAGTTTTACATAACCATGAATTGTGG
This sequence comes from Arnoldichthys spilopterus, assembly GCA_037974385.1. Taxonomy (NCBI): domain Eukaryota; kingdom Metazoa; phylum Chordata; class Actinopteri; order Characiformes; family Lepidarchidae; genus Arnoldichthys; species Arnoldichthys spilopterus. The sequence goes on along the minus strand of JBBPDA010000009.1, from coordinate 13,466,936 downwards.
AAATATGTACATGAAGGCTGTATATGCACATGATGTGGAAATGCCCTAGCATTCTGATGGACAGCACCAAATGGCAGATAACAATTTCCAGCACATGACAAGTGGTGAAAAACGGTTGTTCTGGTTTTAATTCTGAGCAATAACCCAAAGGGAAAAAATTCTGTCTCTCATATTTAGATGGTGTTTAACATTGGCCTTCACTCTGAACCTCACCATCATGTCCTGTGCTGTTTATACTCCATTCTTTTAGCTTGCGATCTGCAGTTGCAGCATACTGTGGTGAGATATAGCTCAGTCTTCTACAGGCATAAACACTAGGAATCTGGATATAGGACATCCCCATGCACACACATCACTTCAGGATAGCCTGGGATCTTCTCTGTGACCAGCACCCAGTACATGCTCCTTATAGAAGAGAATGGAATTCCACCACATCCATCTCCAGTATCTCATGCATCTATCATTAAGATGAGCAAGATAAATATCAGTATAACACAGTTTGGCCATGAGACAGACAGTGCTTCCTGCCATATATTGATTACTTCTGAACAGCACTTCTTCATCCAGAATCAGACTCCAAAAACAAAATGCATCTAAGAGCAAAAGGTGGACAGTGAGAGCTGAGGGACAGCACCATTGACCGGGTCATTGATCTCTGTTTTTCTCCTCTCTGAACCTTAGGTCACAAGTCAAACGTGATTTATTGAGTTCTGACCTACTGAGCTGCAGGGTCTGCTACGCCTTTTTGGACTGAAACCATCCGTTTCAAAGGGTCTGGGCAGCCATGGCGGCGACACTGGCCCAGTCTGCACGGTCACTCAGGAGGTGAAGAGGTCAAAGTGGAGGCCAGTGAAACATGGGCTACTGATGAAAGAGGCTGGAAAAAGTCCCTTTGTAAATTTTCTTCTGACTGATCACATGATTAACAATAACATCTTATCATGTGGATAGATTCTGATGAATAATGATGAATATGTTTAAGAGATGTAGGCATATGTAGTTATATTGATTTATTGAAATCTGAGCTTGTTCAGTCAGAGGAACAAAATATATATATGTTCACCACTGAGACTGAATTACTGTTTTCCATCTATGCCTTAAATCTAATGTTTCTTTTTTTTCCATGATTTTTCTTTCTCTTAGAAAGAAAGAAATAAGAGGCACATTTTGTTCTGCAATGCTTTCCTGTTCTCTAAAATAATCTCACAGGTGGGACAGGAGAAAACCCTTGGTAGTTTGTAATGTCACTGATGGCCTTATATTGAAATGGACCTTCTCAGTCCAGACAGCGTGAATTTGACGAGAAGATTATCTATGCTGTCAAACAATGAAAAGACAATAGAAAATATTTTCTACAATATTTGGACACTGACTGGTGGAAGCAGTCGGCCCTGCTCTAAATCTGATTTGCTCAGCGCTGTTGCTATGGAAACTCAGTTCATGGATGAACACACGGAAGACCAAAGGCACACGTAGTGGATGGTGAGCCACTAGGTTGTCAGCAATAACACATTCTCTCTAAAGAGAGAAAACACTGACACCTGGTTACAAGTGAAAGTGAATTAGAATTGAAATAGATTTGAATCACAGGAAAACATCAAAGAGAGCTACCACTACACCTGGGCACAGTGAAAAGAAATAGTCTGTTAATAAGAGATATACCGACACACCTACTGAAAACTACTCAGGAACTACCTTAAAGGAGCCTAATATCACTGAAGCATTTCAAATGAGAAACAAAGAAAAAAAAGAGAAAAAAACAATCGTCCTAGTTCTGGACCTTGTACGTAAGTGCATGTGTGCATGCGTGTGTATGTGCTCCCTGGCCTGCCCCCGTGGCCCTCTTGGGCTCGGAAAGGCGAGGGACAGTGGTGTTTATAGAAAAAAGAAAAAAAAGCTCTGAGCTGTCCAGCACCATGCTAAATGAGACGCGTGACTCATCAGATGAAACAGGGGATTAGGTGGTAATGATCTGGCAAATGGTTTTGAAATTGTAATTATCTACCCTGTGCTGTTGCGCTTAGAATCAGTGTGTGTGTGAGGACGGAGAGGGGGGGGCATATGTGTATATTGTCTGGTAGGGAGTGCACATGTGTGTGTGAGAGAGAGAGATAGTGATAAACAGAGAGAGGGAAAGAGATACGGATAAAGACAGAGAGAGAGAGATGGAGACAGAGAGATATACTGATATGGTTAAAGACAGAAAGAGAGGGAGAAAGCGAGCGTGAGAGGTTACTGGGTAAAGAGAGGTTACTGTGTAGAGCATTTATCCATACAGTGGTTTTACCACTCTACCGACAAAAAAAAA